>CM074291.1:14970696-15200696 GCA_037194245.1 Opsariichthys bidens
GTCAGCTGTGATTCTCATTGAGGTGGAAGAAGATAATGAAGATATTGTTACAGAATCGTCTCACTTCCAGGTGTTCTCACACAAACAGCTGTCCTCGCAAGAAAGTTTTGGCAGGGTTTGAGAATCTCCTGGAGGCATTTTCAGAAATTTCATCCCCACAAAGACTGCAAAACCTTCCTTCTCTCTCACACACACACACACATTATCTTTGTCTCTTTAATCTCTTTTTTACATTTTGCTTCTATTGTTGCACACTAACACACACTCTTTTTGAAATGTTCACTGAAAATACCATGGTACAAGCATATATGGTATCACCGTCACAACTGTACCTTTTCATACTGTAGATTTCCATACATATGTGATATGTCATAAAAAAAATGATTTCAAGTTGGTACCAAAAAGTACAGCTAAAAAGAACGAGAGAAATAGATTTTTTTTTTTTTTTTTGGTTTCTTTTGGCCGTTTTGGATGTCGGCGCTGTAGTGAATTTTACATTGTATGTTAAAATGTAGGCTAGATGTTAATAATAGCTATTGATAATAGCTTTAGCTTTACTTTTATTTACTGGAAAAACTTTTAAAAACATCTATAAGAAGTCAGCTATGTTTTGAAGAAGTAATCCAGCGTAGATGCTAATCATGCTACTAGCTTTTCTTATCTCAACTGTTAATGTTAAATAACCATCATAAAAACAAACAAACAGTGTGTTTATTCATCCGTGTCATCAAGTGGATTATTTCCGGTGGGTTTGTGTAAAAATAGCGACGTCAGAGAGTCAGTGTCTGTGCATTAGCGAGGATCAGAACTGAGAACTTGCTAGGAAGTGAAGGCTTAACTCTCCATCAGTTTACGGGACGGGAGGGGCGGCTGCTCTCAGGTTACGTGTCCTAGTTTAATGCCAGGTCAGGTCATTGTTTTGTCTACTGGCTGTACTAAAGATTGCCGATAATCGACCAATATTTCACTGTTTTGGGTTCACTGTCAACGTCAAAATCTATTGACGGCTCAATATTGGATAATGTTTTTTAAATATTTATTTATCAATATTTTGAGTAAACATTATGGATAATGTTTTGTATATTTCATGCATATGTTACTCGCAATGTGTGAAAAGTAGGTATTGTATTGGATAACTAGGGAATATATAGAATGCGTGAACAAGGCAAAGTATGAAATGTCTGGTTTTTGTGATGCTGCATACTTTTCCTAGGCATTCTATACATTACCTAGGCATTATACAGAATGACAAGACAAAATATTCATATTTATTATTATATTATAATATTTTGTGGATCTGTTATTAACTAATTTCTATTTTAACTTAAATTTTAAATTAAACAAATTTCCCATGAACACATGTGATCTATGCATTGTGTAAATGTATTTATTTATTTATTTACTCCGTGTTTTATATGTCTGAATGTCTCATTCATTTCTGTTTTATTTCTCTCTCTTTTGGTTGGTCTGCGTACTTTGCATTTTTTGTGTGTAAGTATCATTTTAAAGTCAATTTTATTTGGTGTCATTTATTTTTCTCTTTCAATTGTTTCTTTCTCTTGCAAAATGCTGTGCTTGCTTTTCCCGCTAAGAACATTCCCATTCCGTGTTCTAGAACCACATGTATCATCCCGAAATGACATCACAAAGGCCTTGAGCCATTATTGGTAACTTGTTTATGGGTTTAAAAAACAAAAAAAAAAAAAAAAAATCACCAATTTATTGAAGTTATTGTCTCTTAAGTTCATTTCTGGATGGTTTGTGGTGAGATTGTAAACCAAACTGCTTCTTTTTCAAGGCCTTGTATGGAATTCTGTAGCTATCCCAGAATTCAATCCATTGTTGAACTTCTGAAACTTCTGAATTTACTGTGGGAAGTCCTTGGAAGTTTTGTTCCCAAATGTTTTACTAAGCTTCTGCTTAACTTATTAAACCTTTGCAGACCTGAATTATGTTACACAGCAACTTTTTGTAACAGACTAACCTTGACTGAAAAATGGTTTTCAGACAACCTCACAATGTCAGTCAGCGGTAAAATGCTTTTTCCCTTCATAAAAAAATCATGCTTTACGCAAATACAAGAGTTAGTTCACCCAAAAATTAAACTTTGTCACTCAGTGTGAAACCCCCTGCCTGGCATTTTGAGAGAAATTCTGAAAAAAAAAACAACAAAACAAAGAAACATGAAATCTCAGTATGACCTCTCCTGCTGCTGACAAGCCCTTTTTATCAAACATATTTTGTCTATTTTTATTGTCTGTCTGCTTACTGGATTCTTTGTGTATCTGTTCGTGTCCCAGGAGAAGGAAGGCAGGCATTTTGCCCAGCCTGGAAGATCTGCTGTTTTACACCATTGCAGAGGGCCAGGAGAAAATTCCAGCTCACAAATTTACCACGGTAAAACCACACCCCAGCAGGCCGAGGAGAGCAAGGCCATTGCTACCATATCTCTTACAGTACATGTCTTGGTTTCTAAATAGTAAAATGAAAAACACTTTGATATGTTCCACAATACAACTGCAGGTTAAATGAAACACAAGATTTGTTGTAAATTAATTTAGGGTGAATTTTGTTCTTTTTCAGGCACTGAAAGCCACAGGTCTGCGTACTGGAGACCCTCGTCTTAAGGAGTGTATGGAGATGTTAAAGGTCACCCTGAAGACCACTTCAGATGGTGCGCTGGATCGACATCTCTTCAAAAAGTAAAGAAATGGGCTATGTTAAACCCCTATTTGTTAAAACTAAACAAATAAGAAAATGGTTGTAGTGTTTATTTCAGTTCTCACATGAATTCTGAGTATTTCTTCAATCTGTCTATTCTGTTGAAGTCCAGTGGTGTCCATTTAACATATTTGAATCATATACACCCACTGTCAGAATTCAGAAACCAGTAGCTGCTACCCACGCTTAAGTAAGTTTAAGTTTTCATAGGTCAGCAATTTTTTAAAAGGACCTTTGATAGTCCTGCAGTAAATGAATTATTCAGTATAGCTCAGAAAATACAAATAAAATGGCCTTGAAAAGACTTGAACATCATATACCTATTTATATTAATGTTGGGACTTTATATTATGAGTAAATGCAAGAATATAATTATAATAATATTAATTATTATTATTAATAATAATAATATAATGTTAATGTTTTTCAGAATTGTTTGCGGAACAATTACTGAGTATCTTCTGTTTTAAGTTTTCCACAAAAACTTTTTTTCATGTTTGTGTTCAAGTCGGTTTGAATTAGCATCAGTGTTATTTTTAGTTTTATTAATATTTTGTATTAGATTTTATTTTTATTTTAGTCATTTCGTTGTGTGCTTTTATTATATTATTATTATTATTTTTAAATATTGCAATTAAGGTTTTTATTAAGTTTTTATTAATTTCCAGTTAAAACATTTGGTGTTTCAACTTAAACTTATTTCAGTTTATTGCTAAGGCAACATTTCTAACTTTCCTTTACGTTTGCATTTTTCAACTAATCTTTTGTAAATTGTATTTTATTTCAGCTTTATGTAAATTAACAGCAATGTTTTTAATAGTTTTTGTTCACAATAATAACCCTGATTTGCAAGAGCGCACTAATGGTAAATATGAATCATGATCTTCGCTTTTCTCTTCCTATAGGTGTGTGCAAAGCAATATTGTGCTGCTAACGCAAGCTTTCCGAAAAAAGTTCGTCATTCCCGACTTTCAGTCATTCACCTCTCACATCGATCAAATTTATGAGGGTGCTAAATCAATGTCGGGAGGCCAGGTACGCTTATAAAACAATCAAACACAGTGTGAATTTCTGATGCTATTTGTTAACAAATATTTTTATGTTTTGTTCTGCCACTTTTTTGTGTGTGTAGGTGGCAGATTACATTCCTCAGCTGGCGAAATTCAGCCCCAATCTCTGGGCTGTTTCGCTCTGCACTGTAGATGGTCAACGGTGAGCTTTCTGTCTTTAGTACAATAGCTACATTTATCCCGTTTGCTTTGCCCTGTCAAATTGCTCAATGAAAACTCTTCTTTTGGTATGTTACAGATACACTGCGGGAGACACGAAAGTTCCATTTTGTCTGCAGTCATGTGTGAAACCATTAAAATATGCGATTGCAGTTCACGATCACGGCACCGAATACGTGCACCGCTTTATTGGGAAGGAACCCAGCGGCCTTCGTTTCAACAAACTCTTCCTTGACGAAGATGGTAAGGATTTCTATGATGAATGTTTCATAAACTTATTTTGCACGAAGAAATAGATAGAAGTAAATGAATGGCTTTATTATATTTAATTCCAAAATCAAAACAAAGATTTTTTTGTGTTATTGCATCAAGACAATTAAGCACATTGTTCCCTATAGCTCATTACCACTATGCATTTTTTTTTTTTTACCGTGACGTAAAAATGAATAATAATATTTAAAGTATTTACATTCATACTTTATTATTTGATGTAATGTATGTAATTTATAAATAATTTAAAATAAATATAAAACAATTATACATTAAAAGAAGTTCTCAATGGAAAAAAAAAATTGTAGGCGTTGTTTATTGATTCTATCATCTATTTTTTCAGATAAACCTCACAATCCCATGGTAAACGCTGGTGCTATAGTTTGCACTTCCCTTCTCAAGGTAAATCTCATTCTTATCTTCACATCCTTCTACTGTTTTGATAAAAAATGGGGGCCTAAAACTGCCATTAGCTGTATTTTCTTAAGAGTATGTTAAGTTGAACAGAATTCCCATTTTTTCGTGAATTGATAGCCTAAAAGTCCATTGCCGAATGTTTAGCTTGATGCGTTTGTGGATGTTTGACGTGAGAACGGATCAGAGGCACGAATGGATTTAATCTGATTACTTTCCCTCTCTCATCAGATTAAGGTTATGAATAATCACGCTGAAAGGATTATATTGAAGAGAGGGAAAGCAGGAGAAACGGAAGTGGGATGGGGAAATATGAGGGAAAAAGAGCAAATAGATGGGAGAGGATTCAGAAGGGCAATGTGATAGAAGAATGGACACTAAATATATATATATATATATATATATATATATATATATATACACACACACATAATGTGTTTTTATTGTTCTAAGAACAGGCAGAATACCGTATTGTTGTCATTTTCAAAACGGCCACAATCTGTACTAAAACTTGTGTTAAAAATGCTACACAGGGCTTTGTTGACCTGTTAAAACTATGATAAACAGTGCTATAAACGAAAGTGTTTAAGCAGTTATTTCCTTTTTTGTAATTTACAAGTTTGTGATGAAGGTTTGTGGCTTTGAAGGTAAATGCACTGCATGATACGCATCTTTCTCAGGCCTGTCTGGGTGGTAATGTGTGATGTCTGTGTGAAGGCTTTTTGTGGTTTTATTGTTGTTGCGTATTTTACAGCATTAGGAACTGTGGGAAATTTTGACCCTCCAACAGGTCAATGACGTTGGTAATTTCCCTTTCATTTATTTGTTTTTCCTCATTGAACAAATTTCAAACTGAGCTACATTAGCACAAGTCTGACAAATTCATTGCTTTGACTGAAAATCAAATGTGATTCTGTTTAATTACTGTGGGAACAGGAATCAAGCTTTATTTTTATTTTATTTTTTCTATAGTTTTTTGCATTCTTAGTGAACAAATTCAAGTGTTTAGTAAGGTACAGCACTTTTTCTTTCTAAATAAACATTTCTTCAATGTGGAAAAAACTTAAGCTTCAAGTCAATGTATCACATGAGACGTAGTTACAGTTTCTTCAGAACTCTACCAAAACAAACTTACAGACAACACACAGCTCAATTTACTTGACAAAACAAGTTTTGTTATTGTTCTTTTAATCTTTTAGTTTTGTCTGATTTTATTTCCACACCCCCTTTAACTACTACAATTGTGATTCCATAGCAATAATAATACTTACTTGAACACAAACACTGTTTGCCTTTATTTCTTTGAATAATGTTTCTCAAATCTAGAATCCTCATAATTTTTCCATCCTTCATTTGAAATGCCTCTCAAGCTGTAGAGAAATGATTTTACTACAATTGTCATTCTAATTCATAGAATATCTGTGTCTACAATCTGTATGTCTAATATTGTGGTAGTTTAATAATGTTTCCTTTAACTGAATGGCTTCACGTTCAGAAGTTTGTGTATAACTATACAAAATATTTCAATTCTACAACACATTCATCAGTTTATTTTTGATTTTCAGCAAGGTGTAGGTAATGCTGAGAAGTTTGACTATGTAAGTATAATTAAATATATATATATTTTTAAGACTTAAAAAAATGAAGTGTTTAATGAAGTGTTTTGTCGTAGGTGATGAACTTTATGAAGAAGTTGGCGGGAAATGAGTATGTTGGTTTCAGCAATGCTACGTAAGTGTTCCAGATACTAAAAATGTGGATGCTACTTGAAGTAATTTCTCAGTTAAATAAACCTAGTTCAGTTTATCAAGTTGTCAGTCAGTAATTAAATAAACATAGAATCAAACTGTAAACAAGAGAACAATAATACAAATAATTATAAAATAATTTTTAACAACATTGATATCAAACTTTAAAGAAAGTTATTATTTTCGTATAAACTTACTACTTTTACTACCTTTTCTTTGGATATTCCTTCTTAAAACACAAATCCTAAACTTTTTTTGTTCTTGGCAGGTTTCAGTCAGAGCGATTGTCAGGTGACAGAAATTTTGCCATTGGTTACTACTTGAAGGAGAAGAAGGTACGTGTTTGAACATTTTACAGCAATTAAGACCATTGAAAATCCACTAAAAACATGTTTTTTTTAATATTTGTTTTCATACTTAGTGTTTCCCGGAGGGGACGGATATGATTTCCATCCTAGACCTTTACTTCCAGGTTAGTATAAGTGAAACAACCATTTTTACACAGTTTGTTAACTGTTTGTTTAGTTTGGAAATGTGTGCTTAGCGTAACTTAAGTTCACTTCCAACGTTGAAGAAATGCAAGTATAACTACTGTGTGGTTTTAACGTTGATTAACATTTCAAAAAAGTAATAATAATTAAAAAAGTTAAATTATTCCACATTTCACTTAAAGGTTTTTAATAAACACTTTATATTCTGATTGAAACTCTCTTCACGTTTTGATAGCAATCAATAATAGAAGTGGTCTAAATATTAAAACATCTACATATATTTTCCGTGGGACCAAAACAATGTTCGTCCAAACAATACATTTGGTGTGAATGCAATGATACAATGTCCTACCTGCCTGTCAACATATGTATGTTCATAACTCCGATTCAGTGAGGCTATGCAGAGTTGTAGACACACGGTCACTGAGCGCCAAGAAACAGCAGCCGCCTTTTACAGTTGAACCAAAACAAAAACCTTATGTCATAACCGTAATTACCAGATGACATTCTACCCTGAGTTGTTCATGTCCTCAGACATGGATATTTGCATTTCCTATGTCAACACTGTCAATGCTGAAATGAATCTGCAGCAGTCAGGTGGTATAAGTCAGATCTTTGTAAGTTGTTTATGTTCATTATTCTCTAAAGAAACAAATTTTTATTTTTGTAGTTAAAACAAAGGAACAAATTCCCTCAAATGTATAGTTTAAGCATTTTACTCCATTCTCTTTTAGTGTTACAGCTAAGAATTAAGCATTCCTTTCTAAAATAGTTAGATACGGTATATAAATATTAAAATGCCGTTTTTATAGTCTTGATTTTGTCTTTGGGCTCTACTAGAATAGGTTTTCTTGCTTGAATGTTAAAAAAACATTATATTTTACATATTTGACATTGTTGCAGCACCTCTCTTCCCAGTCTCCGTAACGTTCGGTTTAGTTCCTGTCTCTATGAAGCCCCTCCTTCTGAAAAGTTAAATGTGCTCTGATCCGTCGGCTGTGTTGTGATTGGTCAACCGTTTTGACCGTGTTTCAGAAGTGTCACGCCATGTACCATAACCGCGAGTTTCAACACACTACTAACTCAACTCAACCAGGCCTCGGCCCTTTGTTTTGCATATGTCTCGGGCAGGAATTATTTAAAAGAGGAATATCGTGACTACAATCGAGGCGTTTCAGGAAGTTCAGAAACAGTGCGCACTGATAGAGAGAATAACTCCCTTCGGAGTGACTTTGAGCTTTTGTAACAGATCGCTTCCATGTGCAAACAGCAACATTACACACTAAAGACAGCTGAAAATGTTTAAAAGCAAAAGAGGACCTCTTTAAGATTTAAATATCCGAAAACATATGATTAAACTTGTTTTGGTTTTGTTTATTTAGCTGTGCTCCATTGAGGTAACCTGTGAAAGCGCCAGTGTGATGGCAGCTACCCTGGCGAATGGCGGCTTCTGTCCAATCACAGGCGAGCGTGTGCTAAACCCAGAGGCCGTACGAAACACTCTGAGTCTCATGCACTCCTGCGGCATGTACGACTTCTCCGGACAGTTCGCTTTCCATGTGAGTTTCGCTCGTATACGCTCCTGGGGAAATGAGGGTTGAAGTTTCAATGGAAAATGATCACATTCACTTTCTACATCAAATTGAAGTTGTGTGTTGTGCTGTAGGTTGGTCTCCCGGCTAAATCAGGTGTTGCTGGAGGCATCCTGCTGGTGGTGCCCAATGTGATGGGCATCATGTGTTGGTCTCCTCCTCTTGACAAACTGGGCAACAGCGTGCGAGGAATCCAGTTTTGCACGGTACTAAATCTATATGACCTTAGCTATCGAATTGGTAGATTTCTTGCTCTTTCACTTCATTTAAGTCTTTCGTTCTTTCCTTTTGCAGGATCTGGTCCAGCTCTTCAATTTTCACAATTATGATAATTTACGGCACTTTGCCAAGAAACTGGATCCACGCAGAGAGGGTGGAGAGCAACGGGTGAGTGTCGGATTCAACCTAGCACAAACAACACGCAACTGATGCAACTAGGGGTGGGCAATAACCTGGTATACATTTTTCAATACTGTTGTACAAAACAAATATTGACTTAACATTCATTTAGACAATGCGAAAGAGCTTAATACATAAAAATAGTTATGTCATCCTTAATATGTAATTGACCTTCCATTAAGCCACGCCCCCTTATTTACTGTTGCTAAAGCTATTAATCTTTCCTGCAAGTGCTTGCTTTGCTGCTACTAATCATCAGAATTAGTGAATTAAAATGATTTGGTTAGTAATTAATATAATTAATATGGATTAATATATATGGTGAATTCAAGGGTGATTGGATACTTTTTGCCATTTGGACACTTTTTCCAATTCATCTCAATCAATCAATCAATCTGAATTCATCCTAATATGTGTGTGTGTGTATATATATATATATATATATATATAGAATGTGTTGTTTGTAAATTCTCTTTAACCTTTATTTAACTGAGAAAAGTAAAAATAAAAGATCTTCAATGTTTCCACTGACCAACTTAAGTGTATTTTGTAAATATAATAAAAATTTTGATTATAATGGCTGCAGCACACTCCAAAAAAGTTGGGATAGAGGCATGTTTACCACTGTGTCACATCACCTTTCCTTATATTACACTTTTTAATTGTTCGGGAACTGAGGATACTAATTGTTAGATTTTCACAAGTGAAATTTTTGCCCAATCTTGCCTGATATAAGACAGCTGCTGTGTCTGATTCTCCTTTTCATGATGAGTCAATCATTTTCAATAAGACACAGATCTGGACTGCAGGTCAGTCAAGCACATCCTTTCTGCTGTGTAGAGTGTCTAATAAACCACATTGTTGCAGCATGTGCAGAATGAGGCCTGCCATGGTCTTGCTTCCCAGGAAAGATTACATCTTGACGGCAGTATTTGTCTCTGTACAATCCCTATATCTGACCTCCATGTCAATGATTATATCACACATATGTCACCCATGCAGTTTGGACCGCTGCACCCCATTCCGTGACAAATATTTGCTTTTATATCTGCCCCGGATGAATGTCTGGATGGTCCCTTTTGTCTTTGGGATTGAGAA
This sequence comes from Opsariichthys bidens, assembly GCA_037194245.1. Classification (NCBI taxonomy): domain Eukaryota; kingdom Metazoa; phylum Chordata; class Actinopteri; order Cypriniformes; family Xenocyprididae; genus Opsariichthys; species Opsariichthys bidens. Next base: position 14,980,659 of record CM074291.1, read on the forward strand.
CTTGGATTTTTTCCAAAAACAAGCTGGACTCATTTGACCACAGCACACATTTCCACTCTCTTTTGGATCATCTGAGATTGAGCATTGGCTTTGTATAGAACTAATGTATTTGTCCTTGCATAACAGTTGCATTTCTTGATGCAGCGTTAAGTGACAACGGTTTTCCAAAGTACTCTCAAGCCCAGGTGGCTATTTTTTAAGACCGCAGCTTGACTGTTTCTCATGCAGTACCATCTGAGGGGTCAATGGTCACACACATTCAACGGAGGTCTCCATGCCCTACACGGACTGAGATTTTTCTGGATTCCCTGAATCTTTTCGCAATATTATGCATGGGAGATGATGAAAGACCTAAATACGTTGCACTCTTGCATTGAGAAATGTGATATTTGAAAGTGGAGAGCTGTGACCCATCTTTGCTAGCAAAGACTGAGATGCTCCTTTTATACCCTGCTTATTGTGGACTGCTTTAAAACTGCTTAACTTGGATATTCTATAACATGTCCACTATTATTTGGCCTCTGTCCCAACTTTTTTGGAGTTTATTGCAGACATCAACATCAACATTTGTTTATATTCACAAAATACAATTAATTTGGTCAGTGAAAACATTGGAAATCTTTTCTTAAACTAAATTATTGTACTTTCGTCAGTTAAATATATATATATATACACACATACATATACAGATGACACTATGTCTGATATTTTATTTTTAAAATGTAGTTCAATTCAGGCTTTATGCATCCATTTCATTTTTGGAGCCACTGTATATCCCACCTCTAGACGCAACTAATGCAAATTATCCTTGACATGTCTTGAGTGCTGACAAACTGTCCTGTATCTTATCACGTATTCTAGAACATTTCACTTCTCTTGGCAATTGCGTATTTCTTTTCCTCTTCATTGTCTGCCCTCTGCTGGAGGACCAGCATACTCTCTGCTTTTAAATACTACCATCCATGTGCCTTGGTTTACGATGCTAAATATTTTAACACTTGACTTGCATACACTTGTTAATATATAATATAATTATGACCTTTACTTTTCTATACTACAAAATAACGCATCAGTGCCACTCTGATTTACTTGGCTTGCTTAAGTTTCCTCCGTTTCCGTGTTTTCTTCTTTCTCTGACATCCATACTAATCCAAGCAGGAAATTCCATGATGAAATAATCTAATCTGATAATCTATCCATGTCCGTATTGGTTGAACCACAGCAACAGCAGCAGAATCTCGAACCGCTGGACTATACGAGCCTTCAGAAGGAACTAGCGCTGACTGACAATGTGTGGAAAAAAGTCTGTCCTTCTGAAACGGACGAGGACACTTCCACCTCTGTTGTCTATAGGATGGAAAGCTTGGCGGAAAGAAACTAGAAGAGACAACAGCGTCCACTCTTCATCGTTTTGCCTTTCATCATCCACTCGTTTTCTTGGGTGCATCAGTTTATAGGATTGAAGAGAGGTTGTTTGTCTTGTTTTTGTTTTGTTTTGGGGTTTTTTGTGAAGGATTTGTTGGTTTTGCTTGAAATGCACACTATAGAACATGCCAAAGACCTTGAAACCCAATGTAAATTTTGGGGTATCAGCAAGGACCAAACTATACATTATGATATCAGTATCTGGGTAACGATACAATAATATTATGATGCATTTGTTTATTGTATCTTGCTTCATATATTTAATGCTTACATACAGTACTGTGCAAAAGTTTTAGGCAGGTGTGAAAAAATGCTGTAAAGTAAGAATGCTTTCAAAAATAGACATGTTAATAGTTTATATTTATCAATTAACAAAATGCAAAGTGAGTGAACAGAAGAAAAATCTACATCAAATCAATATTTGGTGTGACCACCCTTTGCCTTCAAAACAGCATCAATTCTTCTAGGTACACTTGCACACAGTTTTTGAAGGAACTCGGCAGGTAGGTTGGCCCAAACATCTTGGAGAACTCAGCACAGTTCCTCTGTGGATTTAGGCAGCCTCAGTTGCTTCTCTCTCTTCATGTAATCCCAGACAGACTCGATGATGTTGAGATCAGGGCTCTGTGGGGGCCATACCATCACTTCCAGGACTCCTTGTTCTTCTTTACACTGAAGATAGTTCTTAATGACTTTCGCTGTATGTTTGGGGTCGTTGTCATGCTGCAGAATAAATTTGGGGCCAATCAGATGCCTCCCTGATGGTATTGCATGATGGATAAGTATCTGCCTGTACTTCTCAGCATTGAGGATACCATTAATTCTGACCAAATCCCCAACTCCATTTGCAGAAATGCAGCCCCAAACTTGCAAGGAACCTCCACCATGCTTCACTGTTGCCAAGTCTTCCATGAAGGCCACTACTGACCAGACTTCTCCGCAGCTGTTTCTGTTTCAGTTAATGATTGTGTTTCAACCTACATATTGAATTGATGATCATTAGCACCTGTTTGGTATAATTGTTTAATCATACACCTAACTATATGCCTACAAAATCCCTGACTTTGTGCAAGTGTACTCACACCAAATATGGATTTGATTTAGATTTTTCTTCTGTTCACTCACTTTGCATTTTGTTAATTGATAAATATAATCTATTACCAAGTTTATTTTTGAAAGCATTCTTACTTTACAGCATTTTTTCACACCTGCCTAAAACTTTTGCACAGTACTGTACTTTCTCCAATCATAGTTTAATGTGAAGAGATATCTAGCCAGCCTATAAGTAGCCCAATTATACTATTAACTTCCTGAACCTGCCTGACACGGCAACATTGAGTTTTGGTCGGACTTCTTGAGTACAAGTATTTTACAAAAATTACATCTTTCTGCTGTATAAAGTTCTAAAAAAGAATTTCTTTCTAGGGCTGGGCGATTTTTCCGATTAATTCGATATTAATGTTTTCCCATGATTGAATTTTTAAATTGAGAAATCACCATTTTGAAGAAAGACGACGTCGGCAATGGAATGGGAAAAGGCAAAGTTATTAAACACGAGTTAAACTTTTTTGCTAATTTGACCGCTGCGTTTTTAGAATGCCGTTTCATGGGTGAGATGCGAGACGCTAGTGCTACAGCCAAACATGTTCACCAACCATTAAAGCAATAGGAAAAATAGTGCAATGGAATGTAAAAATCTGTACAGAACTACTACTGTGTGTGTCAATATTTCATGTTTGCATGATGGTGACCGGCTGAACGGTGCTGTTATTTTCTGTTTTTACAAACCATTTGCTGTTAATAATAGCCTATTACTGGTGTTATTTATTGCTACTTTTTGGCTAAGAAACATTTAGCATTTTTTATTTTATACTGAGTATATAGGATGTGTTTAAGGTAGATTTGTACATTTACCATGTCGGTCACTTCAGGTGTGTGAACTTTTTTAAATCAGATTGTTAACAAAGAGAATGTTACTTGAATCATATTGTAGTTACGTTTTTAAATTCACTAAAACATTTTTAAAAAAATCGGAATCGTGAATCGGTAAATCGTTCAAAATCGTGAATCGGTCAATTCATGTCAAGAGTTTTTTTTTTTTTTTTTTTTTTTGCCGTATCGCCCAGCCCTAGTTCTTTCTGATACGTAACCTCAAAGACCTTCAGAAAGAATGACTCTACTTTTTTTTTTTTTCAAATTTGTATTTTTTTTTTATTTATTCTTTTTACCCTATGTGATGTCTTAATGTTTGGTGAATGTATGTGTTGGTGCATGTTGTTAACTTATTTCAGGCAGTATTGTGCTTCAAGTGAAAATGTTTTTAAAAGTATTTGGTAGAGCTGATAACTGTGAACAGGTCAAATCTGAGACTGCGTATAAAGTGTGACTATAAATCCTCTAATTCTCTGGGTTTAATGTTTAATTTTGTTTGTTTGCACACAAAAATGGAAGGTTTTATACAAATACAAACCAAAACTGTATGTTTCAAAACCAAACAAGTGATTAACGCTAACTAGAGAGAAACTAGTTGATTGTGATGAGGTTGGAAAAATTGTGTGACTAGTGGTTTCACAATGCAAGCATCCTGTATTCAAATCATCTGTAACCCATTTTTCACTTGAATTAAATATTTACTGTATCGGTTTATTGATACCAGAATAGTTTTTCATTGCTTTGTCCGTTTAGGGAATCATTTCTGAAACTGTGTGCTTACAAATTACAAAAAGTTACTTTCCATTGAGCTATATGTTTTTAAAGGTCTACTATTTAAACTGACTACTTGAACCTGATTTGTTTTGAAGAATGTATTGCTGAATCTCAAGCGACTGGCGTTTCATTTGTTATAAGACAGTTGGAAGGATTTTTTTTTTTTATGTCTGTTGCCTAATTTAAGTTTTTCAAACATAGTATTATCATTGACATCATAGAATGGTTCTGCAATATAAATGTGAACTAATTCAAGCAACTGTTTAAAAACCATTTGTTTGTGCCATTTGTAAAGATTATCTTCTTTACAAAAGCTTGACTTTGTCATTGTGGTTTATGGTTTAATAAATGATTGATTAAAACAAAATTTGTTTTACTTGGTGTGTCGTTTGTTTCTTTATTGCTGTTTATGCAAACATTTCAACCTCCTTTTTTTTAGTACATGTTATGGCGATTTGTCCTACTATGTGTTGATGTCGTCCTAACAAACGTTAATGTACCACAACTTGTGTTTTCTTCCAGGTCAAGTCGGTTATCAACCTCCTGTTTGCGGCCTACACAGGGGACGTGTCCGCTCTGAGGAGGTACCGTACCGCCAATAAATCATGATTTTTGCATTTACTGTACAAAGTTTGCGCAGTTTAACTCCATTAAACAGTCCATTTTAAGTTTCTGCCTACTTCACGTGTTTTGCGTAGGTTTGCGCTCTCTTCGATGGATATGGAGCAGAGAGATTACGACTCGAGGACGGCTCTTCATGTAGCGGCCGCTGAAGGTAGAGTGAACTCCTCTACAGTAACTCATGTTTTTCAACCCACACACTTTGACTTGTTGTTTGCGACTGACCTCATTTTCTCTCGGCGCTGTGTGGAAATCATGCTAATGTGCACATTTGTGGCTTTCAGGTCACGCTGAGGTTGTACGTTTTCTTCTAGAAGCATGTAAGGTGAACCCGGTGCCCAGGGACAGGTATGAATCTCACGAACTACTACTACAGATCTTTGCGTTTTGTAAAAAAAAAAAAGAAAAGAAAAGAAAGAAAAGATGTTTTTTTTATTTTTTATTATTATTTACAATATTATTATATTTATTAAAGTATTTTTTATTTTGTTAACATTAGTTATTATATTTATTAATATTTTTTTAATTTATTTATTCGTCGTAAACTGATAAATAACAATTTTAACATATTTTATTAATCTAGAATAATGTTAATAAATGTAGATTGTTAGAAACATATTGCAAAGTGTTTTATACTGCTTATTTCAGTGCATTTGTGTCAATTTATTGTACTTGACTAACCATTCATTTATTAACAATAATTATATTGATAGAAAGTACAGATGGAGCATTTTCTCCAGTTAAAAATATTGTGTGGATAGTAAAATATTTTGGATATCACATTTTATTTGCAAATGAAATGTAACTATTATTAGTTAATGGACGAACAAAGCACATTACAGGGAGTGCAGAATTATTAGGCAAGTTGTATTTTTGAGGATTAATTTTATTATTGAACAACAACCATGTTCTCAATGAACACAAAAAACTCATTAATATCCAAGCTGAATATTTTTGGAAGTTTTAGTTTTTAGTTTTAGCTATTTTAGGGGGATATCTGTGTGTGCAGGTGACTATTACTGTGCATAATTATTAGGCACCTTAACAAAAAACAAATTTATACCCATTTCAATTATTTATTTTTACCAGTGAAACCAATATAACATCTCAACATTCACAAATATACATTTCTGACATTCAAAAACCAAACAAAAACAAATCAGTGACCAATATAGCCACCTTTCTTTGCAAGGACACTCAAAAGCCTGCCATCCATGGATTCTGTCAGTGTTTTGATCTGTTCACCATCAACATTGCGTGCAGCAGCAACCACAGCCTCCCAGACACTGTTCAGAGAGGTGTACTGTTTTCCCTCCTTGTAAATCGCACATTTGATGATGGACCACAGGTTCTCAATGGGGTTCAGATCAGGTGAACAAGGAGGCCATATCATTAGATTTTCTTCTTTTATACCCTTTCTTGCCAGAAATATCTCAAGACTGATTTTTCTAAGGTTTTATGGACTGATGAAATGAGAGTGAGCGTTGTGTACAGCGTTGTGGAGTACTTGGACGCGTGTGATGGAGCATTGTCCTGCATGAAAATCATGTTTTTCTTGAAGGATGTAGACTTCCTCCTGTACCACTGCTTGAAGAAGGTGTCTTCCAGAAACTGGCAGTAGGACTGGGAGTTGAGCTTGACTCCATCCTCAACCCGAAAAGGCCCCACAAGCTCATCTTTGATGATACCAGCCTAAACCAGTACTCCACCTCCACCTTGCTGGCGTCTGAGTCGGACTGGAGCTCCAATCCAGCCACGGGCCCATCCATCTGGCCCATCAAGACTCACTCTCATTTCATCAGTCCATAAAACCTTAGAAAAATCAGTCTTGAGATATTTCTTGGCCCAGTCTTGACGTTTCAGCATGTGTGTCTTGTTCAGTGGTGGTCGACTTTCTGCCTTTCTTACCTTGGCCATGTCTCTGAGTATTGCACACCTTGTGCTTTTGGGCACTCCAGTGATGTTGCAGCTCTGAAATATGGCCAAACTGGTGGCAAGTGGCATCTTGGCAGCTGCACGCTTGACTTTTCTCAGTTCACGGGCAGTTATTTTGCGCCTTGGTTTTTCCACACGCTTCTTGCGACCCTGTTGACTATTTTGAATGAAACGCTTGATTGTTCGATAATCACGCTTCAGAAGCTTGGCTATTTTAAGACTTCTGTATCCCTCTGCAATATATCTCACTATTTTTGACTTTTCTGAGCCTGTCAAGTCCTTCTTTTGACCCATTTTGCCAAAGGAAAGGAAGTTGCCTAATAATTATGCACACCTGATATAGGGTGTTGATGTCATTAGACCACACCCCTTCTCATTACAGAGATGCACATCACCTAATATGCTTAATTGGTAGTAGGCTTTCCAGCCTATACAGCTTGGAGTAAGACAACATGCATAACGAGGATGATGTGGTCAAAATACTCATTTGCCTAATAATTCTGCACTCCCTGTAAATTAATATTCCAGGTTAAATATATTAATTACCCAGAAAATATTATATTAATCAGTTTAATCAGAGTAAGCACACTGTACAGTTTAGAGGTGAAATCTTCTATTGTAAATAACATAAATTATATGTATATATATATATATATATATATATATATATATATATATATAAATTGTCATGATTTTTAATGTTTGTACTGTACAATCGCTTTATCGACTTCCATATTAATTGTTGACTTCGCGGTAACCAACAACGGACAAAAAAATGCTGTTTCTTTAAACGTGGGGTTTAATTTCCATACAGGTGGGGCAACACTCCCATGGACGAGGCCATTCATTTTGGCCATCATGATGTCGTAACAATCCTGCAGGACTATCACAACACCTACAGCCCCAAGGAGAGCACCGCCGACAGCGAAAAAGAGACCGCTGAAAAGAACCTCGACGGCCTGCTGTAGAGATGATCTGTCACGATAAAACACTTCAGAATTTTCCCAGTGAGTCTTACGCATTTAAGAAGATAACTTACAAAACGAAAAAAAAAAGTGTTTTTCCCCTTTTGTGGTGTTTGTGTGTGTGTGTGTGCGTGGTTTGTAACTTGGTAATTTTGTTTTATCGTACACTTGGAGGGATGTAGCGTCATAAAGGTCTTATTTAGCTGTTTCACCATGTAAACATACAATATAAATTTAATAACCTCAAAGTATAAATAAAAAGTGTATATGTACATTCATGTATGGCTTGAGAACTTTCATAGATGATGTCAAATAGATATTTAAGAAAAGATATCTCGAGAAAAGGCAGCTTGGCTGGAGACGGTAGAATTGGATGGGATGTGTCATTCTGGTTTATTTTTATATTTTTTTTCCTTTTTCTTTATCCTCAACTTTAATCTTAACTTGGTTATAAATCAGCATAAAGAACAGTAGTAGTTCTTTATGCCTTTCTGATTGTGAATATGTTCCAAATATGACACTACTTTGATTGTCAAAAAGATTTGCACTTTTTTTTATTTAATTATATCTATTTATTTCTTTTAAAATCTTTTTTTTTGTTTTTCAAATGAAATTACTGTAACGCTTAGTTTTTTTTTCTAAATGCGTTTTATCAGTTTTACAATTTGATAACATTAGTTAGGTATCGCAATAATTAGAACTACTGTTCATTAATTCGTGTTTGTTCGTCATATTTTATGCTATCAATGTATAATTTAACATGAACTAGAATATCTAAAAATTAACAATAACCAAGATTAATAAATGCTGTAAAACTGACCCCTATATACATAACTAATGTTAACAAATTAGAACTTATTGTAAAATGTTACCGAAATTACTTTCAAGCACTAGAGGACCATTTTCGTACCTGCCTGTTTATTGTACTATGTGAATATCCAGTATTTTCTAAAACTATCATCTAAAAATCTTACCGCAGTCACCTAATGGTTAATTATTTGGAAAACAAAGATAAGTTGTTTTTTTGTTTTTTAACAAATGACTGCAATACTGGGAAGTTGCAATGTTGTAATCTGTTAAACTCAAGGATGTGGAAATGGATTTTTCTTGGAAGTTAAGACAAACTGCAAGGAATTTACACTTTTAATAAGTCATCAAGTGATTTTGTTTAGCTATCAAAGAAAAAAAAAGCACCAAACAAAATGTCAACTTTTTCTGTTTTATTGTCAGTGTACAAGGCTGAATACATCTACAGTTTATTCGGTGACTACAATGACAAGATTGAATAAGTTTGAAAGCTGAAACAAAAAAAATGCACTGGTATTAACACTCTGCAATGGTCAAAATGCAGTCTAAACATGTCCTACCGGTTGTGTAACCGAGAAACATTTGGTTACATGTCTATAAGCACATGTTGTATGGGGACAAGCACACTGATTGTTTTAATGTACAGTTTGGACGATAAAGAGGTGTGCACATACTTGAAAAACCTCCAAAGTTGAGTCAGTCTCAAATATGTGAATATTTTCTAGTTGGACACAATTGTTGAGGTATTGTAAATGTGTTTTGTAATGTGTGCGTGTGTGTACATGTTTAACCTGGAAATATTATTTGTTGAGAAAAAAAAAAAACGGAAGCAAGTCGACCAAAAGCCATTGATCGTATCCAAATTTGTTCATTTCCATGTGTCGCACTTTAGTCAGTTTTGTTGCTTTGTGTAATTTCAGAAAAAATTTTCAGCATTTATTTACTGCTATGAATGTATTGCATCATTGTGTTGTTAAATTTCCTTTGATTTCATTATGCAATGCTGTAGATGTTCTAGATTTCAGCTGATAAATATATTCCACACAAAAAATACTACATAAAAACAATAAAGACATAGAACACTATTTCATTACAGATTACTATTGCTTTCCAAGTATGCGCTCGTGAATGTGTGTGTGTGTGTGTGTGGGGGGGGGGGGGTCATATTGTTAGTCTGTGTCAAATATTTGTAAGGTGCAATTTTTTAAGTCATTCCAAAAAATGGATTTCCACAGAACTTTTGTCTATAAATCCAAAAACAAATTATGCAAATATTGCTCTGTAATTAAAGTACAGAAGTACAATCCAGTGCAAAACAGTAGAAACAACAACAAAGTACATAAAGTGGACATAATACTAATAAAGCACCAGCCAGAAAACGGGTCAGAGATTTTCTCACACATACAGAGTCCGTGTTTAAGAAATTAAACACCTAACAGCTTAAAATGTTCAATCAGACCTTAATCCCTGCATTTCTGAATTTCATTACTTATCTGAGTTAATCTTACACATCCAGGTCTTGTTTTTTCTTAAAGAAAAGGAAGCCTATTTTAAGGCCATTTTTACATTCTTGTTTTATTTATTTCATTATGACCTTTTCCAATCATTTCCATTATTCTCATAATGGATTTTCATTATTTTAATACATTAATTTCATATTACATTACTGTGATAACGATGTTAAATTGAATGCAGTACAACAAAAACTGCTGCAATGTAAATGCTTTAAGAGAATTGTGGATTAAAATGTTCTTAACTGTTAAAAAAAAATCTTAATAGTCCTAAAAATAGGTTTCACTTTCTTTATAGAAATCATAGATTAAACCATTATGAAATTCATCTGTCTAGCTTTCTCATTCACTCATTTATTACTTGGCAATTTAGAAAATGAAGAGCTATTAGTACACAACTTCCCTGCCTTAAAAGTTGCTTTAGTTTCTAGACCAAGTGCTGAGGTACTATGGGGGTTAAATTTGTTGTTGTCTTTTTGCTATAGATGACAGTGTATACAGTGTTTTTTCTAATAATTTCCTCAGTTAGAATGAAAAAGAGAGGAATACCAAACCCAGTGACTATACCTCAGACAAACTGTTCTTCTCTCATTTGTGCTATTTAAAACACAGAATGATGGAAACGTTTCAACTTTTTCGGAGTCATCTGTCTTCTTTCAGGTGCTTTAAGAGAGACTAAAGTCTGAAGGCTGCGATAAAACAAAAAACAATATCAGCATCTCGCTATATGCAGTGCACAATTTATATATTCAAATGAAATGGATGACATGCATTTTATAAATTATAAAAAAAAAAATAATAATAATAATAATAGTACTCTTACCTCCAGTCGGATATCGTATCGGTTCTAGAAAAAAGAGAAAAATTTGAGAGAATAACTGCCATAAATATTGAACTATTGGTTTAAAGTCCCTCTAAAGCAATATTGAAATGTGTTCACACCACAGAAAAATGTGTTATTAACCACCCAACCAAATTTGAATGATTAAAGAAGCCCGCCAAGTAAATGAAATAAGCAGATTCTCTGCTCTGAAACCACGCCTACTCGTGAGAAACATGCAAATTTAGTGGAGTTACTGTCGACTACCTACTATTTATAACGTAAGCACATAAGGTAACTTACACTCATTGGTGGACACGTATTGACGGCTGTGGCACCAGATGTCGGTGCCACCAGACGGAAGGATGAAGGTTGGGGCGGGAGATAGTCGTTCCTGCCCCATATGATCGGTTGTCGGAGGGACAGGAGGATGAAGGCCGGGGCGGGATATGGCCCGTTCAGCCCCATTCACCAAAAACAGCGGATCGGAGAATCCCAGTTGTCTCTGATGAAAGTTAGTAAAACTATCCTGTGTTAAATTATCACTGCAGAGGCAGATGTTGGTGCGAATTGTCAGCTCTCCATCAAGATGGCTCTTTGCAAAATTAATGCACCTCTTCTTCATATCGTTTTTAGGAAATTTAAATAAAGAGACGGAGCTGTTGGTCTGTAGTAACTAACGGTAATGCCAGTAACTCTTTGGTAACTCGCGATTGACTCACTGATGCTAATATGCTGTAGTTATTACAGGGAGTGCAGAATTATTAGGCAAATGAGTATTTTGACCACATCATCCTCGTTATGCATGTTGTCTTACTCCAAGCTGTATAGGCTGGAAAGCCTACTACCAATTAAGCATATTAGGTGATGTGCATCTCTGTAATGAGAAGGGGTGTGGTCTAATGACATCAACACCCTATATCAGGTGTGCATAATTATTAGGCAACTTCCTTTCCTTTGGCAAAATGGGTCAAAAGAAGGACTTGACAGGCTCAGAAAAGTCAAAAATAGTGAGATATATTGCAGAGGGATGCAGAAGTCTTAAAATAGCCAAGCTTCTGAAGCGTGATCATCGAACAATCAAGCGTTTCATTCAAAATAGTCAACAGGGTCGCAAGAAGCGTGTGGAAAAACCAAGGCGCAAAATAACTGCCCGTGAACTGAGAAAAGTCAAGCGTGCAGCTGCCAAGATTCCACTTGCCACCAGTTTGGCCATATTTCAGAGCTGCAACATCACTGGAGTGCCCAAAAGCACAAGGTGTGCAATACTCAGAGACATGGCCAAGGTAAGAAAGGCAGAAAGTCGACCACCACTGAACAAGACACACAAGCTGAAACGTCAAGACTGGGCCAAGAAATATCTCAAGACTGATTTTTCTAAGGTTTTATGGACTGATGAAATGAGAGTGAGTCTTGATGGGCCCGTGGCTGGATTGGTAAACGGCAGAGAGCTCCAGTCCGACTCAGACGCCAGCAAGGTGGAGGTGGAGTACTGGTTTGGGCTGGTATCATCAAAGATGAGCTTGTGGGGCCTTTTCGGGTTGAGGATGGAGTCAAGCTCAACTCCCAGTCCTACTGCCAGTTTCTGGAAGACACCTTCTTCAAGCAGTGGTACAGGAAGAAGTCTACATCCTTCAAGAAAAACATGATTTTCATGCAGGACAATGCTCCATCACACGCGTCCAAGTACTCCACAGCGTGGCTGGCAAGAAAGGGTATAAAAGAAGAAAATCTAATGATATGGCCTCCTTGTTCACCTGATCTGAACCCCATTGAGAACCTGTGGTCCATCATCAAATGTGCGATTTACAAGGAGGGAAAACAGTACACCTCTCTGAACAGTGTCTGGGAGGCTGTGGTTGCTGCTGCACGCAATGTTGATGGTGAGCAGATCAAAACACTGACAGAATCCATGGATGGCAGGCTTTTGAGTGTCCTTGCAAAGAAAGGTGGCTATATTGGTCACTGATTTGTTTTTGTTTGGTTTTTGAATGTCAGAAATGTATATTTGTGAATGTTGAGATGTTATATTGGTTTCACTGGTAAAAATAAATAATTGAAATGGGTATAAATTTGTTTTTTGTTAAGGTGCCTAATAATTATGCACAGTAATAGTCACCTGCACACACAGATATCCCCCTAAAATAGCTAAAACTAAAAACTAAAACTTCCAAAAATATTCAGCTTGGATATTAATGAGTTTTTTGTGTTCATTGAGAACATGGTTGTTGTTCAATAATAAAATTAATCCTCAAAAATACAACTTGCCTAATAATTCTGCACTCCCTGTATAGCAATCCTGAACACAGGATTGGTCTAACTCCACTACTCAGTACTACAGTTTAGTCTTCGTAATGTGTTTCAGCAAAGCATTTGTAACATTTATAATGTGTTTAGAAACAATTCTCAGAATTGACTTTACAGGGACTTTAAATGATTTTGTAAATATATAGATTATCATTTTACGTACCACCTCCTGCTCCAGCTGGCCGTAAACCTCAGGTGACATTGGCATGAGTGTGTCATTATATTCTTGTGGTTTCCTAAAATTCAAACACATTCCACCATGAAATTAAAGATATAAAGGCTATAGTGACTTAGTGTCTCACAATTATTACTTTTTCCGTGACAATTGTGATTATGTCAAACAATTTTGACGTCTGAATTCCGAGATATAAAAAGTCAGAATTGGTAGTTATAAGGTCAAAATTGTGAGCTATAAATTCAAAGTGTGAGTGACGAAATATAAACATGAAGTTGAAGCTTAAAGTTTATAGTTATACATGCAGAGAAAAAAGCCCAAATTGTAAAATATATAATTGTATTTGCGAGTTAAAAGTCAGAAGCGCTATAAAGTCTGAGTTGTGAGATATAAACTCGCAATTGAGAGTAAGAATTGCACGTTGCAAACTCGAAATTGCAAGAAATTGTCAAGTTTTGACTTTATTCAAGAAATAAGCTAGAAACTGTGAGAAATAAAGTCTGAATTGCTATATACAGTAAACTCGCAATTGCGAGTTATAAAGTCCAAATTGCAAGATATCAATTCGTAATTGCGAGTAAAAAGAATTACAAGTTAGAAACTCAAAATCAGAAGAAAAAAATCAGAATTGCCAAACTCAAACTCGCAATTCTGAGAAAAAGGTCAGAATTATGAGTCATAAACACGAAAATACGAGAAAGTCTAAATTATGAGTTACACACTCGAAATTGCGAGAGGAAAAAAGTTGCAATTAGCATTTTTTGTTGTTGTTGTTTTGTGGCAGAAACAAGATTCCACAGAGAAATGTAACATTTCTAAAATAAATCTTAGTCTGACTGGGGGATAGTGGGAGTTATTGCTTTAACATCGACTCACATTTCAGAGATGGAGATGAGAGTGGTGCTGATGTATCCCTCGTCTGACTTCTTGTCAACATCCATTGGTTCTTGCTCTGGAGAAACAAAAGACGAAGAAAGGGTAAGAATTAGATTTTTACGTTTTTTAATACATTTATTCATATTTAATAACAATTTAATATATAGTTCACAACTGTGTTTCTTACTATCGGTAGGTTTGGAATAGTATTTTTTGAAGGCGTCATCTTTGGGAATATTGGGATGGAGGAAGCGCAGAGGGTTTTCTGGGACATTGTCGGCAGCCATCACACGATAGTTGCGAATAATGTCGGGAAGTGAGACGGCGGAGAGTTCCTTCTTCGTGTAGGGCTCCACAGAGCGAATCTGTGGCTCTTCTAAACAACACAAAGCCAAACACAGGAATGAACAATAAATTTAATTTCAGGCCAAAGCAAAAGCCATATCTAAGTTTAGACGTTTTGATATCAAGACCAGAGAAAAATACTTTAGCATGTCAGAATGAAGGAGCGTCTCACCGTTTGAGTCATGTTCGACCCAGCTGAATGTGATTGCTCCGTCGCGGTTGCTCTCACTGAAGCGCAACAGAAACGTGCCAGGAGCTTTATCATAGAGCAGAGCTTTGGTACGGTCCTTGGTCACAAACCCCATTATACACCTGGAAGAGATGGACAGTGTTCCTGCTTATCCAATAGACTGCCACTGTGCAAGTTTATTAACATAAATAAATATTTTTTACACTTAGAAACACTTAAAATATGGAGAAAAGCTTATGGTAATTAAACACATGCCACAAATTGTCAGTCTGTGTTTGTTGTTTTACAGAATTAATTATAATTATAATAATTAATTATAGTTATATATTCCACTTAATAGTAATGTTTCAGGTTAAATAATAATAATAAAAACAAATTATATATATATATATATATATATATATATATATATATATATATATATTTTTAACCTGGAACATTTTTCTTGTTTTAATATATTTCAACATATGTTTTAACATAAATATAACAAAAATGTGTGATTTCTGAATCTGTTTTTAAAAATATATATTATTTATATTCTATTTAAGTATTTATTAATATTCTAAATTTGCTTTCATATTTTTAGATTTATTTTTGATTTTAGTTGAATTATTTGCAATTTATAAATTATATTTTTGTTATGTGATTTTGTCATTTTTATTAAATATTACTATTAGCTCTCATTTATTTTATTCCCATTTTAGTTATTTATTTCCAGTAAGTAGTTTATGGCCAAGGAAACATTTCTTATTTTCATTTAATTATGAAATATTCCTATTTGCAGTTTCCATTTTAATTTGAGTTAAAGACAAAGTTATTTGCCAAGACAAATTTCTCGTTTTCGTTTAGTTTCAGTTTTTCATCCAATATTTATATTTCATTTAATTTCAGCTTCACATCCATTAAAAAAAAAAAAAGTTAATAGATTTAGTTCTAGTTAACAATCATAACCCTGGTATGTGAAAGATGGTACCGTAGTTGTGCAGTTAAATTAGAAGGTCAACCTGGTTGATCTTAACCCCATCAGCATGTGATCGACATGTGATCCAAACATCTGAATCCTTACCCATCATCCCATAGGCTCAGCAGGTGTCTCTTTATAAGATCCAAAATTGCTTCAATCCACAGCCAGAAGGTGAAGTTCTTCTCACTGCCAGACTACATCATACACAAGACTCAGATCAAATCACTTTTAACAAACATGAGTAAAAAAAAAACTAGGGTGCTCAATTCAGAAGATTCGACCTAAACTATTAAGTACAAATATCTAGTATAGACCAACCTTACAGAATTTATTCCAAGGAATCTGAGCTTCAGGATCCATCACTGCTTTTGCACCTGCCGGAAAAAGTTCACAATCATTGTGCATTTAGTTCATCTGTTCCAACAGAATCAGCCACGCTCGATGGCAGGCAAGTAGTTATCAGACTTACCCAGCAGTTTAGTTCCCAGCATGCTTAGCTGTTCTTGATTAAGGCCTCTTTTGGTAATGGAGGAGAACTGCCAGCTCAGCACCTCCGATAGATGCCCCCAAGTGGCTGAAGAAGGAGTCACGAAGAAGGAAAGGTTCTAAAGGAGAAACGGCAAAAGAAAACAGAGGTTCAAGGCAAGTCCGGACCTGTGCAAACACCTCCTGGCATCTGTTTTGTGTTGTTGTAAGTAGACCTCATATCTACTGCTGAAACCTTTCAAGAACATTAGTCTTGAAGACTTACCTTTGAATTTGCTTTTATTTTTATATTTTCATTTTTAAATTTCATTTACTTTAATTTTTGTCAAAAAAAAATTGAAGTCATTTTATTAGATTTTGTTCTTTTTAAAATATTATTTTTAGGTTTAATTTTATTTCGGTTTTAGTTTGTTTGTTTTTTTATTTCCAGTTGGTAATATTAGTGCTTCAATTTAAACTTGCTTCAGTTATTTGCCAAGAGAGCATTTCTCATTTTTCATGAACTAAAACTAAAATGAAAACTGAAATACACAAATATTAGATGGATTAGTTATTTTATTATGTCCTTTTGTCATTATTATTTGTTTTTGTTTTCATATGTATTTATATATTTATTACCAGTTAGTAATTTTAGAAACTTATGTCATTTTATTGCCAAAGCAACATTTCTCATTTTTTTGTTTAAAAGTATTTATCCAATATTTCTATTTTCAGTTTTCAATTTTTTTATGTGCTTTTGTAATTTTTTTATTAGTTTTTATTCTTTTTAAAATATTTCTATTTAGATTTAATTTATTTTATTTCAGTTTTGGTTTTAATTCCGTTTTAATTTAATTTTTTTTTTTTTTTTTTTTAATTACCAGGTAATAATTTGTGTTGCTTCAACTTGAGCTTATTTCTGTTATTTGCCAATTCAGCATTATTAAGTTTTAAGTTTTTTAAAATTTATATTTTCAGTTTTCATTTAGAATTTAGTTTGTTTTATTAATTTTGTTTTGATTTTTTGTAGTTTTTGTTCCTTTCTATTTAGGTTTATTTTATATTCAATTCAGTTTTCAGTTTTTATTTATTTCCACTGAGTAATTTCAGTGCTTCAACTTAGACGTATTTCAGTTATTTTATGTATTTAAGTTTTCAGCCCCCATTTTAATTCAGTTTAATTTGTATTAAATTTGTTGTGTGCAAAATATTAGTGTTGCGGTCTAACCTTTGGATCCGAGGTCAGCATGTTGTACCACATGATGGAGGCCCATCCACTGGGTAGCTGACTGACGTTGGAGATCACGACTATGGGCAGAGATGCAGTCTGAAGATGGAGAGAGATAGAGAAGAAAGTTCATGATGATTATGATTTGGTGCTGTTTATGTTTCGAACTCAGTTCGTCTGAAGGATCTTCTGACCTCGAAGTTCATGACCAGTCCAGACCAGCAAAGCTCAGCCTCAAAGGTGATGGAGTGAAGTTCCTCTGTGACGATCAGAGGGCCCTGCCGAACATTTAAGAAACAGTTTAGCCAAAAACGAAAAAAATTTGTTCTACCAGGTTTGAAGTTTCAATATGCAGAAGTTCACATGAGATTAAGAGCTTCAGCAGAGCGGAATTTATGTTCGTTTCCTACACAAATAGATTGAGTAAAAATAGAGCTAAAAAAGAGTTATTTACTACTTTCATAACACTTTTGAGTGAATTTTTGGAGCTTTTTTTGCTCCACTTTTTTGTTCGACAATTGATCAAATGTTCGGGGTCAGTAATTTATAAGAAATTAATTACTTTTATTCAGTAAGGACGAATAAAATTGAACAAAAGCGACAGTAAAGTCATTTAGAATCTTATAAAAGGTTCCCATTTATTTATAGTAATGATGTCGAAAATTCAGCTTTAATCATAAGACAGAAAACAGTTCTTTTAAATTGTACAAATATTTCAAAATATTACTGTAATTTTTGATCAAATAAATGAGCAGAAAAAAAAAGCATTACTAAAAATCTTAGAGCTCGAACTTTTGAACGATTTTTGAACCAAACCCTCACCTCACTAGTTCTGTTTCCGGTAACTTTCTTCTCTTTCAGTTGCTGTGAAGTAAAAACAATACTGTTACTGTACCTTATTTCACGGAATTAAACTTTTTAAACTGGAGCTACAGTATAATTTGCTTGTTCTTTGGTTTTTCTTTTCACTTTACCAGATGACGGAATTCTGCTGCCATTCCATTGGATTCCTCCATGTTCATCACCTTCATGGCCGTTCCCAAGATGTTGAACATACGAAACCTAAAACAGAAGCATTACTAAGTAAGCGGAATAATAGTAATTCAATTGGGTTTCAACCAATTTAAAATGAACTTCATTTAAGGAACAGATTCTGTTATTATTAACCCGCACTCGCTTTTTGGCAGTGGACTATTTTTACAACTAATGTCGTTTTGCAGGAGTTGTGTAACGAAAATTTTAAATTAGTATCATCTTTTATGTTCCACTAAAAAAAAAAAAAAAAAACACAGCAATGACATGAAGGTGAGTAAATGATGACAGATTTTCATTTTTAGGGTAATTGTCCCTTTTAATATGGTATGCAAAAAAAAATTTATATGTAGGACTTACCCTTTCCGTTTCTCAACGATATCTCTAGAAAGCGAAAAGAGACGTGTTAACACAAGACCATATAAAATGTTTTTTCTGAATGTATGTTGAGCTAAAAATGCTAACCACCTGTGTGAATCATTAGCAACGCGAGCATAAACTATATTCTATTAAAGATCGAACGCTAAATCATTAAAAAGAGTTTGCAAAAGAGACTTACTTGTCAAAATGCACCTTCACTCGAACAGTGTGGTTAAATTCCTGAAGTTTTATGAGCAGCCTGGAGCACAAAAAATGTGAACCATCACTTATCAACTGAACATTATCTGCTTTCTACTTCTAGAGAAGTGTGAACTATCTGCCATGTGTATAAAGTTACCGTAATTTGAGGGTGAACAGAACACCCGTCTTCAGCACCAAAGGTCTTTGTAGTTGGGTCGGCATGCATGGCTGTCTCTCGACTACTAAGGAGCTGAAAACACGCAAACCAAAATGCAGTTTTGTAAAGCCCGCCGATATACTTCAATCAAAAGTGAAGAAAACCTACAGAAAATAGGTTTAATATTCATTGTTTAACACATTAAACATCTAAAATCAAGTGTTGTTTTTTCCTCTAGCTGCACTTCTCCTCAGAATAACCACAGACCAATCAGTTGTAAAATTGCATCTTGACATAATAGCTGATGACTTTCTTTGTTTTCTACTTTATTTTCTTATACTTTAAGCAAAACTGAAGAACACACTGGTGTGACGTCATTTCGAACAAAATCAGGCCAAAACAAAGTTCGTTTGGAGTTCATTTTGGGCATTCAAAACAGTTCCAAAAATGTTGGCTCCTGCTGGTAAACACCTTCAAACTACCATTGGTCCGTGGCGAAGGCTCCGCCTTCTTTGACATGGAAATCTTCTCCGGTTCGTTTCTTTTGTTTCTTCCATTCAGTCCCATGAGTAAAAAACCAAAAGCACACCAGGGATATGCTTCATAGTAGAAATTGAAGTTGTAAAAGGTACTTCGAACTTCTTTTCACCCCAAAGCAAAGAACGAAAAAGAACTTCACCGCATATTCACAGTATATCGGGACCTTGACAAAGAAGGTCTCTTACTTTGTGATGAGATTTTTGAGGTTTGACATGATCTTGTCCTCCAGAGAGCTTTTGCTGAGGGTGATGGGATCGCCATCGTATGTGAACTTCTGCTCCAGCTCCAGAAGTTTCTTGAGCTGTTGCCTGAGCTGAAGCAAAGATTCTGCGAGAGAAGTAAACCTGAGAGGGAAAAAACAAACAGAACTCAATAATATTTGACTTAAACTGCATGCCATGATTTTGGTGAGCCTTAAGATGCAGCCACATAAAGATCCATTGACAATAGTTGCAAAATTATCAATATTTATATTCTCTGTATATTTAACATTGTCGATATTTTAGCGCAGAAAACATCCATAAAATTTGGCACTATCGTCAATAGAGTAGCGATGTATGAAGATCGGCTCACACAGAAGTCATTTCAAAACAAGCAGTTTTCTGTTGGTCAGTGCAACAAATTCACATGACCAACGACTGATGTTGCGAAACCTATGTAGGCAAATTTCCCATTTGCATGGATTACTGTTAAAATTACTGGATTTTGCCAAACCACAGTGAAACTCGTAATTATGATCGATAGTACTAATTCACTTCCGGCATTATTTGACGCCCCTGAAACTACAAGTTTTGGTCATTATGACATTGTGGCAGTGTTCATGTGCTCTTGTAAATATGATTTAAACGCAACATATTTCCATCACTCTGTGTAGCTCCACCCACAGACAAGTCTTATTGGTCCACAATCTCCCTCCACATATCTGTATATATACAGTGGGGAGAACACGATTTTGCAGGTTTGCCCACTTACAAAGCATGTAGAAGTCTGTCATTTTTATCATAGGTACTTTTCAACTGTGAGTGACGGAATCTAAAAAAAATCCAAAAAATCACATTGTATGATTTTTAAATAATTAATTTGCATTTTATTGCATGACATAAGTATTTGATCACCTACCAACCAGTGAGAATTCCGGCTCTCACAGACCTGTTAGTTTTTCTTTAAGAAGCCCTCCTGTTCTCCACTCATTACCTGTATTAACTGCACCTGTTTGAACTGTATAAAAGACACCTGTCCACACACTCAATCAAATAGACTCCAACCTCTCCACAATGGCCAACACCAGAGAGCTGTGTAAGGACATCAGGGATAAAATTGTAAACCTGCACAAGGCTGGGATGGGCTAAAGGACAATAGGCAAGCAGCTTGATGAGAAGGCAACAACTGTTGGCGCAATTATTAGAAAATGGAAGAAGTTCAAGATGACGGTCAGTCTCCCTTGGTCTGGGGCATCATGTAAAATCTCACCACGTGGGGTATCAGTGATCATGAGGAAGGTGATGGATCAGCCCAGAACTACACGGCAGGACCTGGTCAATGACCTGAAGAGAGCTGGGACCAAAGTCTCAAAGAAAACCATTAGTAACACACTACGCCGTCATGGATTAAAATCCTGCATTGCACGCAAGGTCCCCCTGCTCAAGCCAGCACATGTCCAGGCCCGTCTGACGTTTGCCAATGACCATCTGGATGATCCAGAAGAGGAATGGGAGAAGGTCATGTGGTCTGATGAGACAAAAATAGAGCTTTTTGGTCTAAATGCCACTCGCCGTGCTTGGAGGAAGAAGAAGGATGAGTACAACCCCAAGAACACCATCCCAACCATGAAGCATGGAGGTGGAAACATCATTCTTTGAGGATGCTTTTCTGCAAAGGGGACAGGACGACTGCACCGTATTGTGGGGAGGATGGGCATGTATCGTGAGATCTTGGGCAACAACCTCCTTCCCTCAGTAAGAGCATTGAAGATGGGTCGTGGCTGGGTCTTCCAGCATGACAACGACCCGAAACACCGTAAGAAGCATCTCAAGGTCCTGGAGTGGCCTAGCAAGTCTCCAGACCTGAACCCAATAGAAAATCTTTGGAGGGAGCTGAAAGTCTGTATTGCCCAGCAACAGCCCCGAAACCTGAAGGATGTGGAGAAGGTCTGTATGACCTGAGGGCCAAAATCCCTGCTGCAGTGTGTGCAAACCTGGTCAAGAACTACAGGAAAGTATGATCTCTGTAATTGCAAACAAAGATTTCTGTACCAAATATTAAGTTCTGCTTTTCTAATGTACAGTTGTGTTCAAAATTATTCAACCCCCAAATGCTGTAAATGGTTTTAGAGAATTTAGAGTACATTTGTAATTGAATTCAGAATGAAATCCTACAAGGACTTCTTAAAGAAGACTCTGAAGAACAGAGGTCCATTGAAGTGTTTTCAATCAGGTATTGAAAGCACCTGTGGATGTCAGGGAGCAGCAATAAAGCCTAATAAGCACCAATTAGGCAGCTTTAAAATGACTGTGAAACTCAACTCCTTCTAGACATTTACTGGTGTGGTTACAAACATGGTGAAGTCAAGAGAATGGTCCAGGAAGACAAGAGAAGAGGTGATTACTCTTCACAGGAAGGGCAATGGCTATAAGAAGATTGCAAAGATGTTAAACATACCAAGAGACACCATAGGAAGCATCATTCGCAAATTCAAGGCAAAGGGCACTGTTGAAACGCTACCTGGTCGTGGCAGAAAGAAGATGCTGACTTCGACTGCTGTGCGCTACCTGAAGCGTCGAGTGGAGAAAAGTCCCCGTGTGACTGCTGAGGAACTGAGAAAAGATTTGTCAGATGTAGGTACTGAAGTTTCTGCTCAGACAATACGGCGCACCCTGCGTAATGAAGGCCTCCATGCCAGAACTCCCAGGCGCACCCCCTTGCTGTCTCCAAAGAATAAGAAGAGTCGACTGCAGTATGCCAAAAGTCATGTGGACAAACCAAAGAAGTTTTGGGATAGTGTTCTGTGGACTGATGAAACAAAATTAGAACTGTTTGGGCCCATGGATCAACGCTATGTTTGGAGGAGGAAGAACAAGGCCTATGAAGAAAAGAACACCTTGCCTACTGTGAAGCATGGCGGGGGGTCAATCATGCTTTGGGGCTGTTTTGCTTCTGCAGGTACTGGGAAGCTTCAGCGTGTGCAAGGTACCATGAATTCTCTTCAGTACCAGGAGATATTGGAGGACAATGTGATGCAGTCCGTCACAAACCTGAGGCTTGGGAGACGTTGGACCTTTCAACAGGACAATGATCCCAAGCATACCTCCAAGTCCACTAGAGCATGGTTGCAGATTAAAGGCTGGAACATTTTGAAATGGCCATCGCAGTCACCAGACTTAAATCCCATTGAGAACCTCTGGTGGGACTTAAAGAAAGCAGTTGCAGTGCGCAAGCCTAAGAATGTGACTGAACTGGAGGCTTTTGCCCATGATGAATGGGCGAAGATACCCGTAGCTCGCTGCAAGACACTTGTGTCAAGCTATGCTTCACGTTTAAAAGCTGTTATAACTGTAAAAGGATGTTGTACTAAGTATTAAGATTGAATGTCACTTGGGGGTTGAATAAAACTGATAATGATGTGAGCAGAGAAAAGACATTTGTGGTTATTTCATTATAAATGTTATGTTATATTTGTCTGACCTACACGTGCCTCTTTGATTTAATTGTAAGCAGGATGACTGAATGATCAAAATCAATGTCAAACCGGCCAAAACAATCAATTTCAGTGGGGGTTGAATAATTTTGAACACAACTGTATCAAATACTTATGTCATGCAATAAGATGCAAATTAATTACCTAAAAACCATTCAATGTGATTCACACATGCTCACAGATAAAGAGTACCTATGATAAAAATGACAGACTTCTACTAAGTGGCAGTATTATCCAATACTTGTTCTCCCCACTGTAAACATTTTTGCTTCACGCAGCATTAAAGTTGATGGGTGGCTTTGTTTTTTTATTAGGACGAATTCAAATTCTTGATAAATACTCAATTTGTATGGAAAATAGTTTTAATATTCATAGTTTAGCACATTACACGTCTAAAATCAAGTGCAGTTTTTCCTCTAGCTACGCTTCTCCAGATCAATCATGTGTAAGTTTGACATCATAGTTGATGACTTTCTTTTTCCTCTACAAAAAGAAATATGTATTGTTTAATTTCACATGGGGTATTTTAGAACAACAAAACAATTTACATATATTGCTACTCCATACGGTTATAAAGAAAATCTGAATTAATTTGTGGTTTGCATTTGTTACCAGTTTTGCAGCTGGTCCAAGCAGACATTGCTCATCCCACCGATGCAAGCCATCTGTTGTCGGCGCCTCCATTCGGCCAGTTCTGTTGAGATCAGCTCAAAGACTACCGGATCAATAAGGTTCAACACCTCTGACATCTGACTAATCACATTCTACAAGGACACACAAACACAGAAAAGGTTAAACACAACAGCTTATCTTCAGTAACCAGAATGACGAAAAATGACGGATCTCCAAAGTTCTCACAATTCTTGTGTCGTGGAGTTTCATATACATTTGGTGGATGGTCAGTCTCTCCCGATTCAGGTCTTCCTTCGAAATAGTCCCATTGAGTTCCTCTGTTAAACAGATGTACGAGCAAAACTGAGTTTATGCACTTGTTGGAAAAACATTGCTAGTTCTGATGAAACAAAATCCACACAATTGGGAATTTTCCATGAAGGCAAAAGATTTGGTCACACGGATGCGCAATGCACTGCACTGCACTGCACTGACCAACAGAAAGCTGCTTCGTGACTTCTTTTTTCTATTGACAATAGAAAATTTTTTGCGAAATTGTGCTTGTGTGACCGCACATTTTTTCAAGCTGATTTCAACTACAAAGAAGGCATTTCTTAACCCCGTTACCTCTGCTTTGATGAGTTTTGCTCTTGAAGTCGTATTCGTCTTGCAGGTCTTCTAGATTTTTAATGATCTGCTCGGTGTCCTGATTGGAAATGGGGAAAAAAAGCAAAGATGTTCCACAAGTTTTGACTAGGAGAACTAAATGTATTGGAAACACTTTATTATGGTTGCCCACTTTAGATATTCTACTAACTACAAGTAACTACATGTCAACTAACTTTCATTAGAGTATTAGCAGAATGTCTGTATCTACAACTCGTTATTTTGATGCTCCCCAACAGATATTCTACTGACTATAAGTCACTTTGAAACTACGTCAACGTATTCTACTAACCCAAACCCTAACCTAACAGTCTACTAGTACTTTAATGAGAGTTAGTCGACAAGTTAATTGTAGTTAGTAGAATGTCTAAGCTGGACCATCGAAATAAAGTATAACCAACATATCTTGTAGTTGCGATAAGTTTTGTGAGTATATATCACCTGTACTTTATTCTTTATGTCTTTCACCCTTCCGTCCATTTCTCGATGTTTCTCCACGATCATGTCGTTTTGGGTGCTGCTGGTTTGATTCTGCAACAAAATACTAATCACTAACTTCATATAATTATATGGCAAAGGGCAGCTTGGACAATATTGCAAAATATCTCCATTTTGTGTTTTACAGATGAAAGGAGGTTATGTAGGTTTGGAACAATATGAGGGCGAGTAAATTCATTCTTGTTTTTGGTTAAAATATTCCTTCAATAATGGATAATGAACTCCACACCTTCAAAAGAAATTTAAATCTTGACATACAATTACAGACCTCTGACATTTGGGCAGCGGTCAGAATCTTCCTTTCCTCGCCAAGGTTCCTACTGATGATCATCGCCATGGAAACAGGATTGTCTTGGAAGAGGTTCTAGAAAAAAAAATTCAAATGAACTCACAAACTCACAGACATCTGCATGTTGCAACTTGTTTTTCTGATCTCTTTATTGCCTAATGATTCAGAGGCTGCTTGTTACACCACACTAAAAGGAAATGGTCATGTAACCAATTGCCGACAGGCACCTGCAAGTTCCTCTTGATCTTGCGGATGTTGTGCTGGTTCAGGAAGTCTTTCTCCATCGCGAAGCGGCTGTGTTGGTGATCTAACTGGGTCAAAAGATCATGAAACCTCACGGTGGCCAGGGACTCGTTCTCCACATTAGCAACATGGTCCCTTTGAGGAAGGAAGAACAGATTTGCATTAACTGTGGTTGAGACTGGACTGAATTCTAATGTAATACAATTTCTATATTCGTACCTATTCGATCGCTCCTACTAGGTTGACAAATAATAAATAAGTAAAGATGTTAAAAGTAAGACGATAAGGACATTTAAAATGGAGATGTTATCACTGCAACATGCACTTTGTTTAGCAATAAAACTGCAGTAATTGTTTATGTTGTGCTGAATCTTATTTGTCTACTTAACTGATTCAGCAGCATTTGATTCTCTTTCGCCTCCATCAGCTCAGAAGGAAACAAGATACCTTTATCTGATGTTGCCGCAGATTGATTGGTAGGGTTGGGAATCGAAAATATCTTGGAATTGAATACTTAAGGCCAGGAATCAGATACCACTTATCGATTTCTGTGTGCGCATTTTAATATGGTTTCAGCACAAGAGGCCACACAAAAGAGAACTCAGTTCAGTATTTGTGCACTATGAGAGGGGCCTTATTGCGTGAACTGTGTTCTCTTTTGCGTATTCTTCTGCTTGAATGGTTTAAAACCATTTGAGCAGACATGTACACTCAAAATTATGCCAGAATATCCTTGTAAACATAGTCGGTTGCGTCTTAAGTGAACATAAACTGTTGAGAAAGAAAATGCATGTGTAGCAGCATATTGGATCTGTGCATTGGTATTAAAGTGACAGCAGTCTAATAAACCTGCTGCCGTCCGTGTCATTACTGTTAATCAAAGAACAACAGAAAAATAAAATCACTCGCTGATCTTGACTGAATCATTTTTGTAACTTTAATAAGGATTAATCTGTATTTTATTTATAAAAAGAAAACTATGCAGTGTTATTTTACATTTGATTTCAATTTCTGAACTTTAAGATGTATTTTTATTTGCTATTTGCAGTTGTCTTTAATAAAGTTTAAAATTTAGTTTATTAGTTGTTCTTTAGGCTGTTCTTTTGATTATGGTATTCAGCTGCAACAGAATGTTTTGCAGAAATAATAGAATAAATCTTTGATAGCTAAATGTTTGACTTTTTTTTTTACCAGAATCGAAATTGGGAATTGATAAACAGAATCGGAATTGGAATCGAAATCACTCAAATTTAAATGAAAACCAACTCTATTGTTTGGTGTGCATAGGCTAAGTTGACGTTTTTTTTGGAAAAGGTCATATCTCGGGTGAGATCAACTGAAGATTGTTTTTATATAAACATCATGTGATCTTCAACATCGAGGCTTTATGAACAATAAACTGTTTTTGAAAATCTAACATCTTTTTTGCAAATAGTCGATTCCTTTACATTTGAGATGCACAAAAATTTCCTATAAAATATTTATGCGTCTTTTAAAATACTAATATAATTATTATAATATTAATACTTGTATCATGTTTAAACATTCATTCAAAAGTATTCATTCCGGTTTTAATATTTTAAATTAATATTCTAAATAATATTTATATTTTAATGACCTTTTAAAATATATAGGAACCTTTAAAAGTATTCATTAATTAATGTTTAATTAATTTTATTATCAATATTCTAATTGCCTTTACAAAAGTTTATGCACATTTAAAAATAGTTCTTCAAATTTTCATTTTTAATAGTATCT
Organism: Opsariichthys bidens; assembly: GCA_037194245.1. Taxonomy (NCBI): domain Eukaryota; kingdom Metazoa; phylum Chordata; class Actinopteri; order Cypriniformes; family Xenocyprididae; genus Opsariichthys; species Opsariichthys bidens. The sequence goes on from CM074291.1 coordinate 15,008,049, forward strand.
TAACTTGCACTTTTAACATACTTATTACGTAGACATTGATTCCCTACTCTAGTTTACCAATATTATACTTGCAAAAGCTTTTGGTTGTGTGTTTGATATAGGTATAAAGGTAAAGAGGGTATAAAATCATTTATCCGCACCAGTCGTGGCTTTCTATCCAGCTGCTGAGGTACTGCCGGATGGCCATTGGAAAGTTGTCATCGTAAAGTTGGTCAACCTGTTCCAAAAACTTTGAATCCAGTTGTTGAAGCTCCAACCACTGACTCATTTCTGCGACTGTGGACTGTAAAATAAATGAAGATATATGTTTGGTAATGGATGGGCCACACTGAATTGCTGGCTGTATAATCAAGATTTTCTTGCAGACATTAAAGGAGAAAGACTGCAGACATACCAGTGAGCACAGCATTTCTTTGCAAGATGCAAGATGATTAGATTTATATCTCAAGACGTTTTTGTGCAATGCATTTCTAACCAAGTATCTACTAACAATTTGCATAAAATTTTTACAAAGTAAATAATATGTTATATTATTGTTATTACTATTTGTAATATGATAAGATGATATATTATATGATATGATAAATGTTTTCTTGTAGAGCAAAGATTAGGTTTAGTCTGTAGTGATTGTGTGTTTGTAGAGCTCTAAGACATATGTCTACAACACATGTACAAACATGTAAAACATTTTTTTTATTATTATTATAATTCAGATGTTTTCATAGCTTTAGTCTATAGTAAGCATAGTTAAAAATAGAACAATAATAATAAAATGAACTTTTATAATAAAGTTTTTTTTAAATTATTATTTTAAACCAAAAATAAACCATTATTTTATTTATATCAAATATTTTATGTTATTTAAACCTAAACAAGCTATCGGTGTATGTGTAATTGAAAATAATTATGATCAAAGAGGCTGTATAAAACATTTTAATTATTAACAGAATACAAAAAACAATGTGCGTGCGCGCGCACGTGTATGTAATGAAGGGTTTGGGTGTATTGTTGTTGTATAAATATTTTATAGAAGCTTTATATGAATACAATAGACGTCTATGGGATGTCCTCATTTAAATAGCTTTAGTAAACATGTGGTTAAGTTGGTTGAGTGCATGTATGTGGGCTGTTTGTTTAAAAACGCTCAATAAGTTTGAACATTCAGCCTATATTGGAATCAATCCATAGTAAAAAATAATAATGATAAGTAACAGTAACAACAGCAACAGTTATGTAGGATATTATAATTATATTTTAAGCATAACGGAATAGCATGAACATATTGTTTTGCCTGCAAGCATTCAGGCCACATGTAAAAAGCTCGGTTTACTTATGGCCTTGTATTTTTCCATTGCTTTCTTAATAGTAAATATCATCAAATAACATGTGAAATTTTAGGATTACATGTATTTGTTATGATGATTTGTTATCACGCATTTACTAAACGTGGAGATCAAAACTTCCTGTAAGTAGTCAAGCAGAAAAAAAACGATGAATGCGGAAATTAAAGTTATTATTTTGTTACTCACCCCCAAATGTTATCCAAATACGGTTAGAGTAAGAATCTGCAGATATATGTTTAATGTGTCTTCTGTATCAGCAGAATAATACGGAAGAACAGGCAAGTTCCCTGTTGTAGTGGATATGATATTAAAATCCCAGTAGTCTTTCCAGTAGATGTCCGACTTTTACTGTCCGAGTGACAGGCCTGTGTGTGTTTGAGTGACAGCTGAATGAACCAATCAGTGAGTGAAAAGTTCTTCGTTACGTGTGCACCAGCCTATCAGCGCGTCCTGCCGCCCTTTGTGACGCAATGTGGAATTTTGGACCAACGTTGTTGCGCAGCCCACGTGATTTATAAGAAACTGAAACTGCGTAGTACACCAGAGGAAGATGCTTATTGCGATAAAACTGGTGGAGAAATGCATGTTATAATCAACATTATATGTCTTTATAAAGGCCCCCCATGAAGGCTTGATTCTCCTGAAGGACAAAATAAGATGCTGGGGCGGTCAAAAAAAGTAGTCTACTCGTAATATGGAGCGTTAGCAATAAATATGAAAATTGCGGCATTACATTTGCAGTAGATTAGTTCGTTGCTTCTTTTACGTGGGTAGTTTGCAGTTTTGAACTATATAACCAATCACACGTGTTTCTGTTGAGTTTAGGAATGTAATGGCCAATCAGAGGGTTGTGATTAATCACCGCGCAAATGTCGGTGACTAATGAGGGTTGCACGCGCTCACTGACTGAATTCCCGTGTATCATAATAAACAACGAAATGCAGAAAAGATGCAAGTAAAAGATTCATTTTGCAGTATAGAGAGTTTCATAGGTTATATCGCTTGTGCATAGCCTAAATGAACCGCTTTTCGGTGTTCTTTGATCGTTTCTTAATGTAATGGCCATATTCTCAGTTTGAAAAAACGTTTTGTTTCTTATGCTACTGAAATAATCAATGTTAAATCTAAATGTACAAATCCGTAAAAAAGCAATAAACAATTGTATTACACTTTTGGCTCATTTTGTCTGTAGCCAGAATGATGCCTTTCCCCAGCTCAAAATGTTGTCGACTTACTATTCATCATTACAATTTTAAGAGCAACAATCAACCAAAATGATTTTGTCATGACATTGCAACTAACCTCTTGGCTAATGTCTTCATGTTTATAGGCTTTTTACCTTATGCAGTGTAAAAAGCAGCATTAAACAGTAGGCCTATGTGTAAATTAACATAAATGCCATGTCAGATGCAGCTTCTGTTCCACCTTTGCAGTGTAATGGCTTTAGTTGATGGTTGAAAACGGTTACATTTAAGTATTTGAACAACAGATAGGACTATGCAGATTAAAGTAGATTTTAGTAAGGTAAATATAAAAAAGGGCATATGAAAAGGCGTTTATATATATATAATAATATACTATAATATGCACCCATATAATATATTATACACAAGTGACCTCCCTGAAGGCCATTGTGCATTGTGTAATTCTTACCCTGGTTATAAGAAACATATTTGTTTTAAGAGATAAATCAGAGTGACTGTACAGTTTGCATCTTCTTCTATAGGATAGATCAGGACTAGTATGCTTTCTCCTCACTTTTAAAATGTGAAAATTGTTCATATTTTTTATTTGTTTTGCAATAATCTCCATGCACGATGATATGGTTAGTTGCAATTTATTTTATATGTAGCATTTTCTCACTTTTCATTCTGTTAGTATGTTACAATGTGGCAAACCTTAAGAAAATGTGCTTTTCACTATGCCTGTAGTGTATGATTGCAGATAAAAAATATGTATGTTTTTTTTTTAACATTGTCTGTTACATATTTTGTGTAAAATTAAATAAAAGTGGTTTGTTTGTTTAAAAACCTTACATTTAAAAGGTGGTAAGGTGAGCCTTTTACCCCACACATGAGGTAAAAGGCTCACCATTATGGGGCAAAATACACTAACTATTTATTCATACACTTTAGCTAAAATAGTGTTTTTAATAATGTTTAAGTTAATACTAGTTAAAAACAATAACTTTAGGAAAGTTTGAATTCATTTTTGTTCAGTAAGTGTACTATCATTAAAATGATTATTTTAAAAATACAGAAATAAAAATGTTTTAAAAAGTTAAGATTCTGGAGGCATTGAATGAGATCCCATAACAATTTAATATAGCTTTACAGTAGTAAAAGTAAATATGATATTTTATAATCTTATGATTAATACAATTTTTATGAATATGGAGATTATCTCTAAGATGGACATCCAACTTAATATATGATATTTACCTTTTGAATCTAATCATGCCATGTCAACAAATGGAAAAGTCAGCCTGCAATTTATTATCATGTTCATTATTGTGCCCTTCTCCACAACAGCAGGGGCGCTGTTTACCTCAAATACCGTACTTTTACATATTCTTCCGTTATTGAAAAATTGTTGCATTAATTACCTTGAAAAAAACTGAAAATCATTAATAAGACCTTTGTCTCAAAATACATTCCATCATTTTAGCGATTCTCATTCGCTACCTAAATCTACAACATTAAAAAAAAAAAAATTAAATATCAGATCAATTTAGTACAGAATCAACTTCGCACTGCTGCCCGAGGTCACGTCAAGGATCAGCGGGGTTGCCAGGTTTTCTCAACAAAACCCGCCCAATGCTATTCAAAACTAGCTCAGTCGTATTTCGGGGGGGGGGGGACTCCGGTAAAAATCGTGTTCTGAGTGATGAAATCCGCGTTTCTGGCAGTGTTCCCCTGGTAAAATTTGCAATCCAGAGGCTAAAAATCATGTTCTTTGGGGTCGCTTCAACCCGGGGATATGAAAAATAACTTGCGGCAGCAGTGTAGTCTAATTCCGTGGGAAAACCGTGGACTTGGCAACACTGAGGATCAGCCAAATTCCATGTGCGTCTTGAGAAGCTGATGTTTAGGAAAGTGCTTCAGCAAGTTTTGCGCCATCTAGTGGTTTAGAGGAGAATAAAATCAAATGTGCCTTTTACCCTGGTCCGCCTTTAGCCCCGTTGTACCCTACTAATATAGTGGAAAGGATGTTCCAAAACAAGACGTGTCTTCCGTATCTTCATTTACAACAGAAGGTATACCCATTTGCATGAGGTCACCTGCTCCACTGTCAATGTAGATCACTTTCAGTAATAAACGTGTAAACAATGAAAGATCTCTTTGTATATTTGACCCTTCTGATAACTCATTGTTTGATTCAGAGGGTAAATAAGCATACCCACTTAGGGAATATCTTATTGTCATTCTGAATTATGAATATAATTCTAGATCATTTGAGCCTACTTTATCACCAACAGTGTGCAGCTATTGAATCATGCAACAAAGTGTGCAAAATCCCTTTTTAAACCACAAATTAGGACATTTTGAAGTGCACTCATTGTCCTGGGGACAGACTTCTACTATTGTTGCCTCACAGTGCCTCCATCACACTGGGGAGTCCTCCAGAGAACAAAATAACACAGGAGAGGCTTTAGCTTCCATGGAATATGGGGTTGTTGCTTTTGAACGCCATAATGTGCTCCACATGCTTGGAATGGTGTCAGTGGTGTCACTCTGTTAAGGGTTACGGAAGGACAACATTGAAGAGGTCCCTTAAGGACGTGGAAAACAACTCCTCAGAAACATCAGAAACAGGCATTTTACTTGGTACAACAGATCAAAGCTACAACATGATTTTGAACCATAGAATACAAGTAATTCCATGTTTAAAGCATCTCTAGCCTAAGACATTTTGTAGGATAATTATTGAATTGACAATTTAATCAGTGTTGTTTGACAAGAACATAAGATGCAAACTTTTGGGTAGTTGACATGTTCCAGCAATGCTTAAAACTACTTAAAAAGCATAGAAATTGTGACTAGTTACAGCACTAAAAAGATTCCTAACCCTATCATCACTACCCATATGCTATGAACCAACTGCAGAATTCCGAAAGTCTGTTGTTTGGACGTCATGTTGAGTGAGTTTCTGGGTCAGAGTTCCTGTTTTTGGGTCACTGGGGGATAAGCAACTTTATATAAATAATCAACTATACAACCCCCTTTGACATTAATTTAAAACTTAAAAGTACTTTTTGCAATTTGTACATTCTGATATCAAACTGGTAAAGCCCGTCAGGTCATCTCTATGCTCAAATACGTTCACAGAGGAAGCCTTCATAAACAAAGAAATCCTTGTCACCTTGCTACCACTGTGTACAACAGTTGATGAGAACAGACTACAAGATTTGGCTAAGTTGGTTTGTTGGGACCCTGATGTGGTCAATTGTTTTAGCAGGAACTATAGGGACAAGGTAAAAGTTATTTTCTTCCCTCTGGTCCAGAGCAGTTAGGACTTGTTGTCTTAGTGACTAGAAAAACCCTTGGGCTCAAGAGCAGCCGCAAAGATCTACAACCATTGAAGGGATTTTTCCGTAGATTATCTGCTCACGGTCATTGAAATACAACATGTTTATGGGTGACATCTTGGTGGGTGTACAGCAGGGGCCTGCGCTGCCCCGAGGGTTGGCCTTGTTAACAATGTGACTGTGGGGGTACTTCTGCACGCATTCACCGGAGCAGTAGTTAGCCTTGTAACGCTTGGGGGCAATTATCCAGTCCCACCCGAAGTCCTCGAAGTCGACAGTGAGTGGATACCGACAGCAACGAGACTCGGTGGAATGCTCATCGCAATCAAGGCCGGTGTCCCGTCTGGACCGCTTGCCAGTGTCTGATATTTTCACCTCCAGAAAGGGTTGCTGGAAGGGTGAAAGAACAATAAGTCATGGTCATGCACACTAGGCATGCAAAGGAGCAATTAAGTACATACTTGACATGAATTGCAATGCACCTGTTACAGGAACACCCCCCTTGCCCTGGTTGATGGCCTATACCCCAAAAAGGAAAGGCGAAGTAGTAGTAGTATAATGGCCCCTTGTGAAGTTTAAACGCACCATGTACTCCACCATTGCATTCAAATCTCATTCGAACTTGGCAGGATGTGCCAAGTTTGAATAAGATCTGACAGCCATGGTAGGGGTAGTCATGGCCTAATGGTGAGGGAGTTGGGCTTGTAACATGAAGGTTGCTGGTTCGATTCCCATGCCGGTGGGGATTGTGAATAAACAATACTAACTCCACCTTTGATACCACCACTAAGGTGCACCTAACCCCTAATTGCAATACACTCCACTGCTGTGTGTGTGCACTTGGGATGGGTTAAATGGAGAACACCAATTTTGAGTATGGGTCACCATACTTGACAATATGTCACTTTTCACTTAAGGTTTAAGGCATGCTTAAACTCAAAAAGGTGCACATTTGAGAGGAAAATGATGAATAACATCCATTCCTTTATCTACCAGACTACTCTGTAAGGTAAGTCTATGTACACTTTCTTAAACCATTTTCAGATCTGTTCATCAAAAGTTTGTCCAGCATTTGACAATTGTAGTTTGTTGTATCCTAAAGAAGCATGTACCTAAGTACCAATGCATGCACCAACTTACCAGTCCTTCCTCTCCAGATTCTGGAGAAGTCAGAGCCAGATCATTTCCTTTCGTGTCAAAGGCCTTGATTTCTATCACAAAGTTACTCTGGGGCTGTTTGAGCCACAACTGCAACAGCTGCTTCATGTCAATGTGCTGCCAGGAGTTTGTCCGGGCATTCACATCAATTTTTTGTGCACGTATTCTTGAGTGGCTGTTCCCTTCAGAAGAAGACTTCAGGTGAGATATCTGGATGAAGACCGTGGTTGGCTCCTCAGCTGGTCGGAGATAGATCCAGAGCAGGGCCTTCAGGATGCTGTCGGGCAGAATCTTTGGACTCAGTGAGAACATGCAACACTTCGGCATCCCGTCAAGATGGGCGATGGCTTGCGCTGCAAGGTATTATGTTTACTAAGACCATGCACACCTTTTTCAGTTCACACTCTCAGAAAAAAAAAATCAGCAAGTATTTAAACTTTAGGGGTACAACAACTTGTTACTAAGGAATCACCTTTAAATGGACAACTTTTATACCTTATTAGAATTTACGACTAAATGTTCATAATAGCGCCTTTAAGGACATGTTACTACTCTAAGGTTCTAATATGCTCCTTTAGGGGGAAATAAAGTCCAAAACTGTCTCTTTAAGGGTATAACAGCTTGTAACTGGGGCTGTGGTACCCTTAAAGGAACAAATTTTGTACATTTTTCTGATAATGTAAAAACATTTACCATGGTAAACTAGTTCAGGGATGGGTAACTCTGCTCCTTGCACCACTTTCCCAGAGATTTTAGTTTCTACCCTAATATAAGACAGCTGTCCAATCTACTCAAATACTGTTCTAATTCACATACTATCTGCCCTAAATAGTAATCAAAATTAGAATTAGTGTGTCCCACATTGTAGTATTTTGAAATGAGCATTCCATTGATACCGGGATCTACCTTTTCCAGTTAGAATCTGAAGTGCAAATCTGTGCAAGCTCTAACGGCTAATATTGCCCTCAATCCATTGCACGCTGAGCGATTAGGATTACAAACACGAATAAAAATACAAACATGGCGGATGTGCAAGTATGGTGAGTAACAAGGTTTAGATAAAGGGGTTTGAGTGATTAATCAGTATCTAACCTGATGAAAAGATATTTATTCAATGGTATCCACATTATATTTCATCTGGAACAGCAGATTGCAAATACATGAGGAGAGTTCTCCGCATGAAAGACACTTGACTGGCAGAGCAACATGCTTTAAAGGAGTACTTTAAAATCTCAGACAGGAATGTTTGATTATGGTTGGAACTAAAATCTGTGGGACAGTGGCCAACCAGGGGCAGAGTTGCCATAAAATTCTTCAAACAGTCTAAACTTAATGAATCTTTCTTTACTTTTTCTTATGACACAGGTGGAAAATACCAATTGGCAGTTCAGTTTTCATAGGGCATATGTGCTTTGCTTGTTGTCTCTTGGTGCACAGCTCTGCGTATAGCAAGGTCTGTTGCCTTTGGCCATCTTCCAACAACAGCTGAATGAATGAACCATAGTCGGTTCATCGTCGACTCTTTCAATGGTATTTGGACACTCAAGTCACATTTCAAAAAGTAGTTTCATTGCATTACAATTGCATTACAACAAAATAACAAACCAAGTGGCATCTGCAAATGATGCTAGCCCTTCCTCAGAACTAAGTTGACAGACATGAATTTAATGACATACATTTTTCACTCAAGTGTCCAAATACCTTTGAGGTCAGTATATATTGCAGTACACTGTGGTACTTACGTTCTGTGGCCATGGTTATGATGGTCTCACTGCTACCTTGTTCCTCATCCTCACTAATGCCTCCATTTTGGTCATACTGATCCAGGAGTTCCTGCAGTGGAGGTGCTTTGGGTAAGAGTAGCTTGACCGTGTCTCTGCTGATGTTCGGAGCCTGTTCTAGACGCAGAATGCTCAAAATCTGAGACTTAATGGAATGCAGGCGCATGCGTTTGCTCTGTTGTCTAAACTGACAGGTCGTGCACTGGCCGTTGTCGTCTCCAGGTGTCACGAATGCCTGCGATGTTGTTGTTGCACTCAGGCTCTGACTGTGTGACCCCAGCACACTCCAAAAGCTCAGATAAAGAAGGAGAAACATGTCTTCTGATGTGTCTTTGTAGACGTTTACACATTTGGGAATAGACAGCACCTTTGCGCACTCTCTCCAAACAGCACTGGACGGATGCACAGCCTCCCAGGCGGTTTTATACTTAAGATTCCCTGCTGTTAGATATCATGCGATTGGTTGGATTAATAAGAACAAGTCCAGATGAGACAGCACAGAGATAATCTGCACTTTGGCTAAATTCTAAAAGCAAGTTTTGATTTGAGGATTTTCAGGGGCTGTCTATTTTGTTGTACATTCCAGGAATTTATTGTGCAAATACCATAAATATCATAAGAATTTCATGATGAGGATTATCCATTAAAATCTGATGTGCACATATGTGTAGCCTTTCAGATGTTTTTACTTCTTCTAGGACCTCTACTTCTAGGACCTGAAGTCCGTGTACTACTCCTGCTTGCCTGCATATTTATTATAACTTACATTCATTGTTCATTCCTTAAGCATGTTCTCATCCAACTAAACCATTCTAAAAAAATATGCTCTATGAACGTTGTTCTCACAACGTTTTCTCTCAACATTACAAGAACATTCATTAAGTACAAATTACATTGGAAGGACATTCCATGAACGTTGTACTTAGAACGTTTATGATAACATTATGAAAACATTCAGCAAATATTAAGATTATAACATTGTTCTAAGAACATTTTTTCTCATCATTACGAGAATGTATATTAACTATTAATAACGTTATAAGAACGTTACTTTATGAACATTTACATAACTTTTAAAGAACGTTAGTCAAAGGATTTGGAACATTCCCTGTTAGCTGAGTTTATTATGGTGAATAGACCGTTTTCACTCTTAGATCACAGCTGTAACTTTTAATGTTGTGTTTTGGTGGTGTGGTGCTTCCTGAGCTATTGCTAATTATTGCTACAGCTGTTCTGTAACAACTGCAGATACAGATGTCTCTGCTCTCTCTCTCTCGCTCTCTCTCTCTCTCTCTCTCTCTCTCTTTTTCCAGCAGTGCAGCTTAAATAGATGCATAAATAACAACAGATGATAGCAGAGGGAGTGTGATACTGAGGGTGGCCTTTGGTTGGTCTGTCACAGCACCACCTGCTGGTGAATTATCAAGCTCTTTCAAGAACCATTCTGGGCGAGTCTGCTTAAAACATGACTGCACAAACCACAACTCTCATTTATGAAAAAATTTCATTTAAACAGGCTCTTTTGCATGCCTGAAATGTTTTAGAAGATTTTACATTGCAATTATCAGAATGATTACATTGTCACTCACTTTACGTGGCAAGAAGGTTTTACATCGTCTAATGAAAATATGAGTGGTGCTTGTCAGAGCAAAACTTGCTGATTTTGGGTGTTGAGAGCTGGTTACTATGATGTTCTGGCTGTTTGCTTCAGTCAAAAGATACCTATCGTCAATCTCTATTGTGGCCCATTTTATTGTCCGGTCACCATGATTTTGCTGTTCCTGGATCAGCACATCTTGTCCGAAAATTTAGTCCTAACTATATATCCCTATCCTTAAACCTAAACCTACGCATAACCTATCCCTAAAATCAGAGGGAAATAATAGGTGAATAACACTGATGTTGTACAACCCTGGTTGTAAACCTAATCTTGACATAAACTGTAAACATGTCCCTCAAATCTGATTGGTTGATTGGAATGTTGTTTCAGACACCTATTGCCCTTGGTAAAATCACCACCACGATAAAATCATAAATCCAGGATGCCTTATCCCATTAACAAGCTGCACAATTTTTAGTTATTTATGTTTGTATAGTGGGTATCAACAAATGGAAAATGCATTTAGAGTAACACACTTGTAATTTTATGGGTCAAGTGCACCAGAGCGTTTTACAGCAGAAAAAAACAAATCGCATCTCAGTGTGTCTTCAGTTCATTGTCTTTATTTGATCGGTTGTGAGTTACTCTGTCCCATCGCTGTGCATCGGTACAGACTGTACCATCATTTCCTCTGGTCTGCCGTCTGCAGTGCTACATTGGCATTTTCTCTGGCGTTCTTTAACAGCACAGACACTTTCGCTTCAGTCTAAAAATCGACAAACCACAAAAATATCCATGATTACCAGGAACAAAGTCAATTGTTTTTTTTGACATTTAAGAGTTCCTCAAAATAAGTTTCAGATCACATAGTGTGGTATTAAATGTGAGAAAGAAAAATGCATCATGAAAACCTTGACCTATAGTTTTTGAATGTTTCCAGATACTCACAGCAGCCCTGAATGACGCATCCGTGATGTCCTTCAGGTTTATAATAACGTTGTAATATGCTCCATATACTGCTGTTTCCAAAGCTTTAGCCGCCACCTGCACATGAGAGGAATCATGCGTTCAAATAAATGCTGATGTCAGTGTTTTTAACCTTAAAAGTCATGCCATTTTTGTTGGTCACTGTTAGTGGAATGTGCTTTGGTTGGAAAGACGTTTTGGGGTCATTTTTATAAATTCAGCTATTTTTTTTTTTTTTTTGTATATGTAAACATGTTTTATGTAAAATATCTTATTCAGGACAGTACTAAATAAAAAATAACATGCATTTTGTATGATCCCTCTTATTTTGTTAAAATAATTAACATTTTGCAGATTCTGCTAGGGGTATGTAATATTCTACATATTACATACCCCGAGCAGAATCTGCAAAATGTTAATTATTTTAACAAAATAAGAGGGATCATACAAAATGCATGTTATTTTTTATGTAGTATTGTGTCAGAACCCCAAAAATCATCCCATTCTCACCTGAATGTCTGATTTGCATGCCACATTTCCATACTTCACCATCTCTTTGAGAACAGGCCACAGTGTGTTTATTCTCTCTGCCAGGGACAGCGGGACGCCCACCGCCGCCTTCAGACCCTCCTGCATGGCTTCTTCCCTCCTGTACAATGAAAGAACAAGGTTCAGTTAGTCATTACTCATTTAAAATAATTGTGGCCACATTACAGGTCTGAAACATTTGAACGGTTGTTGTAGCTACTGTGCCATGTTTACATGTGTTCTTACTTTCTCTAACAGCAGTTTCACAAAGGAAGAAATTTACTTTGGAAGATGAATGCAGGTTGAATGGTTGCGTAATAGTGTTTTAGTAGTCAGGCGCTGCTCTGCAAATATTATTATCAAGTCTTTGCTAGTCTGTCCTGTTTACTTTTGAAATGCATGACAAACCCAAACCCTTAAACTGGTTTAACATGATACAGAATGTCCCTAATTTTCCAGTGACATGTTTTGTCTCCAGTTTGATGAATGAGAAGTTTCATTCATCACGGATACGATAAACTGTACCTTTTGGTTTCATCTGCTGTGCCCTTGGGTAATTTCAGGGCAGACTGCAACAAAAGAAACATGCAGGGAAGCAATTATTCCCCCGTTTACAATAATTTACAGCGGGTTCTTTTGGTCTGATGTTACACAAGTGGTGTATTTATAATGGCGAACCCATACACTAAATAGTATATTTAAAGTAATTGAATGTTGTTCATGTGTCATCATGTACCATGTAGCAGTTAAAAGCTGTTGAATCAGCATCCACCGTCAACAATAAATCATTCATGGCTTCATGAAATGGAGGGATAAGTTTCCTCATCTCTGCATCCAAAGACTCAAACTGCTTCTTTCCGTATGTCATCTGACCGACCATGCAGCCCAAAGCCGCACCCTTACAATGAGATAAATGTATTTATTTAATCATTTAAAAGTATTAGAATATATATATATATATATATATATATATATATATATATATATATATATATATTTATATATATATTTGGGGTGTAATGGTACACAAACATGACGGTTCGGTACATACTTCGGTACTGAAGTCACGGTTTGGTAAGGGTTTGGTACAGAACATAAACATGAAATTGATTCTTTTTTCTTTTTTTTTGCTAAACATTGGTTTATTTAAATAAATTCAAGGATAACTAATATAAGTTATTAAGGATAACTAATCTAAACTAAAATCTATCTCAGCTAATGCTGTAAACTATGTACAGGGAGCATTTTCTTGCACATTACTATAATATAATATAATATAATATAATATAATATAATATAATATAATGTTACAACTACAGAGCCCAAACTATTAAATTCAGTTGCTATTTAATTTTAGATTTAATAAACACTCAAAAAAAAAACATGTAAATTACACATAAAGTACGTTTTGCATTAACTTCTAAATCTAAAATATTACTCCAACTAATTTTTCAACTCATATAATCATTTACAGTCACTGTCAAAATTTGTTTTTTAAGACATTACTAACAAGAAAAGTAAATATAATGAATATATAAGCTAACACAGTGCTTATATTTAGTGAAATGCTCCCCTCTAGAGTTTACTTCTGTAGTGAACTAACATGCTGTAAACACTAAACGACTTGCCTGAGATGTAATGCTACGTAAGACATTATTCTCAAATTATTTTATTGATGTCTATCCGTGGTTGAAACACCGGCTGAGAGATTACACGCAAATCTAGATCGTCTAAATTCTTCTCCTGTTGTGGTGGTTGGCAAACAGTGTTGCATTACCGCGGATCCCCTTCTGGATTTGAGTGTGAATCGACGGTGACGGACTGTATTCGTCGTCTGAGTGCAAGAACCGAACCGTGACGTTCGTACCGTACGGTTTGGGACAAATGAATATACTGGTACAGGTATTTGTATACATACAAAAAATATGACATTTACGCTTACCATAGCAGCGATTGCCGCAGAAACGGACCCTCCACCTGGAGCCGCTGTTCTCGCCCCAACGCTGTGGACAAACTTCTGCAGAGACAGAGACACAAGCTGCCCGTCGCCCTGATTGTCCTGCACCATATACCTAAACTCAGTGTGAAACAATCAGATACAGTGCTTCTGTTAGACATCAAGATGCCAATCAGAATTTAGAAATTATTGCTATTCCACAAACATACTTTTGGGACTTACTCTATGATTCTCTCCTTAGGAACAAATGACCCCAAAGAGTCGAGTCCTAGTTTGCTGATAACCTAATCAAACAATGAAAGATGAATGAAACGAGACCTTTGATTTACTGCTGTGTTGAACATTTGACCGTGTTCATTTTAACCCACCAGTCGGATTTTATGCTCCTCTTCCACAACGAACAGCTTTTCTCTCTGGATGTAGAAGTCTGCACAGTCCAGGATCGCTTTCAGAGGAATCAGACCGACTATCTGAGACCCCACCACTGGCAGGTTCAGATCCTGTACAGGTAGAATGGATATAAATTCACTTCAGATTCATGTCATTCAAATGATTCTGATTCCAGTTTAGATTTGAATGGCTGAAAGCTGACGCACCTTTGCATCTCTACAGATCTCCTCATACACCGTGTGCATGGGTGTCAACTCAAAGTCCAGGATGTTGGTAGACACTTGAGCCAGGTTTACCTCTTCCAGGTACCATCCCATTCCCTGAACCTTTTTAAGAAGCCCGGGCTGCAGCAAAAGCATTCACAAATGCTTTTAATGTATTAGCAGGAAGAAGAACATAATAAAAACTTCAAGGAAGTGATAGGTATAATTAAGTCAGAATCTCAAGTTCTAGATTTGACGCACATTGAAAACCGAGATCAATACAGTGACGTCAGACAAAGACATACTTGATCTCTGCCACGGCCCTGTTCTCTAATATCCAGTGCGATTCTGTGAGCCTGTTCCTTTGTGCTCAGAAGGTTCACGTTGTAGGCGATGAGAAACTTCCGGGCGCCGGTGACCGTGGCGCCCCAAGAGGGGACAAAGGTGGCAGGACCATATTCAGGGGCCCATTCGCTCTTTTTCAACTGCGGGACAAAGAACAAAAGAAATTATTGTTAATTTATTTTAACTTAAGGTGTTTACTTATGCAAACATGGCGTGCTTTTTCTCACATATTAGGCCACAGGTATGAGGTCACAGAATTGAGGTCTAAAGCTCAAAGTGTACTTCAATTTTGACTCCAACACTAAAGGCCATATATACTTAGAGTGAAGTTCCCTTTCATTCTTCATTTAAGGCTTAGATACACTTCAAGCATAACCAAAGAACAAACTGGTGCGATGCCATTAAAACAAAATAAGACCAATCCAACTTTGTTTCGGGAGTTCACAAAACAGCTTGCAAAAGTGAACTTTCCGGAACAGTTTATTTCTGCTGGTAAACACCTTTGAGCTACTATTGGTCTTTGGCGATTACATAATAGGTAGGTGTGGCTCTGAGGCTCCACCTTCTTGTACATGGAAATCAATCTTCTCCAGATCGTTTCTTTTGTTCGCTATTATCAGATGCTTTCTTAACTGTTGTTTTCTCACCGCTGTCATTTTTGTTGTGATTATTTTGTTATTGAGAGAAAAGCGCGAAGCATATATTTATATATTCATCTATCCCAGCAGCAGGGATGCTCACGATCAGGATCAGCGTCAGGATGTTCACAAACAGTATAACGCAGCTTGTATATTTTGAACTTCGTTTTACCCCTAGCAAAGAACGAAAAATAAGTTTACCATGAGTATATCAAAACCTTTAGGGGAAAAAAATGTTCAGAATACCATTGAACATGTTCACTCCCACACAGAAGAATTAAAAAGGGCGGAGCCCCAGAGCCACACCTACCTATTGTGTCATCACCATGGACCAATGGTAGTTTGAAGGTGTTTACCAGATGGCAAGCTGTTTCAAACTCCCAAAACGAACTCCAAATGAGTTTTATTTTAGCCTGACGTTGTTCGAAATGACACCACTTCATTCTTCGATTTCGCTTAATGAGTTTCGCTTTCTGAAATTGATGATTTTTTGCTTCATCAGGGTATATTTATTATGAAGTATTTATCTGTGCACATCTTTTTTTCAATGAAGTCCCGCCCTACAATTTTTCTTGTTCGAGAAGCCATTTCACATGGACATACCATCGTCACAACAAGGAAGAAAAGACTATCACAACTTCTGTTTCATACCGCTTTTAAGGTATGATGTTGTTCTTAAGACCATTTTCTTGAAGAGCTGCTGTGCAGCCAAAATTACCAGCAATCTGCATTGTAAAAAGCGCTGTATAAATAAAAGATTTTTTTTCGATCTCAAAGAAGTGAGGTCACAGATGTGATACGATGAATACGAGGTCACAGAATTGAGGTCTAGATGAGTTCTTACCTTCTCCGGTAATGCCTCGTATTCCCCTGCACGGACGGAGGGAAGTGACCTTCTGCTTTCTTTTCTAGCCGCCTCTCCATAGAGATAGACTGCAAGACCAGGACAAGGTAGAAAGAAGAATGGAGGACGGAACTGAAGCGATTCTCAAAGAGTTCAGATAATAGACACCATGACCTTGGCCTGTACAAACACACCTGGCACATGCAGCATGTCTGACAATCTCTGGCCAAATTCATTGGCACACTGTACACACTCCTCCATGGTGACGTTCTGCACCGGTATGAAGGGACACACGTCCATCGCACCCATCCGAGGGTGTTCACCTGTTCAAAAACATTGTTTTTACAAAATAAATCCATGTGATGTTTGACATCTTTACATCTGCTACTGCCGCCACAGCTCTTACCTGAGTGTTTGGTCATATCTATGAGTTTAAAAGCAACACGTGCAGCGTTCAGCGCCCCCTCAATTGCAGCCTCAGGTGGGCCCACAAAAGTGTACACCGTCCGGTTTGTCGAAGACCCTGGATCGACGTCCAGCAAGCTGCAGCCCTCCGTGGCAGAGATGGCATCGGCTATGGCGTCAATGACCTGGATATTATATATATTGGCCAAGATATTGTCATGTAAAAAAATGGGAAAACCCTGTACATCAACGTATTAACAAAATAAATGACATTTGTGAAATGTAAAAAAAATTATTAAACATTAAATTTCACTTTGTGTATTGATAGAATTTTAAATACACTTTAAAACAATTAATGAAAAAGGTGTGTTTACGTTGACTTTTAATGCTTTTTCATAGTCTTTTGACATTTTTCACAGTGAAAGTCTACTAAACAGAGAAACAAAACAAAAACGCTTATCTTTAACTAGGTAAACTGTCATATAATCATCCTGACTCGTACATCTCGGAAACGTCTATTCGATGTGGATGTTTATGTCTGGGAGACGTTTTTTGCTGATCTGCAAGACGTCCCTTACAAAAAATTACTGTAGTTTTTTAGAAGTAATACTGCAGTTTTTGTTACATATAGAAAAATGCAGTTTTTTGGACACGAAAAAAAACTGCAGTATTGCAGTATAACCTCAAATTTCTGTAGTTTTACTGGAGTACAACTATACTGCAATACATCTAAAGTACTAGTAAAATAAAACTGCAATACAACTGCAGTATTACTGCTTTTATACTTCATGCAACTTTCAGTTGTACTTCATTTTACTGCAGCTGTACTTATTCTACAGTTTTACTGCTGTTGAACTTCAATGTACTGCAGTTGTACTGTGACTATACTTCATTATACTGCAAATCTATGGTTGTGCTTAATTAAACTGCAGTTAAACTACTTGGTACTGCAGTTTTAATGCAGTTCTACTTCAATATACTGCAGTTCTTTTTTGTAAGGGGTTTCCTGACAGATGTCAAATAGACGTTTAAAAAATGTCTTTAAGATGTTTCTAATTTAATTCATGCAAAACTGACATCTTAAAGCCATTTATCAGATGTTTGTAAACAGATACTGACATCGTGTGCTCTCTGCGATATAGGGTTTTGATTTACTAAAAAAGAATTACGTCCAAGAATCGTTTGGCCACTCTGTAAAATGAAAAAAAAAGAACCGATTCATTAGAGTGATTTATTTGAAAATCGGACAGTGGTTGCATGCTTTGATTCACTAAAAAAAAGCATATAGGTGAGTCTTTCATGCAGGATCGGACTACACTGGTCTTGCTGTAAATTATAAAAAGAAATGACTCACTGATTTGAAACGCTGTATGTTTTTAATCCACAAAAAACAAGCAAATCATTAGTCATTCGTTCGGGAGTTGGAATAGAACCGACTCATATGAATCATTCGTTCGGGAATCGACTACAGTCGTTCCGCTGCGAGTTTTTGCTTGCGGTTTCGTTGAATAAACTTTTTTTTTTATTACAGTGTTCAGTCCGCATCGGCGGAAGAACCATTGTCGGTACAAGGTGGCATTTTTTGATGGATTCCGTCGGTCCGTTTGTCTTACCTCCTTGTTACGGCCCTCTGAGAAATTGGGTACGCATTCCACCAATTTAGCCATGACTGCAAGAAAACACCAACTTTCCTCTCACACACACACTTGTCTACTGACTACCCTAGCTAGTTCCCCAAAGTGGACCTTTAAAGCGTCGGCAAACATGTCTTTTGAATAATTAACCTGTACTGTGGACTGGATTCAGATCATTTGGCAATGATTCCTTTACTGATAGGCCCTTTTGGGGAGGGTTTCCCATCAAACATTGTTCAGACTTTGGGGAAACCTCCCAAAAAGTCAGAATGCATTGTCATTTTTAAAGCAGTTTCTGACTAAGCCTGGCTTTATGGTTGGTTAAGGATTGAGGCATGAATGTAATGACATTTGGTCTTTCAGTATGTAGCAACAAATAAGGCGTGATAAGCAGACGGATTAATAAATGACTCTTGAAAGCACCCAAACAGTTTCATCACATCCAAAAAGCAGAGGCTGTGATGTCTGGTTAATGAATGATCCAGAAATGAGGCCAAAGAACTGGAAGAGGACATCATACTCCCCATGTTTTTGGATGGGACAAAAAATAAGAAACACTGAAAACAGTGTAAAAGTTCACAAAAAGAAAAAACAAATTGCTAATGTGGCCTGCGATCACATTTCTATTCTAAATTGATAGAACAAAAATATTAAAAATGAAATATGAAACATCTTAATTAAAGGATGGGTTATTAAAAACAACACCAAATTAAGCATTTTTATGAAGGATGAATTATTATATTATTTTCTGGACAAATAACACCTAAAACTAACTCAAGTGGTTCAAATATATAATAATAACTTGTTATTGTTATCCTTATCTTTATTATTATTTTAATACGTATAATGATATTTTATAATAAATTGTAGTGATTATAATTTATCATACCTTTATTATTAATGGTAGTAGTTTAATATAAAAATATTAATATTACTATAAAGAGAATGGGGGCAGCAATGAACACTAGATCCGTCATTACCCGCCAAAAACTGGCACAGAAGAAGAAACGCCAACCGGAAGAGAACTGTACAAGCAGAAACACCACCAGCGGAAGGCGGTTGTTTTACATTAGCTTATTTGCTAATGTAAACCCGATCTATTTCTCGTTGTTTTAAAAACTACTGCTCACTTTTACTCTGGAGCTCAGAATAAAGTGATAGGGAGGATGTTGGCTACAGGAGCGGTGAGTATTTGGAAGCTTTTGGGTGTTTGACCCTTGTTTACGCTGTGGCCCGATAGAGCTAACGGCTAAAGCTAATGTAGTAGGTTACTATGGTGATATGTTAAAGCTTTATGTTATTTTATATTAGGATATGCGTATATATCGTGCACAGCTTGCCTGTATATATCTAATGTCTAAAAGCAGTTTTTAGAAATTGAGTATCGTGTTTTTCCACACGTGTACTCTGTGCTGTTTGTAAACATGTGTTGGCATTAGTTATGAATGTATGATGAACAATTAAGGAATATTATAAATAAAATAAACATTTAAAGAAATCAAATCTTTAATTCGTATACTTTGATATAAGTTTGTTAAGAAATAATTTAAGGAAAGTAAAAGTATAAACAAACAATTATAAGAAACGAATATTAAAACATTTCCAATAATAACAATATAAATGGGAATCAGCATTCACGGCCTGATAAAAGTTGGTTCTGAATTCCTAATATACATCAGTTGCTTGGATTTCTTTCGTTTTAATTTCAAGTCGTGCACTCTCTGTCCTGCAGACTGTAACCACGGCGGGTCTGGCTCAGGTGGACCGTGAGAAGATCTATCAGTGGATCAACGAGCTCTCCAGTCCTGAAACTCGCGAGAATGCCCTGCTGGAGCTCAGCAAGAAGAGGGAGTCGGTGACGGATCTGGCCCCGATGCTCTGGCACTCTTGCGGGACTATAGCGGCTCTCCTTCAGGTGCCTGTCGATCACACGCAGTTGACAATCAATGCTGAATTCAAAACTGAATAAACTGATAGTTGGTTCGGAAGAAATATTACAGGCTGACATGGTTATATATTTTAGTGACACATTAAAATAAACGGTAACACTTTACAATAAGGTTCATTAGTTAATGACCATGAGCAATGCATTTGTTACTGTATTTACTAATCTTTGTTAATGTTGATGAAAATACAGTTTGTTGATGTTAGTTCACAGTGCATTAACTAATGTTAACAAGATTTAATAATGTATTAGTACATGTTGAAATTAACATTAATAAATGCTGTAGAAGTGCAGTTCATTATTAGTTCATGTTAACTAATGTTAACATTTTTGGTTGAAAAACTAATTGTTAATCTATACTTAAAGGTAGGGTTGGCAATTTTTTAAACACTTGTTATACTGGTTGAAACACTTTTCACATCCTGATAGCAAACAACAATAGAAGTGGTCCTAATATTAAAAAAAAATACACATATCTTCTGTGGAAGTCTCTGTCTGTATGCAATGATAGGATGTCCTACATGCCTATCAGTATACCTGTCAATATACAGTGGGGAGAACAAGTATTTGATACACTGCCGATTTTGCAGGTTTGCCCACTTACAAAGCATGTAGAAGTCTGTCATTTTTATCATAGGTACTCTTCAACTGTGAGTGACGGAATCTAAAACAAAAATCCAGAAAATCACATTGTATGATTTTTAAATAATTAACTTGCATTTAATTGCATGACATGAGTATTTGATCACCTACCAACCAGTAAGAATTCCGGCTCCCCCTGTTCTCCCCGCTGTATGTATTTCCATACGTCTGCGCACCAGCTCGTGCAGAAATCACACGTCATCAGCGTCAAACAGCAGCCGCCTTTTATGGTTCCTCCTGAACCAAAACAACAAGCTTAAGCTGCATTCATGTAATTATGAGATGGCAGCCCGTGATGTTCTACCTGGAGCTATTCATGTCCTCAGACGTGGATTTGTCTAATTTCTATGGCAACATTATCAATACTGAAATGAACCTGTTGCAGTCAGGTGGCACAAGTTGTTTAGGGTTTTTGAGACTTGTGGTAATTTAACGCTGTCTCTTGTGACACTTTGCAGACTCTGCTGTGTGCGTTCATGTGTTTTGAAGGGATCTTATGCTGTCAAAGCTAGCTTGCTATTCAGATCTAGGCAGGTGGTGCTGGGGAAGGTGGAGTGCTAGGTAAATTCCCATAGCGTGCTGCACTGAGCTGAACCAATTTGGGACATAAATAAGTATAGGTTACGTAGATCAAATAAACGGATCAATTGGCGAAAGCAGCTGGCTTTAAGGGAACCACTCAGCTGCTCGGAAGTGTTTCATGGCTGAACTATGTATTTATATGATATAGGATATATTCATGTTTGTATTACATAAGGAATGAATGTGAAATTAATAATATTAATAATACTATTGGTTATTAATGTATAAAATATTAATCATTTAAAATATTCAAATATGTAGGCCTAAAAATCTGCAGATGTGTAAGAATGCTATTTAAACAATTAAATTAGAATAAAACTACAATGCATATATCTCAGGAAGTTGTGAAAGTAAAATTTAGCAATTGATAAAATTATTAAAATACATATTTTTATGTAAAATTGTGGGGGTTTTTAATATATAAGAAATTTGTAACAGCATTTTTAATGATTTAGTTAATTATTTAATATTTAAAATTTTGAAAATTAATTACATTTGATAGTAAATATTTGAAAAAAATTCAAATAAAGTAAAATTATATATGAGTGAATCAATGTATAAATTGCAGAACAAATTCTTGTATTAATAAGAGTTTTATTATTAACAAGTAATATATGTATTTACAAGTAATAAAAATATAGCATAGCATTTTGCAAATGATGACAAAAACAAAATTATTAAAGAAATACAAAGGAAAAAAAATGTAAAACTTATTATATAAGGTGATTTGTTACTGCATTTTTAATTTTATTTTATCGTTATACATTTATAAAGATTTTGGAAAATGAATGACATTTCAGTAAAATCGTTCAAATATTTAGATATTAATTCAAATATTACAACGGGAGAAAAGCAGTAATTTAATTTGTCATTTTGCAGGGAAAAAAGAAAACTGATGAATTAACAAGTAATAAATTCCACAATTAATGAATTTAATTATTAAAGAAATACAAAAAAATTATTACTTTTAACTTTTCATATACAAAGTTATTTAAAACTGCATTTATGTTGATATGATTGATTTTTCAGTTTCATCTTTTTTGGATGGAAATTCTGACATTTGACAGTAAAATAATTTGAAAATAATCTTTGAAGTATTCAAATACTAACCCAAATATTAAGAAATAATATAAGGAGAAAGTAAGTAATACGTTTTCATAATAAAGGTTTTCATAGCAGTTTAAATGAGTTTTTTAAGAGAAATTACTAGGCTATGGTGTCATGTTTTTTGTTTTTTATATACAGGAAATTGTGAACATCTACCCATCCATAAATCCCCCGACACTGACAGCACATCAGTCTAACCGAGTGTGTAACGCTTTAGCACTGCTGCAGTGTGTGGCGTCCCACGTAGAGACACGGTAACTCTCTACCTGTATACACCAGACATGACACACTGTCTTTAAACCTCTGCCATACTGACTTTTTTCTCCCCCTTTCTTTGTTTTTCATCCTCAGCTCTGCTTTCCTGGCAGCCCACATCCCTCTGTTTCTGTATCCCTTCCTGCACACGGTCAGTAAAACGCGACCCTTCGAATACCTGCGGCTCACAAGTCTGGGTGTTATCGGTAAGAAACCCGGCTAATGCAGGAAAAAAGCAAACGTTGTTTTAGTGAAGAAGAGTGCATTGAAATGTTTGTTTTATAGGAGCGCTGGTCAAAACAGACGAGCAGGAGGTGATCAACTTCCTGTTGACCACAGAAATCATTCCTCTGTGTCTGCGCATTATGGAGTCCGGCAGCGAGCTCTCGAAAACGGTTCGTTTACAAAAAAGTCATCAAATTCCTTCTCGCATATCAGAAAGATGAATGTTTTTAAATGAAAGCATTGGTTTCTCTCTTTCAGGTGGCCACGTTTATACTGCAGAAGATTCTCTTGGATGACACGGGTCTGGCATATATCTGCCAGACTTATGAACGCTTTTCACATGTTGCCATGATTCTGGTGATTAACTATTATTCATATTGCTTAGAATTATTATTGTAGCTTGATTGTACTTGCGTCAGTCAGAATGAGAATTAAGCATGTTGTTCATATTGCCAGTGTTTGAGCTGAATGTCTCTGATTGGCTGGTTATTTGCTGTTCTGGATTGTGATCGGCTTATTTAAATGCTATTTAAGCTTAAGGTTTATGTGTGTTGGTTTTTTTTTTGTCTTGCAGGGGAAGATGGTTCTTCAGTTGTCTAAGGAGCCCTCGGCTCGCCTGTTGAAACATGTTGTGCGATGTTATTTACGACTTTCTGACAACTCCAGGTATTTTTTCTCTGCTTTTCTAGTAGGAAGTGCACAAATATTGCAGTTTGAAAAAGTTGAAGATTTGGGAGCCCATTTGCGTGGCTTAATCACTTGAAATTGCAATTAATACAATATGTAATATAAAAACTTGGTTAAATTCGCTAATATTGGAATGATTTCTGAAGGATCATGTGACTCTGAAGACTGGAGTAATGATGCTGAAAATGCAGCAATCAGAATGTTGGTAATGACGTAGTTAGTGGACTCTGTTAGAGTATAATTGTTGTGGAAATGTGAATGTACGAAAAGAAACGGTGAGCGCGGCCTCCGCACTCCTTGTGAGACTTGAAGCTGCTTCAGCTGATGAAACTGCAAACTATTCTTCTGTAAAATTCTTTAATTTCTTTTTAAAACTCTGACTCCGGGTCTTCGTTTATCATATATCTGGTCTTTTGGGTCTTTAACTGTAGAAAGCCCCTACATTTCATTTAAACAAATTTAATTAAGTTACATATAAGTTTATACATTTAAATAAATTATATGAATTAGTTGAATTTGTAAAACACTATTTTCTCTCTTTCAGGGCGAGGGAGGCCCTGCGTCAGTGTCTGCCAGATCAGCTGAAGGACACCACGTTTGCTCAAGTGCTAAAGGACGACTCGACCACCAAACGCTGGCTTGCACAGCTAGTCAAAAACCTACAGGAAGGGCAGGTCACAGACCCCCGCGGCATCCCTTTACCGCCTCAGTAACACACTCGCACTCATCCAAAACCCTCCAGGACAGTCAGCACCACACCTTACTCGCATCAGACTGTTCTTACATACAAGGGCACTTAATATTTTTTGCCAAGAAGCTCAGAAACGGTGCTCAGCATTCACGGTTTGTTTTTGAGATATTAAAATTGACTTTGGACTCTGCTGGACTGAGGAAGAGTCTACCATTACAAGGTTGTTTTTTTTGTTTTTTTTTTCTCCTCTATGCCTTTTTGACAAAATCGAGAGGAATTGAAAGACTGTATTGTCTGTATTTTTCATCACAAAAAAGGTAACGTGTTTGTAGTTTTGAATACTGTTAAATAAACAGTGTCATGTCATCGTAAATGTCAAGTTACTGACTTTTCTGATTTTGAGGAGGAATTAGGATATTTTGTACTGGAATGAATTTCGGCTAATAGTAAATTTATCACTGACGTTATGAAATGATGCGAATGAAGTCGAGGATGTGAGTGTACAGAAATATAATTTGTTGAATATGTTGTACTTTTGCGAAAGTACACATTCTCACAAAACGCGTCTAATTTAACCCTAAAACCAACTGCTGGAGATGTTAGCCCAGCTGTTACCACAGATGCTCCAATATGCTGAGCTGATATTGCATTTTACTCTCGCATATACCCCCCCAACTTGCAGAATTGAACACGTATTGGGACAATAATGAACAATTTAAAATTTAGTTTTATTAAAACATGCCATATGGTTACATACTTCTTTTTTCCAAATAGTACAGTGTTCACATTGCATATATGCATCATTTGCTGCCACTAGCTGGCTGTTGGTGGTACTGCAAAAACCATCTCTGGAGCAGTAATAAAATAATGGCCACTTGTTTTCAAATAAGAAACTTTTCATCTTTTTTTTTTTGTTTTGGTAAACAATATGTATTATAAAAGTACTGTTACCAGTTCGGTTTTATTCAAGTTCTCACCGTGAAGAAATGTATATGTGCCATTTTCCATGAACAGTGAAATAAATTCCCAGTTATAAGAGTCATATCAACCAAACAGTCAGTTTAGTTTGGTTGCTAATCACCACTGTGTAATGAACGATCTGATACGCCGTTAAACCCAAGGTAAGAGTTTCATTGAGGTGATGTCTGCAATGGAAAGTGTTTGTGCGTGTGTAAGCGCTTGTGTGTTCGTATAGAAGTCTGGAAGCTCTCCAGCCATTGGCTCGATGATATGGCAGGTAGGCAGGGACCCCCTTTTAAAGACACCAGCACTGTGTGTGTAAGCTGAGCTCAGACATTGAGCTCCGCTGTGTTTTATTCATGAACAGAAACACGAGGAAGGGACAGAGAAGTAGTATTCCTAATGGGAGATGAAGCCAGGTACAACCGAAATCGACTGGCGAGACCCCTCAATAGGAACAAATTGCTCTATATATGTTTATATTTCGAATACGAGATGTGTTAAATCGTCTGAACACAGTTTTAACGGGGTGCTAAATGTTGAATGCCGACTTTAGTAACTTGATTCGATCATCTGGGGGCTCCGCTAAAGGGCCCAAGTGAGGGAGGCCAAGCTTGAGTTGTGCTCTACAAACACGCATTAAACTTCCTGACACGTGTGTGTCAAAGCCAGACTGGAAGCGGACGGCGCTGTCCGATATACGGCTATCAACATGCCATGAAGGCATTTGAATATTTTATGAACATTCGGTGGCTTGTTTGATCATAGTGAAGTTATACCACTTCATCATTTTTAGAGGGAACACTTTTTAAGTTGGTGCACATAATGTAATATGCTAATAATTTCTACTGACCCATCAGTTGAAACCCAATTCAGTCATTTGGGTTAAAATTTTGTGTTTTTCTAGAGGTTGGCATCACTATTATTATTTCTCATACTTTGTACTTTTAAGTGGCACAGGTACGTATTTACCAAAGACACTTGAAGGCAATCCTGAACGTTTAGAAAAAAAAAAAAAGCATAATTCTAACCCTGCACTGTGGTATACAGGGAACGATACCAGATACCATTTTTTTAAATGGATGGGTGCCAATAGAGGAGAGGCCACACTGCGCTGAATAAACTGTTTTTGAGGGAAAACGGATTATTTAATGAATCGACAGCCCATCGACTAGTCTTCAACATGTTTGCTCTTAAATATTCTTTTTGCATTGATTTATTTTTGGAGTTTACACCGAAAAAAAAAGAGCTCTTGGACAATTTTGTGACAGATATGATTTAGTTTATGGCACTTCTCATTCATTTCTATGATATCCGGCATCCACTTTCTCCAATGGTAGAGCCACAGACCCTCATATCGCTGGTATTTACCTTGCCACCACTTAGAATACCCTAGCATTCACATAGCAACATGCTAAAAACTACTCAGAACAGCAGCCACGTATTGTAGCTCTTTTGACTCTAAGCAACCTACTAGCATCCAACCAAGGCATGTTAGCAACCAAAGAGCAGCATGCTAAAAAACATTCAGTACCTTTTCCTACCTGAACAGAAACAAGTTAGCATTGTGGCTGTTTTGACTCAGTTAAGTAAGCAAACTGAAGAGTTGCACCCTAGAAACCACATAGCAGCTCGTTAAATCAAGAACATCTTCTCAACAACAGCTCCAACACCTTTGCATTGTGGCTCCTTTGCATTTTGACCTGGTCCAGACAGCTAGTAACCACTTAGCAGCACGTTAAAACACAAAAAGTCACTGTGCAGTAACGCCAAAGCAACTATCAAGTAATGAGCTACTATCTAGCATTAAGCCCTTATATATCAGAATTTGTACTTTTATCTTGGGCAGACAAGTACTCTCTTAACACCACCCTAGCTTTCACACAGCAACACGCTAGCCAGAACACCTTATTAGCCATATTGCAACACTCTAGCATTGTGGCTGATTTGGTCAATCGCACACAGTAGCAATGCAGTGGCACCCTAAAAACCACACAGCAACTTGTTAAAATAACGAACACCTAAGCAAAAATATAACTACACCCTTAATAGAAACACCATAGAAACCAACTAAAACATTTAGCAACATGCTAAAATAGTACTTGTGCAGCAACACCCTAACAATGTGGCTCTTTTGACTAAGGCTAGTAAGCTAACACCCTTGCAGCCACATAGCAATGTGTTAGTATCCATCCAGAACACCATTGTGACTATATAGCAACATGCTACAAAGTAATCAGAACATTTT
The DNA here is from genome assembly GCA_037194245.1 of Opsariichthys bidens. Taxonomy (NCBI): domain Eukaryota; kingdom Metazoa; phylum Chordata; class Actinopteri; order Cypriniformes; family Xenocyprididae; genus Opsariichthys; species Opsariichthys bidens. The sequence continues at coordinate 15,035,711 of CM074291.1, forward strand.
AGCAACCATATATTTGAATTTTGCCGGTTTCACAACCAGAAGCTTCGCAATGTTGTGGAAAAACTGATTCTTACAGTGAGTAACGTCACTCTGACTGTTCCAAGATGGCGGGTGCGCTGACGTGTCTGGAGCCGTTGAATGGGGATCCTACGTATACATATCTATGGTAGCAACTGCATTGCAACACTCTTTTGACTTAGCTAGTTAGAAAAAACACATAACAATACACCAAAAACCACTCAACCACCAACAGCAACAATAGGGGTTATCCGCAATTGAACTTCCGTATTCCTTAAAACAGATAGGATCTTTTGTATGTGCCTCATGAAAAAAATGAGCTGTTTTATTCAAGATAACTTAAAAGGAGTAAGCATATCATTTCAGTATGATATCTGAAAGCTCTTTTCATTTTTCTTTTTCACACTAACATTTAGATATTTAATAGAATAGGATACCTATAACAATGTGAACTAGATAGGTTCGCTGATTACCATAAAAGTCCATAGATATGCTGTCAGTTCATTCTGCTGTTAACACTTTCTCTGACAAATGGATGCAATGAGACCAGTTTTCCAGTTTGGCTATGTGACGTTCAACATACCCTTTAGCACTGTGGCTCTCTTGACTTGTTCCAGTAAGCAAACACATTGAAACCTCATGGCAATGCACTCGAAAACATGCAAAGGCTACAATACAATCAAAATTACAATTGTGCCCCAACTCCCTAACATTGCATCTAAAAACCACCCAGAGTGGCAATAGCTTAGCAATTTTGACTCAGACCTCATAGCAACCATTCAGAACACCCTAGCAACAACATAACGACTTTAGAAAATGCAAAAGTGCTCTTTACTGCATGTGCAAACTTTCAATAACAGCCAATCATAATTATAGGTGTTATTCATTTGAATTCACTCAGGATTACTTAGAAAAGTGTTAAATTTCACAGCGCATGTGGCGATAAAACCTTTAGGTTGTCACACTGCAGGAATGCAACACTCCAATTACGCAATACGCAGGATTGTGTTTCCACCTCAAAACTGACATACCCTCGTTTTATCTGTACAGAGGGACAGAGGGACGCAAGACAAAGCAGCCAGAGGGGAGGGAGGAGTGCAAGAGAAGTTTTGTCTCCCAAAGGAGAAAGAACGTGCATTTTGTGGATAACGGGCCGTGTGTTTGTGTGGATCTGAGGGTGTGTGGTTGTGCGTCAGAGGGAGGTGTGTTGTGGTACGATCAGCTCTGGAGAGATGTGGACAGTCAGTCCGGCTCTGTTGCAGTGGGGGCCACGTTTCACCGGCTTCTCCTGAGTTGTGCTTCTCTTCAAAGCTCAAATACAGACCCGACTATGAGCTCACAGAGGGTAAGTGGACCTTCAACGCTGAGATATTAGAAATTATAATACATAAATGCTTTGGTATGAAAGTTCATGTACAGAGACAGGATACCTGTACAGATACTCTTCATACCTGCTGCTTGTTTTGTCTTTTTGCTGTTGGTTAAATTGTTTCATTTTTAAAATTTATATAAATTATAATTCTTTAAAACTTTTATAGTTTAGTTTTATTTATATGTCAATAGTGTTTCATTGTAATGAAAAATTAGGAATTTAAATAAAACAATGTAAAAATAAGACAACAGCAATCTGGGACATTTTTTCCACCATGTTCAAGGCAACTACCTGTTGCCTCGTGTGAAACCTGAATCTCCATGGCAACTTTGGCTGGGTATTACAACACATCATTAATGCTAACATGGCAAACATGTGGTCATTTTTTCTTTGTTTGTTTGTTTTAAGATGAGTGTTTTCTTAATTTTAACTTAAATTAGTGCTGTCCAATCGAGTAATACAAGTTATGCTAATAGCAGTTTCCTCGGTTGTCATATTCTCTGTGTGTTTTTGTTAGATTTTGCATGACTGTGCAGTATTTGAGGGCAAGTGTCAGATGCTTTCACAAAGAACAGATCCATCCAAACATTGAAGAGACTGAGGCAACAGTTTTAGTGCTGATCCCTGTATTAAAGCCAGACATCGAGGGAATTTTCACTAACAACAGCCATTTACGCTGTCTGAAAACACTTGTTTGAGGGTGTGCATGTGTGTTTGTTCAAAACAAAAGCGCTGAAAATGTTGTAAAAATGTAGGAAAAGGCCAAATATAAGACTTAAAGGTCATAGAACATCATATAATTAATATTAAGTGTCATTACTATGCAGGACTGATGCAGTTTAATTTATTTAAAAACTATATATTCTAAATATTTACATTTTTTATGAAGTTTTAATTTTTGTATGTCTTTAATGTGCCTTCCTCTAATACTTTGCCTTCCTCGTAATGTTATGTTAAACATATTTTTTGAACTGTGTGATCCAATTTTAAAATTCTTTTCTCAGTAACACTTTACAATAATGTTCATTAGTTAAATGTTAATGTATTAACTAACATGAACTAACCATGAGCAATACATTTGTCGCTGTATTTACTAATCTTCGTTAACATTAGTTGATGAAAATTCAGTTGTGCTTTATTTGTTGATGTTAGTTTACAGTGCATTAACTAATGTTAACAAGATTTTAATAATGTATAAGTACATGTTGTAATTAACATTAACAAAGATTAATGAATGCTGTAGTAGTGCAGTTATTTATTAGTTCATGTTAACTAATGTAGTTGACTAATGTTAACTAATGAACCTTTTTGTAAAGGGTTACCCTTTTCTCTGCTTATGTTAATTAATGACAATTAATTTCTTCTCTCTATTCAGAAACAGGAGACGCCTAAAAAATGACAGAACGACAGATGGCTTCTACTGAAAGGAGCCTACGTAAGTTTACGTTTAAACTATGGGAAATATGCTCACTGCCGTCAGTGTGTTTATTTGTTCCTTAATCACCGATTGTGTGTTGTACATGTAGCCACACCTTTGAGGTGATATGAAGGTTCGTCCATCAGTTTTGGTAGATTCTGTCTTCAGATGTCTCCACAAACATTGTAAAACCTGAAAAACATACATTGTTAGTTGGAAGGTCCTGACTAGGAAAGCTTGATAAAAAGGCTTGATTGTAGAATGTCTAAAAGTATGAACTACAAGACTTGTCTTTAATATTTTGCATATTCAAGTCTTGTACATCATACTTTTTAGACATTCTATTAAGTGTAAGTAACTTTGCAACTACATGTCAACTAACTCTCATTAATTTGTAACTACATGTCAACAAACTCTCATTAGAGTTTCGGTAAAGGGTTAGTAGAATAAGTTGACATGGACTTGCAAAGTTACTTAAAGTCAAGTACTTATATAAGTGTTAGCAGATATAGCAGGCAACCTACTAACACTCTAATGACTTGTAGTTGACACATAGTTGCAAAGTTACTTATATTTAGTAGACTGTCTAAAGTGGAAATAAAGTCTTAACGGCTTACAAGGACTGCTTGGATGTATGCCAAAACCCATCTGACTGATATTTAAAGAAGGATTCATTATCTGGTCATGAGAGACATTTAGTGATTTAGTGTGTTTTGTGCTGTGAATCTGGGTCAGGTGCATTACCTGTCGTCTGACCCGTCCTCACCCTCTTCGTCTCCTGTACTGTCTTGCTCCTCAGGTATCCAGGCTGATGACAACTTGAAGTCCATGATCGTCGGCACAGTGATGAGAAAAATCAAGTCTCGCACATGGAAAAAGCAGCGTTATTTCCGGCTACAAGAAGACTGCATGACTATCTGGTACAAGAGCAAGAAAGCTGGAAATGCCCACTCCACCTGTGAGTAGAGCTAACAAGGCTGGTAATCGAGTCATTTTTCAAAGCAACGTATTATATTACAAGTACAATCCTATAGACAGGGGTGTCCAATCCTCCTCCTGGAGGGCCACCTTTCTGCAGGGTTTAGGCCTGGAGGAAATATCTGCTGGAAGGTGGCTTTCCAGGAGAAGGAATGGAGACCCCTGCTATAGGAGAAACCTGAGGTTAAGTGTCTAACTTAAAGGGATAGTTCACCAAAAATTCTGAACACAAAAGAAGATATTTTGAAGAATGTAGTTAACCAAACAGTTGATGGTACCCATTGACTTCCATAGTATATTCCCTCTATGGAAGTCAATGGGTACCGTCAACTGCCTGGACTTCTTTTGTGTTCAGCAGAACACAAAACATTCATACAGGTTTGGAACATCATAAGGCTGAGTAAATGATGACAACATTTTGGGGTGAAATATCTCTCTTCCTGGGTTTGAACCTATAACCAGCCTAGAACAAGTACACCGTCACCCTCGAAAGAAATATACACAATGATTTGAGAACCTCTAGACCAGGGGTGTTCAATTTTTGTTCCTGGAGGAGTAACTTGCTCCAACACAACTGTTGTTTCTAGTCATTGCAAATGCATTGATTAGCCTGGTTATACCTGGTTTTGGTGTGTTTAATTAAGGTTTGAGTTAAACTCTGACAGTGGCCCTCCAGGAGCAGGATTGGGAACCTCATGCTCTATACTGGGTGTAGGTTTTGGCTGGGTGTCAAAGTCTTGATCTTTTTTTTTTTTTTTTTGGTACTGACATCTCTCGAGACCACTTTGGTCTGGATCTTGGCCTTGATGAGTCAAAAATTGGTCTGGTCTTGACTCCAACTCTTATGGTTTGTCCCTATTTATATAGCTCTTTCAAATGTTTGTTTATGTGTGTATATAGTTTCTGTTGGTGATGTGGAGGCCGTGCGGGAAGGGCACCAATCTGAGGTCCTGCTTAGCATTGCTGACGAGTTCCCACCTGACCGCTGCTTCACCCTCGTGTTTCGTGGTCGACGTGGCAACTTAGACCTAGTGGCCGAATCAGCAGAGGAGGCACAATCATGGATAACAGGGATACGCAAACTCATCGATAACCTGGAGAACATGGGGCAGAGAGAGAAACTAGACCAGTATCCTTTACTGTGACTCTTTATCTATCGGTCTATCATTCCGCTCTCTGTCCATCTTACACACACACAAAGGTTTCACACAGGCTAAAAGGCATTAAAAGACACTTAAATACATTGGGACATCAGCACATCTGATGCCCTTAAGATTCTTAATTCACTTGGATTGAAGTACAAGTTCCTGAAGTCAGATTAGTTGATATGAACATGTCCTACTTAGGTAAATCATGTGGAGCACTTAGGTTTTTCCTTAAATGCTATTTCCAGATGGATCTGTGATTGGTTCAAAAAGGCAGACAAAAACAGAGATGGGCGGATGAACTTTAAGGAGGTCAGAGATCTGTTGAAGATGATGAACGTGGACATGAATGAGCATCACGCTCTCCGTCTCTTTACGGTAGCTGCACTTTCATAGCCAACCTACGGTTACGCTGCTTGATGTAGCCTCAGGTCTATGACGGTTTTGACACTTAAGTCATTACTTGGTGATCCATTTCCAGCCAGTTGTTTGTATTTGTACATTTTAGAACTTATCTTGTTCTGCAGATGGCGGACAAGTCTCAGTCAGGTACTCTTGAAGACGATGAGTTTGTGCTGTTCTATAAGATGCTGACTCAGCGTGAAGACGTCCTGCGAGTGTTTCAGGAATATTCGAGTGATGGGCAGAAGTTAACGCTCCAAGATCTGAAAGATTTCCTGCGGGAGGAGCAGCTACACGAGGATGGAGTTCAGCAGTATGCACTCAATCTCATTGAACGCTATGAACCTTCAGACACGGGTAAGTAATTTTGTGATGAAGCATATCTAACCGAGTTGTACTTTTCTTGCTCAAGTTTCTTCAAAGCTTATGTTGTTTGTATTTTACTTTCCACTTGCCATTGATCTGTTTAGGTCATCTTTGGTGGTTTGGCCTCTTGTCCCAAACTAAGTTTTAACTTCCAAACTCAAACTTTATGAATTTTAGTTCCAAGTTCCTTAATGCTTTTTTTGTTTTCTTCTTGACTATAGCAAAAATGTTGCAAGCTATGACATTTGATGGTTTCCTGATGTACCTGAGTTCATCAGAGGGCTCCATCTTCAACCCTACCATGGTGGAACTATACCAGGACATGACTCAGCCTCTCTGCCATTACTTCATATCATCTTCTCATAACACATACCTTCTGGAGGACCAAATCAGAGGACATAGTAGCGTGGAAGGCTATATAAGGTAACTATTTTCAAAAATCTTATCAAGTAGGTATTTCATAACCCATAAAACATTCAATCAGCATTGTTTTCCATGTTAGTATGAACATTTATCTGGTATAAAAGATACAGATGGTGCAATTCTTATATTCATTAATATGAACTTGTATGACTGTTTCAGAGCACTGAAACGTGGCTGTCGATGTGTAGAAGTGGACTGCTGGGATGGACCAAATGGAGAACCAATCGTCTACCATGGACACACATTGACTTCCAAGATCCTCTTCAAGGATGTTGTCACTGTGTTGAGCAACTATGCCTTTAAAGTATGTCATAAACTATCTTCATTCTCTCTTTCTCAGCTGTTAGTTACTAACAATAAGGAACTGTGGTGGTACTGTTGTATAGGGATGCTATCAAATGGTAATACCACAGTACTTTCATGATAATGAATGATATTCAAATAATATGGTATTTATATGGTTTTCTAAGGTACATCAAAGAATACCATGGTATTAGCTTTATCATATTTACTATAATACATACCTGTAAACTCAAAAGAGGTGAAAAAGGTGACATGTTCACAAACTAATTTGTTTCAGGGGGGTTTGGGGGCATCTTCCCTGAGGAGAAAAAGATTGTGATTTTAACACTATAAGTTCATTTTTGTAGCTGACTAATCAGTTTTTGGACATACAGTGCCCTCCATAAGTATTGGAACAGTAAATACAAAATTGCGCCGTTAGCTGTTTACTTAAGATAAATATTATCTAACCCCCCCCACCTGAAAAAAACCATCGTATCTATTAACATAAATGACATATTTTGATTCAAAGCGGCGAGAAGTTACTACATTGCAGGTATAATAATAATGTAAACAATGTGTCATTAACATGGTACTTTAAAAAAAATACTGCATCATGGTATATTAATGGTAGCAGATGGTAATACCACGGTACTTTGATTTGTATACCAGGGTGATTGAAGGTTATTTAAAGAAAACCAAGGTATTACCATGGTATTTTGGAAAACCATGTTAATATCATGGTACATAAATTTTAGTACTACGGTATATTTCAAGTAGTTGGTAGTGGTATCTGATTCAAATACCATGTTTGATATATAAACGTCCATTAAATGTGGTATTATCTTTTTATAACCACTTAGTTTATTTCTTTATCTCTTTTATCTCTCTAAACCAGGTTTGAGTACTGTACTTGCTAGCATTTTTGTGTGTGACAGGCTGGGGTCAGGGCACCATGCCCTTCTGTTTGTATGTAATATGATCTAGGGCAGTCGACCCCTGCCTGGCAGTGTGTTAGTCGCTGTTCTCTGTCGAGTGTTCCATTTCACTCCATCACTTATTCACACACACACTCTCCCCTCCTCAGGCATCGCAGTACCCTGTCATCCTGTCCATTGAGAACCACTGCAGTGTAGAGCAGCAGAAAGTCATGGCCCAACACCTCACCCAGATCCTGGGAGACAAGCTGCTGAAAAGCACTTTAGATGGAAAGATTCCCATCGGCCTCCCATCTCCCGAGGTGAGCCAGAGAGCATGGATGCATGCGGTCAGTTAAACAAGTACTTAACATGTCAGATTAATTGGACTGCTTAATGAGCAGTAAGTATTCATTCATCTTGAAGTGTCCTCGGCAAAGATCTTGAAGTTTCCACCCTATGAGGAGATGTGTGTGTCAGAGTTCAGAGCGCAGTGACCTCTCCATGATACATTCACTTTCTCCTGCTGTTCACCTGGGGTGGCAGCCATACGATCTATGTCCATGCGACCCAGCCACACTTAATTATTAAAGCAAACAACAATTTCCCCCCCTGCAAACGCATACGACCCTGCTGAACACCCAATGTGTTCACTGTTAAAGAGTTACTGTATGAGTTTTCATATGGTTGCTGATGAAAGTGTGTCCTCTCCATATTTGTGCGTGTATAGGCTCTGAAAGGGAAGATTCTGTTGAAAGGAAAGAAGATAGGTGGATTAGAGGATAGCATGAATGGGGTGGTGGATGACCCTTTGACAGGAGAGGTGAGCGACGAAGAGGAGACCGCTGAAATTGATGATGACCATCATCGCAACAACAGCATGCGACATAGAGGCAAGGTACAGTGATACTTTCAATTCATATCAGCCAAGTGGGTAAACAGCTGAGCTGGTAACAGAAGTTTTAATCCCACCAAAAGTAGATTCATGAACTATCAAAAGGAAATAATGTTCAAATTCATGGGGCATAACTAGAGTACAATTTCTTTGGCTACTTCATCTTGAATTGTACTACTGCTCATCTTGTCTCACTGGTAGTTTATCAGGTCTTCATCAGAGCTCTGCTGAGTCCTCAAGCAAGAGTTTCAGTCTGCCTAGACTGTAACCACAAGATTCAAATCTACTTACGTAACAACTGTTGAACACAGTCCTTCGTTTAGATCATCCATGGAAACTTACACTTCTCTGTTCTGGACCGTAAGCAGTTTACCTAATGTAGACCAGCTTGTCTTATGTTGAAGGTAGCAAAATATTCTGACAGACAAGAGTTGCACAGTGGCCCTGAAAATGAGCTGATTGCAGTAAGCAGTGCACTAATGAAAGTTGAATGGGGTGAGAATGAAGAGGTCTTGGGAAGGAAGTAGGCAAACAAGAAAATGCGAGAGAAAGTCAAAGATAGATAAGACGGAAACGGCATATCTTCTGTGGTCTTCTGCCATCTGATAGGTGGCCATGTGCACTTGCTGGCACTGCTGTTACCATGCGACACTTGATTCTTTGAACTCTGGTTAGCTGCAGTCAGGGATCACCCCTCTTGGTTTCTCCAATCCGAAATACGGCCATCTTGTTGACTTGTCAACTGGACAATTTTGGCATGCTATGTGTAGTGTTTAATTTGAACATTAACACTGCTCTTTGGACTCTGTCTTGTCAGATTACTGGTTTAGGCTAATTACTAATAATTATTTAAATGACACATTTAGCGCAAGTGACTTACAGTACCCTTCCAACAGGGACAGTCCTTCAGGGAAGTATCTTGCTCAAAGGTCAAATTTCAAAGGATTAATCCTTGCTGACTTTGAACCTACATCTTTTGGTTACCAGCTCAGATCAAGGCAACGCCACCCTATGCAAGTTGAATATCATGTTAAGATGGCACAGCAGATTGGCAAAGACAGATCCAACAAATGGTAGTGTAAAATGAAGCCAAGTGGATACTGGTCCTCATTATCCAAGGGTCGTCTGTCATGACATTGTCTAAGTAGTGCTCGGTTGAATGGTTTGAGTAGCAGTAAAACCACATCATACAATTTAGATAGTTGACTTCTCAAAAACCACAGCCATGACAGAAGTATTTATATGCTGTTGAGCCAGTTAAAAGCAGTTATGACTGCCAAAATTAGTCCTTTGAGTTCTTAGTAAAGATGTGTGCACACTGTATGATTCATAATAGTCCTTTACGACTGTTGCTTGTCAGACTGTAAGAACACGATCGCCGCTGTTAGCCATGTCACACTGCAGGATCTCAGTTGTCATTAATGTCAGACTGTATGGCAGTCAAGACGCGTTAAAAATGGAAACACGCAAGAAAACTCGTCCGGAGTTTTATATCATCAATCCGTGACGCGTACGGTGACTGTGAGCTGCAATACATGCGGGACTGAAATGGTGGCTAGCAAACAATATCTAGCATTCATTTTGATTATGGCTTCTCTTGAAAAGACAACTGGACAAAAACAAAGATGATGTGGAGCAAGGTGGTGGTTTGCTGTTGTCTCACTAAATGCATCATCAGGTTCGGCGCTCCTTCCCTTCATCAGAGGTAAAATTTGATCACAGACGTCATTAATCGGCTATCAGTGAATGTGTTAAACTTATGATCGAAGACTTCAGATTTTAGCCAAGATCTGAGGAATCTTTCAGGTTTCACAAAATTTGTCTCAGACTGCCCAATCGTACAGTGTGAACCCAGCTTAACTCAGCTAAAAAGGTGGTTTGCTGGTCTTAAATGACTTAAGCTATGTTCGGCTGGGTTTAGCTAGTTGGCAAGCTTGTTTCAAAGGCCCGACTGGGTGACAAGTGCCCGCAACCCTTTAAAATCATCAAAAAAGGTCAGCCTGGTCAGTGGAAGATCAGCAAACCACATAAGGCTAAGAAAATTAAACCAATGTGGAACTGTCTAACTGAACTAAAGGACTTTTTTGTACTGTCTAGAAATCCAAGCAACGTCTGTCTAAAGAGCTGTCCGACTGTGTGGTTTACTGCAAGAGTGTCCACTTTAGCAGCTTTAAACATTCACGAATTCACTCCAAGTTTTACGAGATCTCCTCCTTCACGGAGTCTAAGGCCCGGAAAAACATAAGGGAGGCAGGTAAAGGAAACATGAGTCTGACTGCTTATAACAGCTCATTAATTATTTTTTTTAGAGAATTGTATTGTCTTACTTTGTCTCTGTGCTACAGGAGCGGAGTTTGTTCTCCATAACGCTCGTCAGTTGAGCCGGGTTTACCCCAGTGGTTTGAGAACTGACTCATCCAACTTCAACCCACAGGACATGTGGAACGCAGGGTGCCAAATTGGTGAGCCTACCTGAAATAGTAAAATGGGTTTAAATTGATTTTTTCTTAATAATCCATGAGATTGTTGAGAGCTTTAGAATTTTATAATATTCTGAATATTCTGTATTGATGAACATAACACAATTATCTATAAGATTGGTAGCATAATACAGATGAGATAAATATCTAGTTGTTGGGTAAAACTTATGTACTAGAAATTAGTCAGTTAAAAAAAATATAGTCGTCTTAAAAGTTAGTCATCATTTTCCCCCCTCAAGACTGTTCAGATCTTTCTTGAGTCAGTTCCATAAAAGCATAGATTGGTCTAATTTGATACTGAGAAGTAACTGTTAATGGGTCATACTAGATCTTAAAGTGTTAGTTCACCCGAAAATAAAAATTCTGTCATCAATTACTCACCCTCATGTCGTTCCAACCCCAAATGAACTAACCCTTTAAGGTTATGAATAAGCTGGTGTGTTGCAAAACAATGACAAAATTTGCATTTCGGAGAACTCACAGTCATTTTCATGATATCACCATGCACTTCAGCTTCTCACCAGATCTTCTGTCCAGTCAAATGCTCTCTAGAATCTAAAGCATCTCACCCCTTACATTATAAAACAAAATAAAATTGACTTTTTCCTACATGGTGAATGGCACATAGTGCACAATATAGGGGATAGGGACCGTGTAAATATGCTTTCCATTGAAGTCTGGTTTCACGTTAGTGTCACTGCAGCGCACACTGTCTGCTCAGGTCAAGAGACACGATAGCACAGAGCGGATCATATCCACAAGTCGACGAAGACCACAAAACATATCGGACCCATTTGAATTGTGCACAGAAAGCTGTATTTTAAAGCGACATGGAGGAGATTAGGAGGAGAAACAGTATAAATTATCATTTTGAAGGAAACTAAAACTTTACTGAGCTCTAGACGAGCTGTGAAATGCTTTTGCCTATTTTAAAAGGGGAAGAGCTGTTCAACATGTCCCGCCCTGTCTTCCTGTGTCAGTTGAAATTGCGTCAACATTTACGTCAAAAAATGCTGCGCATTCCAAGGCACTTCAGTGGGCCTTTAAACTTTGTTGACTGGGGACCAAAGTTTGGTTTTAAGATGAAAAACATACCAAGCACAATGTTCTCTCACCTTTCCTGAATTTTTAACACACACTCACAGCGTTCGGTCTTGTGGCAATCAGAGTAGAAACAAAAGCTGCTGGTCTCCGTCTATTTTTCTGTCGTCTCCGGGTATGTTCATATGTAAATTGCACGAGCTTATTTTGTCCATTAGATCGAAAGAGCTGAACAACCCCATACATTTACCCATCTATAGACCCTCCGCTTAAAGTAATCAGGACAGAAGTGGTTGAAAGTGGATTAAAATACCAGGTGTAAATGGGTATTGGTCTCCCTTGTCTACTTTTGATCTGATCGACCAAAAAGCATCTTAACACCAGGTGTAAAAAGGGCCTTAGAGACCAACTGGCTAAACAAGCTGACCAGGCTGGGAGACGTCATAGGATGGTTTAAAATAGAATATTCAGTTGATGAGCATTGCTAGTTAGAGTAACTAGCCAAGAAATCACTAGTATAACAGCTTAAATTATCATACTTAATCCATGAAAATGGAAAATGTTCTACTAGAAATTGTTTTATGCAGTAACTCTTACTACTGTATACAAATGCTGGTAAATATTTTTCATTGCTAAGCCTTCTCTTCTCTTCTCTTCTCTTCTCTTCTCTTCTCTTCTCTTCTCTTCTCTTCTCTTCTCTTCTCTTCTCTTCTCTTCTCTTCTCTTCTCTTCTCTTCTCTTCTCTTCTCTTCTCTTCTCTTCTCCTCAGTTGCTCTGAACTTTCAGACCGCTGGGGTTGAGATGGATCTGAACGACGGCTTATTCGGTCAGAACGGGCATTGTGGCTACGTTCTGAAACCAGCATTCATGCGCAACATTGACGAGAGGTTTGACCCCGAAAACCCTCAAAACCGAGATGGTTACAATCCGCTTAGCCTGTCTATACAGGTAGAAAACTGACTTTCTGTGCATGTTTTTGTCTTAGACAAAGTGTTTATATGTTAAACTTGCATTGTTTGTTCATTCCAGGTCATCAGCGGCCAACAGCTTCCCAAGGTAAACATCAAGGAGGGCTCGATTGTTGATCCCCTCGTTCGGGTGGAAATTCATGGCGTACAGCTGGACCAGGCCAAGCAGGAAACCAGATACATTGACAACAATGGTCAGTTAAAACGTATAGGAACGGAGTTGTGTCTAGACTGAGAAAGCCTAGACGCAGTTAAAGCAGAGATCTAGTTGCGTTCGAAAGACTAAACAAGCTGAAGGTTTTGAAGTACAAATGTTCCATGTACTCTTTTAATTAATATGAGGACCTAAATTATATTTATGTAATAATTATAGAAATTTTTGAAAAATTGTCTTAAAAATTTTTTTTCTTGAAATAACTTGAAATTTCATGTCTCTGCAGGTTTTAACCCAGTATGGTACGACACACTTCAGTTCACCGTTCACGCCCCTGAGTTGGCACTGGTTCGGTTTGTCGTGGAAGACTATGATAAAACATCAAAGAACGACTTTGTGGGACAGTTCACTCTCCCTTTCACCTGTATTCAACCAGGTACGTCTCCATTCCACCAAATGCATCAAAAATTTATCCTCTGTGAAGCTGCTGTTAATCCTAAGTATTAAGTAAAGCATGTTTTGTTCTTCCTCATAGGATATCGTCACATCCATCTACTGTCTAAGGATGGCACCAGCATACCTCCTTCCTCACTTTTTGTTCACATCCGGATCACTAAACTAACGTAAAGCAAAGAGACTGAACATATCGGTGTCTTACATTGACACGTGCACAAAAGGATTTCAAGTCTTCCCAGTCAACACTTGTTTGCAGAATGCTGACATCATAATAATTCAATTAAAACATTTAATTAAAATGTAACAATTTACATGTTTAAGGTAAAGTTGTGTTGATATAGATTTAGTTTATTTATATGCCAAATATTTTGTAGTTATTTTATTTACTTTAAAGATTTGTTATTAAGATTTGTGTGATTGTAGCAAGCTGTGTAAGTTCAGCTTAAATGAGATACATGCCCTGGTTGTAATTTAACCTCAAAATCAAAAGAAAAACAATAATAATGAAGCTGATTTTGGTTTGTTTTAAGAACTAAAATTTTGTTGCTAAATTTAGTTAGTTGATTTCAAATGAGATCCCCCCCCCCCCCCCCCCCCCCCCCCCCCCCCCCGTTACCATGCATGGCAAGTCTTTATATCTTGCTTTGTGTATTTTAGATATATTTTAACAGAAAAGGTTTGGTTTCTCCATTTCAGTAGTACTTACAGCGGTGTGTGTGTTAACTGTTCCTTTGGAATAAAGTACAGAGACAATGGGCACAAGGGCTCAATTACAATTTTCCTTTGGCCCCGAAGTACCTCAAGGGCCAGACTCAGTTACACAGAGAAAATTATCCTCTATTCGCACCTCTACCAACCAGGATACAGTATACCACTGTATACATTTCAAAATACATATACTCTTGAATGCATCACCTTTCACCCATGTATAAGAGAAATTCAAGTAGATTCAAGTAGTTATTCTGAATAATGTCAAGTCATTTGTTAAATCAAATGTATGCTGCTGGACTAATAGTGTTAATTTTTGTATTTCTAAGCTTTGTATTAGGCGGATCTATATACTGTTTTTGTAACATTGCTCAGTAACTAACTGTAAACTGTCTGTTTTGCTTGTGTATATATATATATATATATATGTGTATGTATTTATTTATTTGCCATATTCATCAAAAAATAAAGATACTTTTAAAATGATTTCTCGTTTCTGTTGCCAATAGAAGTTCCAGTTTATAACAATTTTTAAATGATAAATAACGTGGTAAAAATGAGGAGACTAAAAAATATGAATTACATTAAGATTTGAAGTGTCTTAAGTCTGTTCTGACTGGTCAGCTTTGCTGTTTGTGCTGGTCAGGTTGACAGACCCCATTGCTAACCAGCTTATGTGTAAATGTATATTTAAAATGCTCTAATAGAGTTCAAATTATGTTTAATAAGTTAAAGACATTTACAGGAAAGTCGTCCCTTCATTACATTCGGTTACGGTTGCATTTCTTATTATTTTTGACATCAGATATGTACCTTATGTTACAATTCGTGTTGTTTAATTATTATTTACGTTTAAGGTTGGTTTGTTGGTAAATTATACCTGAACATTATTTTCAAGTGCAGAGCTGATGATCGATTTTTGACGGAACTAATCCTCCGTTTAATTTCTACCCGGACCATATTAGCTGGAACACCAAACAATTTGTCAATTTTAACACGTGCGGGATATTTTCTGTTTGTTTTAGCGTCGTATACTGATCAAAAAATATCAAAATCACATATACCGAATCAAAATGGTGGGGAAAATTAAACGGATTCGGCAGAAGCTCCATCACGGCGCTGTAAAGCTGGAAAATGAGCATGAAAACAGACCTATGCCTGGGAATCTGGAGAAGATAGCCATACAATCCATTCAAGTCACAAAAACAGATTCCAAACAGCCCAAAACCAACACATCGGACAGTAGTATAAACAACGATTCAAAGGTATGGCCATTTGTTTGTTTTATTCCATTGTCAAGTAAAGTACTATTGAGTTACTTCACATGAGTGTTAATTTCTCTTCAGATGACCTGCTATTCTAAATGAGATCCTTATTCAGCTTAATGTGTTTTCCATGTAGGCTTTCAGTTTTCCCACTGGAGTTTTTGCTGGAACTAAAATCTCCCCCGAGTCTTTAGTTCAAACACTGAAGGTTGATGAAGCATCAAAAGTGACCGTAAACAAACCGTCTGCAGGAGAACAGAAAGGTGAGGGTTTTTTCCCCCCACAAATTTCTTTTTAAAAATGTAAATATTTCATCTGAATAATTCAAGTAATTAATAGTAATAAATATACAAAAATAAATAAATTATACTGTAATGAAATAGATTATATTATATTATAATTTGAATATTATACATATTTAATATTTAAATCTGAGTAGGAAAAGCTTTATGATCTTGAAAAATGTAAGTAATTTAATAATAATTTTACCTGAACTATTATAAAATATTTTTAGCATTTCAGCTGAATAGTTTTAAATGAAAGAAGTAATGATTCTGACCTATAAATAGAATAATTAATAAATATTTAATATTTGTATTTTAATTGAAGTTTTGCAAAGATTTTTTTGTGTTTCAATTATTAATTAGAATAATGAATAAATATTTAATATTTGTATTTTAATTGAAGTTTTGCAAAGATTTTTTTGTTGTTTAAATTATTTAAATTAATTGTTAATAAATACTATTAATTTGACTTTTAAAATGATCATATTATAATTTTAAATATTTCAAAATGTCATTATGTTAAAATATATTGTATTTATAAAAGTATATGTAAAAATTTAAATGCATAATGTTGTTGCCAAAGTGCTTGTGGCCACAAGATGGCAGACAGTGGCACATTTTTGGATTCTTGCAAATTCTAGTGTCTGTTTTGGAAATGTATGTGAAAAATCTGTAATGTATATTGAAGATTGGATGTTTGAAATTAATAAACAAAGATTTGCTTCGTGCTAGAGGGTTGGTGTAGCTTCGTGGCTAAAGATCCAGGCTGTTCGAACACTAGAATTAAGAACCAAGCAGCAAAGTTTGGAGTGGTTTAATAAATGCATATTGTCATTAGATGAAAGCGAGATTGTTTTTCACCGCACACGTCCTCTAGCTTTGATTCCTTCTCTATAAATGTCAGCTGTGTGTGAGTATTGAGGTTCTGTTCTATTCCTGGCTGTCTGCAGTATAAATAACTCATGCATGAACATCACAGTGCTGCTGCATCAATGCACTGACTACACGGCTGCTACTCAAATCACACTTTCTCTCTTATGAAGACAACTAGTAAGGGTGGACGACTGAGGAGCCGTTTACACGACACTGGTTTGAGCTAAAAACGGAAAACTTTTATACAACGGCATTTTGGGGGCCTGAAAACGCAAACTTTTGAAAACGGGTTTCAAAGTGAACGTTTTTGAAAAAGATACCGTTGTCGTCTCCATGTAAACTACAAAAACACGAATTTGTGAAAACGGTGATGTCATGTGCATGTTTATTACATGTTCAGTAATAATCTTTCTTTATAAAGTGTCATCGCCAACTACTGGTCTGGCAGAAAAGTGCAGTTTTTTTAGTGTTTTTCACAGATCCGTGTGAATCCATTATCATTTTGATAACGTTGTCGTTTGTACACGAAAACACAAAGGAATTTTTCAGTTTTTACTTCATTGTTGTCGTGTAAACACACCCTGAGTAAACAATCGGTGCTTCCAAAATCGCATACCGTTTGAGTAGGTGCTACATTTGAATTTGAACTTACTTCTCAACAGTTAAAGTATGTTCATACTTATACTGTATAGTATGAATGTGGGTTGTATGACTGAAATTTGGACATATTATATCCGCTATGTTGTTACTGTCACTTCATTGTCATTCATAAATCCTCTCCCGTGACCTCATGGGATAGTAAAGTGTCCATCGAATGCACACTTCAGAGTCAAGGCAGAAGTAGTAGGTCATCTGGGGACTTTTTCGCCTACTGTTTTTCAAATAGTAAGTATTCAGACATACTACTCTCTTTCACATGTTAGGGAAGTATTTGATTTCAGATGTAGCGCATGATTTATGCTTCCCTGTGGCCTTGGCTGCTGTTCTAGTCTTCATATTTCTGTAGTGTACAGTACGTGTACTGTGCTTAGTATGCACATTTTCAGTATGTGGGTGGTTCTTTAACCACAGGCAGTTTTGGCACTGCAGGCTTTTTAGAAACTCTCTTAAAACATACTTTTCACACTATTAATACAATTTGTTCAGCATTGGAAAAAGCATCACAGAAGAATTCTGTTGGTTTTTTTTTTTTTTTGTCAACATCACCACGTCTCAGAAGATATTCAGTATCATTCTGTGGCAGAAATGACACTTTAAACATTTGCTGTGTCTCGAGGCTAATTTCATAGTTGGCATTTCTCCGTGTCCTATTTGTATATAATTTTTAAACAATTTCTTCAATAAGTTATATAAACAATTTCCATACAATAAATATTGAAATTGTTTATTTTACTCTTTATTTAGATTATGGATTATATGTGTTTCTACATACGTACTCGACCTGAACTGTACGGTACAGAAGTCGCTGTTCAGTTTATGCAGTTAGGTGATGAACACAGTCAGTCACCAGGGATTCACACTCAAATCCAGAAGGGGTGCGTTGTAATGCAACACTGTTTGCTAACAGTCACAACAGGAAAAAGAGCAGAAGAAGAACAACAGATGATCCATGTGTGTAATCTCTCAACCAGTGTTTCAACTGTGAAAAGACATCTATAAAACGGCTTAGAATAATATCTTGTGTAGCATTACATTTACCTCAGGCATGTCATTTAGAGTCCACAGCATGATAGTTCACGAGAGAAATGAACTCCAAAGGAGAGTATTTCTCTAAATATATGCACTATATTGGCTTATGTATTCATTATATTATATATGTTCCTTAATTTATATATTAGTAAATATGTGCATTATATTTACTTTACCTGTTAGTAATGTCTTATTTAATGTTAAAATTCAGTTGAGCTCAAAAGTTTACATTGCGCTTGCAGAATATGCAAAAATCTTAATCATTTTAATAAAATAAGGATCATGAAAATTGTGTTATTTATTTAGTACTGTCCTGAATAAAGTATTTCATGTAACAGATGTTTACATAAAGTCCACAAGACAAAAAAGCTACATTTAGAAAAATAACGTTTATGTATATAATCACTCAGAACTTATACTTATTATATAGTATATTTAAAAGTATATTTTAATTCAACTTAATTAATCCTTAATTTATCTATATATCTATATTAGTACATAAAATTAAAGATATTTGTTCCATGTGTTTATATTTAATTTTGATGATTTTTCTGAGTATGCTTCAGTAATGTAGATGAAGGATCTAGTTCTGTCACGGCTGCACTAGAGAGAATCAGGTTGACATGGAGAATCAATGTGCCTGTGGCACTGCTTTGACAGAACGAGATCTTTCGTCTCTTTAATTGGGGGTATCAGTGTCTCAGCTTGACCTCGGAAATTCACCTCCTTCACCTCCAGCTCAGCTCCCCTGACGCCCTGCCACCTCACAGCGCTGCGGGACGAGGAGAGGAGAAGTGCAAGTGCAGAGGGGCGAGAAAGGGCAGCCGCTTGTTCTGTCCGCTCCTAATTGGCGGTGTCCGTTTCAGCCAGCTCTCTGAACATGATGCTCTCTCTGGGATGGATGTGGTGGGAATGATGGATTTTTTTTCCCTATTCCTCGTTTGCGGCAAACAGGCGGATTGGGTTTCCTGCGTCAGGAGTGGTGGAGGGAGATATCGGCAGGACGGAGATCCCTATCGGGCAGATACAGCAGAAAAACACGACTGTTGTTATTTCTGTGGTGGTTGATGGTTGGATCGACTCGCTGATGGGGTTTTTCTGATCTGAGAGCAGTTCAGTGATGACTTCGAGTGGTTAGGACTAGGATTTGAGTGTGGAAAACTGGTTGTGGATCAGACAGGGCCTGGAAATTGGCAAACAAATGTTGAATGGAAGAATATGGACTAAAGTTAGAATTTTTGCAGTTGATAATTGGCGTCAATAATTCGTCAATTACCAACAATAATTTAAGATTATTAAATTATTTGGTTATTTCAAAACCATCATATTGTCTAGTTCACTACTTATAGTTCACCCCCGTTGAAAGAATCATTTATTTTGTCGTGCAGTAAAACGGCACATTGTTAATGTATTAACATTGAATATTAAGAGAATACTAACGTTAGATGCCAAACACAGATCATTAAGAATAAAGAAGGTCACACAAGCGCCTGCTGTGCCACAGAGTACCACTCGCATATTTTTACATCTACATTTATTCATTTGGCAGATGCTTTTATCCAAAGCGACTTACAAGTGAGAAGTCGCCCTTGATGGGGATTGAACCGGGGTCTCTGGTTCATTAGAAGTGAGTGGTAACTCACTGAGCCAACTCCCCCCCAAAAAAACACCCGGGGAGCAATTAGGGGTTAGGTGCCTTGCTCAAGGGCACCTTAGTCATGGTATCAAAGGTGGAGGCGTGCCAGTGTGGGAATCGAACCGGCAACCTTCAAGTTACAAGCCTGACTCCCTCACCATTAGGCCTGTGCTTATGCAGTCTGTGCTTATGGAGAGAGATAATATAGATTGTCCTTTCTGCTTCTTTGCACACTTTTTACAGCAAATGCATCAACGCTACTTTTTTTTCATTCTTTAAGTGAACTTTTTCTCTGCGGGGTGATTAGATTCACTGTTTTGCAGCACTGACGCATTGAGGCATATGGTGCTTCTTCCATAGAGAGCACACGGAGAGTGCGTATATCCTACTCTTTTTGCACTTGAACGGACAAATACACATAAAAGTATGGCAAAATAGCTGCCTTGAAGAGTAGACCTATCATAGTAGTCTATCTAGTCTAGTCATCTGTCAGTATTAAGTCTTAACCGAATGTAAACCATTGAGTAAGAAATCGGATAAAGAATCGAAAGTTCTTTTTTTTTTGGCGAGCTCCAGAAAGGAGATGGAGATGGCAGAAAGCTTTACAAACCATAAAGATTTGTTGTTATTTTGAGTGATACTCTACAATTTCAAATGATGACTTATTATTCATGGCTGTATGACTAAAAACAATGGAGTGTTTGAAGTTCTTTCCACCGTTTCCACCTTGGCGTGTTCGTCGAACGCTTAATTAACATGCCAATATTAAAACCTGATTTTAGAACAACGCGTAGCTCCACTTGGCCAGGTGTGCCAAAACACTTATCTAAAACTTCAATATTTAATACAAAATAATCACAAAACCCAATTGCACAACATGCTGTCACGATAAAAAATAGACAGTATACCTCACATCGATGGAGTCACCATTGGAATTCACCTCCATCCTAAAACAATGGCTCCTGTTGTCCCATTCTCAGGACTTTTTTGTGACGGTTCGGTAAAAAACGATCAAATGCTGCTCTGAATCATTTTCACTTTTCTTCAATTTGGCTAGCTGTAGTTTCCTTGTCGAAATTATGTGACTATTGTTTTTTGTGACTTTGAAAAGCCATGCATGGATTAAAGGCATAATATGTAGTTTTTTGCCGCTAATTCCAAACAAACGTGTAGTTTGATGGTGCCTTGATTTTGCGGAATCATGGGAGGTGTTGTCTTCACGTCTACAGCCAGTGGAAAAGAATCCGAGAGGATTCGGGCAGAAATCATATCAATGGATGAGATTTATTTACATATTTATTTATTTATTTATTTACAGATTTATTTACTGTAGTATGAAGCGGGGTGTGGCTGAAAGCCATCGGAGCAGAACGAGGCCGCTGGAGCGATTGCTAATGAGAGATAAGTGCGAGCGCGATACACGGGTCGAGAGCAGTTCTGCCACAGATGACCGCTTCCACTACTTCCAGTCATGTGTATATGGGTTAGCGTGGTATATGGTTTTATCATGCGTACATTTGTGTGTTGAAAGTTGTTATAATGCTACTCTGTGCATTCGCTCGGCGACTGCTGTGAGACTCTTGTTGCACATTGCAGTAAGCTAGATTGATATTAAGCACGGTAAAACCTACTCGCGGTAAATCAGACAAAAACAAGATTTAAACAGTAAGAATTGCTGTATTAAGCTGTATAATAATTAGGGATGCACCGAAATGAAATTCTTGGCCGAAGCCGAATAATAATGAAGTGCTTCGAATACCGAATGTGGTGTTTCACATTTTTTCCATTTATTTTTGCCAATTTTTTCACCATTACAATAATTAAAGAGTAAAAATTAGCTTTTTACTATTTTGTGTTGCTTTTCAGAGAAATAAATCAAATAACAAAAATATAATTTCAAAACATTTTTTTAACATTCCAGCAGATATTATACAAACAAAGCACAATATAACTTAAAATGAATAAATTAGTAAAATAAAAAAATAATTTTATTTGGCCATCTTTGAAGCCTATGTTCTTCTTGAATAGCCTATAACTGACTGCTGAAAGAGTGTAACTCTGTATGTCTACAACAACAAATGTGCATTGAATAGTGCAAAAAAATGTGGATGAACCCACAACAAATAAATAACTGTCCTCCTCCTTCTTTTGCAAGCGTTCGGGAGCTCGCGCTTCTGTGGCGTCTGTCGTTGCTATGCAACCATGAACTGTGGTTTCTGACGATGAGAAAGTTTCAGCAAGGGATACATTGATTTTTAGCCCTTGCTTTAGCTTTACTACTAGATATATTTATGTGAATGAGACATAACAACCCCCCTGTACAGCTATGATCAGCTGTTCGGCTGAGATTTCCATGTTTTGTTACGGAAAGGTCGAAGATGATCGGTTGGTTCTTGTCACATGACCTGCGGTGCGCTCGCGGCATTCTGAACAGTTGAGATGTTTTCATCTCGCCGCGGCACAGGCGCGCCAGGAAAAAAACGAGCGCGCCGCACCGCATGCGTGTCCCTTCCGTTTTGCGCCTACATAGGATATAAAGAATATGCGCGCGATATGTGAACGTTAAAACGTCATTAAAAACGTCATTGTTCGGCAAAATTTATTCGGCCTTTTTACTTATTTCGGTTGCCGAAGATTCGGTGCATCCCTAATAATAATGATTCGATTTTTGTCTATGAATGTATCCAAACAGTCACTCGCCTGTCTAATAAAACATATAATATTTTAAAGCATCTTTGATGTTTCCATGGTTTCTACAAAATAAAACCGGAAATCGAGGGTATGATGTCATTGATAGGTCCATGTCCTGGTTAAAATTGCTTATTTCTTTGGATTTAAACATTCTTGGCAACATAAAGCAAGTAAACAAGTCAACAAAATAAATAATATTGTTGTTGTCGTTTTTTGAATCCAAAAATCGTACATATTGTGCCTTTAAGGCCACTGAAACCGGTTCACAACCTCAATGTGGTGTTGTATCTTTTTACACGAGTGGAAGTGCCAACAGTAATAGTCCATTTCTGAAGAGCGTTGAAGCGTTTTAAATATATTATATTATATTATGTCTCATCATACATTTATATATTGTGGATATTTTTACATATTATTATAAACAATATTTTGATAAGTGTATAAAATCTTTTTTACACCATTTAACCTTTTAATACAGTATATTAAGTGTTTCCCTTTTTGTCTCTTTTTCCCAAATGCCGCTGCGTAAAATCGGATGTTTATGTTCTGTTTATCATATCGTTGAAGGATGCAGGCCCAGGCGTTTTTGCCTGGACTTTACATGAAGGTCTTTCTGTTAGAGATTATCAGACTGGATCAAGTGGGCTAGTGGGGGAAATGTGGATCGTAGGACATGACGTTTATCTCTGTTATCGAGTCGCCTCTCCAGACTATTTTCCAGAGGGCAGAGCTGATTGTGCACAGTTCATCCACGGCCACATCATGCCCATATACAGACAAAAACACAGAGACGTCTGTGTGTGTTTATAAGGCTTTGTGGGACTGTTAAATACAAAGGGACAAGTTGTTTTGAAGTGTACGTGACACGTAATCGTTAATGACTAATAAGTAACTCTCGTGTTATTCTCTTGGGTCTCCTGCAGACATTCAGCATCCAATCTGTAAAGTTTCAGCTTTCCTTCACAGGAAGATGACGGACATTTGAGATGCTGTTTCTCTTACAAACACACACGACAGGCCAGTCGCCTCAAAGTGACACATACAAAATATCAGAGATAAATTCACAGAAATGCTACGGATGTGGCTCCATTCTTCCAATTGGATTACACGAGTTAATTTGCTTTGCCAGGCTGGGAAATCAGTGAAACACTCTTTGGCATCAAAATGTGGAAAGCACATACATTGCTACACCAAACAGAATTAGATTTTCTTTCTTTTATTTTACTGTTTCTATTTATCTTAAATTTATTATTATTTCCACTTTAGTTTTAGTAATTTTAGTACTTTAACATATTTTCTGTTGGTATTTCAAGGCAAAAATAAGTTTCCTGGATGGCCTTTATTGTTCACAGCCAGGATAAACGTCCACAGCAGGGCAAGAGAGGTCAGCGCAGAGCATTCAGGCAGTCAGACTCTCAGATTTTCTCCTCTATCTCTCAGTGAAAGAACCTTTGGAGAGATGTGAAGGCGTGTTGGACAACCGCATATCTCATACAAACGCTCTTTTCCTGGGATGTTGCTCGGCAACCAAAAGCTTGTTGAGCTGAGTTTCTCCCCTGGCGATCGAAGTCGCAGAGGTCGTCTCATTTTTATGCGTTTCTCTCTGGTTTTAATGCATTTGTGTTATTTTTGGGTTATTGTGTTATTTTACATATGTTGCACAACACATCATTTCAGTGCCAAGTGAAAAAAATTTAGTTTGTTTTTGTGGTAATTGTTTTTTTTTTTTCAATGCACATTTTAACTAAATATTGTTAGTAGTTATGCTAACAATCAGAATATGTTCTATTAATAATAAGAAATTAAAACCTGTGTGATGCATGAATTCACAAATGAAAAAAAGTGTTAGTTTAATATTTTTTATATATTTATTTTATTTTTATATTTTCGTTTTGTCATTTTGTCCTTTTTAAATATTTATTAGTTATCTATATTTAGCTTTAATTTATTTCAGTTTTAGTAATTTTAACTTTATTTATTTATTTTTAAGTTTTTCATCTAATATATCGTTTATTTGATTTCAGCTTTATTTTGATTTACAACAACTAGTTAACTGTAACAACACTGATCTTAATGTTTTGGGTTGTTTTTATGATTCCTCATCTAATAATATGGAATTAATCATTCTGATTTATTAATATAATAGTCACCATGCATTATTTAATGGTAATTATTGTTATTGGGTATACCATCGCGGTATATTAAATGATTCATAACAATTTAATCACTTTTATTAAGTGCATTTTCTGAAATTGAACCATGTAAATCTTGTGAGTGACACATAAGAGTTTTTTTATGGTTTGACCTCTGTGGACTGTGAATGACCTCTGTCAAATGGGAATTAAGCTGATGCATAAACAAAAAAGTACATATAGATTCGACGTCACACTCGTTCTGATCCCCAGAGGTCAGTACAATCGTTAAATACACACAATATGCTCTGGCTGATAAGACGTCACTATCCGGGAACAGGAAGTTACATGCAGTTAAAACAACAGACATGCTACTGTAATCTACACACGTTATTTTCCATTGCATATACAATCTTGCAACATGTGGACATTAGTTTAAAAATAGTGTCTTATGGTGAAAAAATTTGTGTAACTAAAAAAAAATGTTTTATTCCAACCCTACATTATTTTCTGTTGAATATTCTGTTTCAGATTACGTAAGTAATGAAGAAACATGTCGCTAATGCTGGTTCATGTTGTTTTACATCTCATATGAATGTCTCTCAAGGGCAAAATTGTGATCCAAGCAGTGCAGTTCCTGGCTGGATCATTCCTGTTGGGAACTGAACCTGCAACCTTTGTGTTAGCAGCCGTCCATGTCCTTAACTGATTGGCTGCCACTACATTTATTTTGACAGGTGTGCAGACTTCAATCCCTGCAGACAAAACAAAAGCAGAATGAACCAAAACACCTGCATTCAAACCCAATATAAAGCTCTCTTCAAAGAATAACTTCAGTGCATTTGTGATTAGCTATTTAAACTATTTAAATTAGTTTTCATTATCGTAATAAAGCAGAAGTGAATTTTATATATTAGATGAAAAATGTAAACTTCAGTCAAAAAAAAATTGAAATGTTGCATTGGAAACTAACTAAAATAAAATGTTGAAGTTACTGAAATAAAAATATATTTAAGCTAAATAGAAATAAAAAAATAGGAAAAAACCCTAATAAACAAAAATGACAAAAACATAACAAATTACAAAAATGAGAACTGAAAATATAAAAATAAAGTTTGAAATTTGTTTAGTTATTTTAATTTATTTTATAAACATTAAAATAGTATATGTACTAAAAGAACACTGAATAAAACAATAGAAAGGCTTAAAAGGTGGAAGAACTATCATTTAAACCAATTTTTTTATTTACATATACATTTTATACCTTTTTAATCATTTATCATTTTAGAACATTTTACGGCTTTATTTTATGCATTTTGATTTTATTTTTATTATTTAGATACCGAAAATTATTTACCAAACTGCATTACATTCTAAACTAAATATAAAGCATTTTGTTTCGCTTTTTCTATGTCCCCTTTTAAGAATAATGAACTTTCTTTGATTTTGTTGTTATTTTTTTGTCGTAAATCCATAGAATCTTCAATGGTCAGTTATGTTGAATGTTGTTGAATTGATCAATAATTATCCATATGGTAATGTATTTTTTCCCCCTCCAGGCGCCGGGGAAAAGAAACATCAGTCGAAGAAAGAAAAAATGAAGGAGCGGAGGGATAGATGGCTCAATAGTGAGTGTTTTTTCACCTTCTCTTTTTAGGACCTTTTCTTTTCCCACAAAGAAAAGGGCAAATACCATCAAAAGTCCAGAGAACACGATCCCGAAGCGCTCATATGAGGATATTTCTTTCATTGGGAACTGATCTGTGATTCTCTCATGGACCGTCGGGAAGCTCAGAGATGGATATGGCAGGATCATTAACGCCACACCCTGATTCTGACGCCTGTAATCGTTCCGGCCGATCAATGCGTCGTGTAACACAAGCTCCGTCCGAGGTGATTATAATTAGGATCTAATGGGGCTCACGGCTCCAGCCGAAACCCAAGCCTCAGACTGCATGTCGGACTTTCAGGAAATTAAAAAGGGGGGAGGATTAAGATGTTGATGGGTTCATAAAGCTCAAAGACCTTCAAGGTTTTAACAAATGGTGTACAGTAACAGGGATGCAGTTGCAAAAAGAGATCTTAACGGCAGCAAAAACAAAACCCCCAAAATGGCCTCTTGTCAGGTAAAGAATAGCATTTCGTTTTTGCTTGCAAAAACACGTACATGTGACGTACATGTTCTTTCAAAGGAACACTTATCCATCTGTTTTTTCTTCCTTACATGTACTTTGTTTTTTTTGGACTGGCACCTGGTGTGTCCTGCTTTCTTTCTCAGAGGCTTACTTCGTTTTTCGATAGTCGTGTGAGATCAGTCCGTCCCTGCAGCAGTTATTTTCTATCTTTGACCTGGACAGGAAGTCTAACTGGATATAGGCCGGCCAGAATAATTTGACTCTTTAAACCAACTTTTTTTTTTTAATCAGAAATTGTGATACCATTGTTTAAATACAATGCATTTATTTCTTTGATTCCATTTTTCTTTAACATAATTAAATATTATTTTGCCTTTTTATGCTTTTTTTTTTTTTTTTTTAAATAAGTGCCTTTTCTATTATATACATTATTTAATTTATAAATTGAATTATATTTTATATATTTAAATTATAATAATTTTTTTTTGTAAAATTACTTTATTAAGAATGTATATTTTTTATGCTTTTTGTTTGAGACCCTTTAATGTATACTATTTTATTTTACACAATTTATTTATATTTTTTAAATGGCTTTTTTGACATTTTATTTTATGATTTTTATATTTTATTGTTGTTGCTTTTTATTTTACAATTTTGAGAATTTATATTTTGTTTTTACACTTTTTATTTATACCTTTTTAATGCATACCCTTTTTATTTTCCCCTTTATGTTGTTTATTTGTTTATTTTATGCTTTTATATTTTAAAAAATTCTTATGTGCTATTTTATTTTTGTCAAATTTTATTTTATACCTTTTTAATATTTCTTTTTTTATTTTACATTTTTTATTTTGTTTTTTAAATTAAATTAAATTTTTTTTAGAATACAAAATGTATATGAATTTATATTTAATTGTTTATGCTTTTTATTATTCTTTTATTTAAGGCTATTTTATCAATTTAATTCGATATGCCTGTTTTAATGTATACCTTTTTATTTTATGCAGTTTTTTGCTTTTATTTAATTTTTAAATTGTCTTTATAAATTTTTTTGATGAATTTCTAGTTTATTTTTTTCTGTTCAATGCCTTAAATATTTGCTTGTTTGTTTGTTTGTTTTGTCAATTATTTTATTTATTTATTTTTTAAATGTGTTTTTTTTAATGCTGTTTGCCAGAGAACGATATATGGCTAGAAGAGGAGGATCGGGCATTGACTTTACACTTCTGTTACCCTCAGCAGCTCAAAGAGCATGTCTTAATTTTAATGAATGTGTGCACAAGAATTTGCATCTACTGCTCTGTGAGATCAGCAAACTGCTTTTTTCCCCTGCGTATCGTTCTTTGTCTGAAGTTTGTTTGTCTCTTTACCATCTGTAGAGATCAGTACGATCAAACTGGCCCGTGAACAGCAGGTGGCACAAGCGCGGAGGAAAGCCACGCCCGTTGTGGGGGACATGAGGCCGCTGGCTGACGCTCTTCCTGAACTCTCCCAGCTCCTCCCATCTTTCAAAACCCCCGCCAGTTCACGGCGGAAAAATAAAGGGTAAGTACTCACTTTTCTCAATCCTACACAGAAACATAATGATTGTGTATGCTGGCATATGTGCGTGTTTGTTGACATCGCAACACATTTCATTCAATAACAGGTATTGTCTTGCACTGGGATTCAAACCAAATTTGTATTCATTTTCTGCAATCCAGTGTACATTTTTTTTTTCTTTCTGCCCCTTGATTTTTATATATTTCCTCAATATTTATAGTATTATTAAAGTGCCCCTATTATCCTAATTTTGTTTTGGAGGCCTCGTACAATAGGTTTTGTTATTTTTACATATGGAAAAGTCAAGTATATTAGTACATTTTGAAAAAAATATTTAATAGTTTTTTGAAATTTTTTTTTTTTTTTTTGAAAAAAATTGTTCTTTTTTCAATTAAATTTAAAACCAACCCTATATCCAGTAATCATAAACAGCTGGAAAAGTCATGAAAATACATGGTCAGGTGTGGGAAACAAACAAATAAATCATGAAACAAAAAAATCATGACAAAAATCATGTAACTTAAAAGTCTTTTGTGATGGCAAGTATTTATAAACACGTTTGTGGTATGGTAAGTGTTGAAATGTAAACCTTGAACAGGACTCGAAGCGTTTCAGGCTTTGACATTTTTTGGCAATCTCTTAAAAGCAGATTATAGTAAAAAAGCATATTTAAGCATGCTATGGGTTGGCAGCAGTCTTGCTTCTTTTTGTAGATAAATTGGGCGTTTGGCGAGTGCGAAAGTCCGAAGCTTTTTTTCCCACAACTGTGTAATTGCCTTGAAAAAACACCATTTGCCTATTTTCTGTTTGCATTTGTGCTGTTTTATCTGTTAGTCGTTTGACGCATGTTGTGAAGACTTGCTTTCTCTTGCGTGAGTAACTCAAATAAATAACACTTGTGTGAGGAAAGCATGTGCTCTGGAGAACTTCAAAGCACATCTTCAAACATGCCTTTAAGTCTATATATAAAATATTTGAGCACACAGGTTTTTTTCCTCGACTTAATTTTTGTTAGCAAGTTAATGAGGCTGAATATAAATGGTTAAAATGTTTGTTCTTTTTCTCTCTCAGTTCGGTTAAGAAGAAACCAGAACCCACAGACTTCAGCCAGATGAAACCAGCCCAGAAACGAAAACTACTGTAAGATAATGGCATAATAATCATGGCTATAATCATATAGCATCAGAATCTTAAAAAAAAAAAACACACAAAATCTGTATTAAATTATATTTTGCATTAAAAACTAAAGCTTATTTTATGTATATTACAATTTTTTTTTTGCATTGTCATAGCAATTTAGCAAATTACCTCTGAAAAAAACAATAAGTTATTAAAAATGTGATATATAAATTAATATATTAAATATTAATATAAATTAATATTTATATATTATTTAAACTCTTTAATTCAAATGTAATTATTTTAAATAATTGTATACAATGTATTATATTGTATTATTGTAAATGATTTAATTGATATTAAATTAAATGTAAGTATTTATATACAATAACCGAATATATAATTGCATCCAAGTAATGTTACTGAAATGTCTTGGGTTATACAAATCTACCTAATTTTCTTCCTACTGTTACTTTTTTACTACATAAAGTTACTTTTATAATTTATTTACTTTCTAAGATAAATTTAGCAGGTCTGTTCACCATTGTAAGCATTCTTTGTCACAATATGTTTTTCTTATGCACAGATTATTTTAACAAAGTCAAATTTGAATAACTTTTTTTTCCCAATTCCAGCGAGACGGAAGCATCTCACTTCAACGAAGCCATGAAAAATCCCGCCTTCAAGACCAACCCTTTGGCTGCAATTGGCGATCATCTGCGAAAACGTCTCAAACAGGAAGAGGAACAGAGTTAATCGCTACTCTGGAGCGCCGCCCTCTTGTTAAACTACAACAACTGCGTCTTATTATATGCTGGTACATCGAAACAAACGGATGCAGTCAAATCTGTTTTCTACTTCATAGTAGAATGTGAAAGTGAAGAGGAGTCCCAAGATTTGCATAATTTGCATTATCTGGCGCTGCATCAACACTATGGAGGAAATGGTGCACTGCAGTTCCTCTGTGTTATTTCAAAACTGAGTCCAAGTGTAAAATAAATTGAGTGATTATCAGATATTTAATGAGCGTTTTCACTGTGTCTAATCCACATGCTTTTGGCAAGATTTAAATAAATCCAGTGAAAAATGTTTATGCAGGCATTTTTTATTTGGGGTGTTTTTTAATAAGACAAGCGCGACTTGATAAAACGGGTAAAAAAAATCCCATAGACTTCCACTGAAAATTGTATATTTCTTATTAGGAAAGTTACTCTACCTGCTGCATTTTTCTGGGATATCACAGACAAAGGGCTCTAATTAAAGCAAGGTTTGATATATCAGTCATTTAGCATGTGCCTCTGTATTTCCATGGCAACACGTTGTAAAAAGAAGGAAAGGGCGGCTGCACTTTTCAGAGATAAAGGAGACATGGGAACCCGAACCCTGTCATTAACCTGACTTCTCTTAATCGCCTCATGAGCGCAGACTGCAGATCCGAGCTCTTGGATGTCTGATACTGAGAAAGAACTTTTCTTGGGTCTTGTCTAGATCCACTTCACGACCCCGTCGAATGCTCAGTTGCTCATAAACAGGCAACATTATTGAATGACAGCAGCATAAGTTCAACACAAATGCATCGTTTCATGTTTGTGATCGTGGGCGATATTACATGATGTTCACCTACACAAATGTGCTCTCTAATCCATTTATTAAGATTTGATGGTGGAATGTGTTCGGAGAATATCTTTTCACCAGTAATTATAGCCACATTTGCAATCAGTGTCAGAAATAATTTGTCTATGAATGATCTGGGGTGGAATGTAAAGTCAGGCAATGAAGACAGCCGGTCACAGGCGATTCACACTGCAATCCAGAAGGGAGTGTGTGGTAATGCAATGCTGTTTGCTAACTGCCAAAACAGGAAAAAGTGCAGAGGAAGAACAGACAATCTATGCATAGATAGGTTTATGTGTAATCTCTCCACCAGCTTGAGCAACAAATATCTCACGTAGCATTACATTTACCTCAGGCAAGTCATTTAGTGTCCACAGCATGTTAGTTCACTACAGAATCGAACTCTAGAGGGAAGCATTTCACTAAATATATGCACTAAATAATTGAAAAATAATTTTGTGCCATTTACATTTTTTGTTGTTGTTTATTGTTATATCTAAAAAATAAATGAATAGTTCTGTTGTTAATTGACCCTTCGCAAAGGCCCGCCCCCTTTAGTAACTGTTGCTTTGTCTGACAAGCCATGCCTCTCACGCTGTGAAAAATGCATCCAGCAGAAAAGAGGACACAGATCGTCGACAGATATATGAAAACAGTTTCATATTTAATATATCGGAATTTTTTAAAGAAGTTCAAGCATAAATACCGTATAGTGGCTCTTTAATGTGTCGTGACAGATCAATGTTGCTCCTTCAAGCGGCTTGTGAATCAACCATCTCTTCATACTAGTTCATTTATAGCATCAAATAAACATGAATGAACATCAGAAGGAATGTTGTGAGTGTGGAAAGACATGAGTACACACGATTTTTCAAGTTCAAGTTCATCAACATTAATTCACTCACTCTGCTTTGTTAATTAATCTACTAACTGACCACATCTATCGATTTATTTTTTCTATCTGTCTATCATCCTCATCTTTTTTTCTATCTATCTATCTATCTATCTATCTATCTATCTATCTATCTATCTATCTATCTATCTATCACCTGACCCTATCTATCTATCTATCTATCTATCTATCTATCTATCTATCTATCTATCTATCTATCTATCTATCTATCTATCACCTGACCCTATCTATCTATCTATCTATCTATCTATCTATCTATCTATCTATCTATCTATCACCTGACCCTATCTATCTATCTATCTATCTATCTATCTATCTATCTATCTATCTATCTATCTATCTATCTATCTATCTATCTATCTATCTATCTATCTATCACCTGACCCTATCTATCTATCTATCTATGTCTATCTGTCTATCTATCTGTCTATCTATCTATCTATCTATCTATCTATCTATCTATCTATCTATCTATCTATCTATCTATCTATCTATCTGTCTGTCTATCTGTCTGTCTGTCTGTCTGTCTCTGTGTCATCTTTATAATATTTGTATTTTGCAGTGTATATTTAGCTTCATTTTTATTATGGTTTCAGAGTGAAATCAACACAACATGTTCCAGGATTGCAAACTTCTCATTTATCTTTCAAATAGATTATATCATAGACAGTCATTAGACTATGTATGTGTGTGGAGTCTTAATTATGGCAGCGTTTCTGAAATAACGAACTGGCTGTTATATAAAGCAATATGCGTCAGTGTATGGAGGCGGCCTCTGCTCGCGTGCCTGATTCCTCCTCGTCTCCTCTTCATCCTTCAGTGGATCGAACGCTTAACCAAAAGAGACGCCACCCCATAATTCCCCCTCATATGAGTAAGCGCGCGCACACGCGCGTGGTCAGGAGATGCCGCGCGTGTTCGTCCGGATCTGCACAACTCATGAGTCTTTATCGGCAGTCTCGAGATTTGCTTTATTTATGTAGAAATAAATATTTATAAAGGCTAGCTATTTATATATATATATATATTTTTTATAATATATAAATACAAACAATTTCTGTCATTTTTTCAAAATTGGATTGAAATACTGCCGGAAGCATTTAGTCAGATTCTACTTTTTAAAGTGTGCAGTCGACAATTTATTTCAGCAAGTGGCGTCCATATACGAAAATAAATTCTTATTTTGTGTTTCAATCCAATTTTGTATTAAAATAAGTTGAGAGTATTCATTGCGGTGCGCTGTGGTTGTGAACTGCACATTTTGGCAAGAGAAGTACGCATGAAGCTAGTATGGTAAAAAAGAGTAGTATGCTATCCTAAATATAGACCTATTGCTTATTCTTGTATTTTGAAATAGTCTTTAAAGAAATTGTGCTGAAATAAAAGTGTAGGCCTAAACAATTATTTTAAATTATTTAAAACAAAATGTCATTTTAAAATAATTATTTTATTTATATGTCAATTTCTTTAAGTATATGTAATATATCAAATTTATCTTTAAAAAGAGTGCATAAATGAAAAAAAAAACACCCAAGAAGTGATTTAAAAGTGGAGAGTCTATCTATCTATCATGCTTAACTGAGTAAAACGTATAATATTTATGTTATTATTATTTTTATTTATTTATTTATTTAATTAGTTTTGTTGTTGTTGTTGCTCGAGTAGGAGTTTTACAGCTCTGCGAGTTTCTCCGTATAAATGAAACCATAAGACTGCCTCTCTGGCCAATCAGCGCGAGAGTTTGGCCCTTCAACCTCTGATCCACCAATCAAACGGGAGTGAGTAAAGAGCCCGCCCACTCTTTCGCCAATGAGGTGTCGGCATCAGTTAGTACTCCGTATCATCACTCAATTCGTATCACAGATGCAAACACGCATAATTAAATGACTCGCGGTGTCAAACGCAGTGATGCTCCGCGTGCGTTAATTCAACGGGTGTCGACACGCCTGCTTTGTAACATATTGCATTCGGCTTTTATCTTTTATTCCTTTTATTTCGTGCTGTTCATTGGAGGCTATTTGTTCATCAGGATTCATCGCCTGGATATCAACCAGACATCGTACTGTGAGTAATTTTCACATTTTGGCTATTCGTGTACAAAAAATAGGCCTGTAACGTTATATGGATTTGATTTACATTATCTTGTGTTTTACCAAATCTCAAAGATCCCTGTCAAATGAAGAGATGACAGTTCAGCATCCATGAGCTTTGACTTGATACTGGTGCGGTTGATATTGTTTTGTTTTATTTAAACTACTAACCAGACAAACTGATTTGCAAACAAATGCTCTGACTGATGAGTTTTTGGACGCTGAAGTGAAAACGGAGTATCTGTCCCAAATGCTTTTGTCATGCCCTCATGAGAGGCAGCAGGCTCCTATATCGGAGATCACATGCCATGCATGCCACTAATATATATATATATATATACACATGTATATATACATGTATATGTGTGTATATATGTTTGTATGTGTATATATATATATATATATATATATATATATATATATATATATATATATATATGTATGTATGTATATGTGTGTGTATATGTATGTGTGTATGTATGTATGTATGTATGTATGTATGTATATATATATATATATATATATATATATATATATGTATGTATATGTGTGTGTATATGTATGTGTGTATGTATGTATGTATATATATATATGTGTGTGTGTGTATAAATGTACGTATATATGTATATGTGTGTATATATATGTGTGTGTGTATAAATGTACGTATATATGTATATGTGTGTATATATATATATATGTGTGTGTGTGTATAAATGTACGTATATATTTATATGTTTGTATATATACATATATATATATATACATACATACATGTGTATATATATGTGTGTGTGTGTATATATGTATGTACATACATAGTGCTGGGTAGATTTTAAAAATTAAAAGCAGTTACTGTTTTCCAATTACATGACAATTTTAGTAACGTAATTTTAACGTAAAATTTAAAAAAAAACGTAGATTTCGCATTGTAGGTAATGTATTCTGACTACTTTTTGATGACTTTTAACCTAACTCGTTTATCACATTGACTTGAATAGGATGATATTGTATCAAACTGATATTAATTTACAAAGAGAAAGAAAATTTATTCCATTCTTTGTTGTCCACAACATGAGGTGCATTGAAAATTACATTACGTCAGCCAGACTGCGGTTCGTTAAGGAACTGCAGGGGGTTCATGAGTTTAATGAATATATATTGAGTAATTAACTCATAAAAATGTAAAATTAAAATAATCAAATCATTTTAATATAATATTAAAACTATCAAAATAATTAAGAAAAATGTTTCTGAGAACCTTGAACTTAATTGTATTATTATTTTTGACTTGAATTTTATTATTGACCTTACCTTATTAAATTAATTTAAGGGTTTACTTCAAGTAAACATTATGTCAGAGGTTCAGCGTTTAAAAAAAGTTTCATATTTACCTGCAATGCAGGGATTCCACAATTGACATGAATTTGTACATTTTAATGTTTTTGAAAGACAAAAGCCTTCCAAAGACAATAATAGAGTGATAATTCAAATAATAGTTATTGTCTTCGTCAAGGCCTGAATAGATTTGAAAGAAATACTTCCTCATGACCAGAAGCTCGTCTGTATGTGAACAATTAATACAAACAGTCATTTAAGTGAGTCTCTGTCACTGTTCCATACTGATGCTGAAAACGGCTTTGACCCTTTTGTTTGGATTCCAATCATAGTTTAAGAAAAACAATCTAAAACTCTTGCCCGGGCGAGTATAAAGTCAGCAAGTAAAGAAATGAGGTGCGTGAAGACGTGGAACTGAGTCTGGTCTGATTAAACGAAAGGAAAAAAAAAACAAAAAACACAATGAAAAGTTAAACATAAAACATTTTAAAGTTTGGTTAATGTTCAAGACTAGGTTTAAATCTTTTTACTGGTGTAGGATCGTCATCATTTCCTGTTTCTGGGTTGGTTTTGAAGGCTTTGGTTTGATGATCTTGCTGAATTGCTGAGCAGCAGCCCATTTTACAACAAACAGTTTAGAATCAGGATGGGGAATTCTAAATTTCTTTGAGTCTATATCACTAATTGCACTTAACCTGCATTAATATCATCGTGTTTGAAACAACTACAGCCTCAGTTGATCAGGAGCGCAAAAACTTGAAAAAAAAACCCTTGCTTTTTTATTTAGCAAAAAAAGAGGCATTCTAAAAATTACAATAATATTTTTATTATTTAACATAATATTTATTATTTAGTATTTATTTTTATTGTTTATTTTAATTCATAAATATATTAATCGAAATAAATAATAATAAAACATATGTGAATGAATTATTATTTAATGTGGCCATGGTAAAGATCATATTTAACAATACTGTTCATTTTCACATCAATGACTTCTTGTAGTCTTTGATAGTTTATTGATGCATTAGTCTTTGGTTTGTCTTTAAGTGAATCTTTTTCATAAATACTGCTTTTATTTTTGCCACAAGGTTGAGTTTAGCAGAGTAAAATACCTTGAACTATTATATGCAGAAATAAATGCACAATATGCAAATTTTCAGTTTGTATTGAATACATGGATGGCATACTGCGTTTTCCGAGAGTGACTTTGACAAGCAGAGCGTGCGACATTGGATACTATATATCCCAGAAAGCAATGTGTCTGACTTGACCTCCCATTTCCAGTGTGACGAATGACTCTCTATGGCTCATTCTTTAATCAGACTTCAAAAATGGTATACTGTATTCTTTTCCATATGACAGTATGCAATATACAAACTTTTCAAACTGTTTAGTTCAACAAGTGCTAATCGGATATCTTGAGAGTAAATGGTTATTTCATCCAGGTTAAAGACGCCATGAATCAGAAGTTGTGATAGTGTCTTTTCTTCCATTTTGTGACGTATATCCAAGTGAAACGGCTTCTTGAACAATAAAAAAAATGTAGGGTGGGGCTTGATTTTGTCCACTGGCAATTGATTGGGTAGTTGGATTGTAGTTGATTGCTGTGCAATCTCGTGTTTTAATAAATTCGGCAATATTCCATGTAAAAAAAAAAAAAAAAAAAAAAAAAAAATCTGAATTATTGTCAGTTTTGATTTTGAAAAACATGGTGCCATGACTTATTGATCTTCTTTCTTTACAGTGTAGAAGGTTATTGCATTATGGGATACATTTCCATGCAGTGTGCTCTGCTGCTTATTTTGACGAA
This sequence comes from Opsariichthys bidens, assembly GCA_037194245.1. Lineage (NCBI taxonomy): Eukaryota > Metazoa > Chordata > Actinopteri > Cypriniformes > Xenocyprididae > Opsariichthys > Opsariichthys bidens. The sequence goes on from CM074291.1 coordinate 15,072,864, forward strand.
TGTATTTGCAGGTCAAAACCAGAAGCCCTTAAAAGATGCAAAACAGCATTTAATTAAATTGAATTAAATAGGCCATGTTAACCAGCCAAACCGTGACCCTGAAGCTAATTAATAAACCAGAAGCAGGTGATCTGAACAATATCAACATAAAACAGTGTTGCCGCAGGTGGACATTTAGCGGAGTCTTTGTGGTGAAGTGGCTGTTGTCTTGATGATGAGATGCATTTGTAGTTTATCTCTTTTTTCTTTTCTTTTTCGTTTTTACAGTCACGAGCCAGCTGTTAGCAAAGACATATCTAGCGTCTCTGGCTGAATCATCAGGTCACGAAGCATGATTCATCATTTTTGGCTCATGGGCTGTGAGAGGCCTGAGTGCTCTTTTTCTTTAAAGGGTCACTATTTTACACTGTTGTAGTTTATATTTCATTACTAATAATGTTATTTGAGGAATTCAACTTTACGTGATAGATAACAAGTTTTGAGCAACTGTAAAATCTTATTGTGGAAACAACATGTTTTCTTTATAAAATCATGCTTAATTATTCCTCCCTCAATATAAATAAGTAGTACACACTATAGTAAAACCATATTTTGTGTTTGTTTTACTGCTAAAATCATTATTAAACCATGGCTACTCCATGGTTATTTTTTAGTTACTATGGTAAATCAGAGTTAAACCATGGTTACTTGTTGTTGTAAAACCACGGTTAATTTTCACAAGGGGTCGAGATTGAGATTGAGAATGCCAATACTTACACTAATGAATAGCTTACTCGGTTATTTTTGCAGTGCAACTGCAGAAGTTGTCCAAATAATAGTTTTAATCGTTTTCTCTATTCTGTGAGTTGAATTATATCAAATAATAGTTGTGGTTTTCAGTCATGAAAATTGTTTCTATTGAAGCATTGATCTTTATTGAGTGCATTACAAGAGGGAAAAAGATTTAATCCATCGCTTTAATGATCTTCTGTCAGGCTGTCCCATCTGTGCAGTGTTATTGCCTGCAAATGAATGGGATTTTGGAGCAGGGTTGAGTAAAGACGGATTACAGAAGATTTGACTGTCGAGTTTGATTTACAATGTGGGACTTTTAGAAGGACAGAAAATTGGAAATGCGGCGTCTTTCTAGGTCTAGTTCTATTGGGCTGCACAACTCCAGTTTTACACTTCATTGTGTCTGAATGCAAGTGTGAATTCTCTGTGTTGCTGCTCGGGATGCTATAGTGGGTATTAGCGTAAACCGCCTTCAACTGTCTGTTATCGCTTTCAGGTCAAGTATTGCCATAATAAAGCAACAGTTTAAAGACAATTTTGTTGTGGAAGATAAAGTTAGCAAAGTATAGCTAACAGTAGTAGCCAAAAAGAGCTATTTTCAACTACTGCCATAGTAAAGCAAAAGTGTCTTTCTTGGCAAAGTTGAAGTAAAGTTTGAAGAGAATTTTGCTGTGGGGGGTTAAAGTTTGCAAAGTATAGTAAAGCTAAACAGTAACGCTATTAGCTAACATAGCAGCGAATAGCTAATTTCAACTACTGACAGTAAAGAAACGGTCTTGCTGAGCAAGTTAAAGTTAGCCAAGTATAGCTATAGTAAAGCAAAAGCTTGAAGAAAATTTTACATTTACATTTCATCATTTAGCAGACGCTTTTATCCAAAGCGACTTACAAGTGAGGCAATTAGGGGTTAGGTGTCTTGCTCAAGGGCACTTTAGTCATGGTATTGAAGGTGGAGAGAGTGCTGTTCATTCACAATCCCCAACTTCAATTCCTGCCGGCGTGGGAATCGAACCGGCAACCTTCAGGTTACAAGCCCGACTCCCTCACCACTAGGTCACGACTACCCCCAATAGTTTTAATTTTACTGCACAAGTTAAAGTTTGCAAAGTATAGCTAACATTATCCCAAGAATATCTCATCTTGCTGATTAAGTTGGCCAAATATAGCTAATTTCAACTACTGTCTACTGCCTCCTAGATTATTGAGGTTTGTTAGCACCATAGTAACACAACAGGCCAATGTTTGGGATACACTGGTAGAGCAATTGCATTGTCAAAAATTAAATATGACATCTCCTCAGACTAAAGTGTGAGTGTTAGTATTTACTTATTTATGTATTTAAGGTGGGGGAGGCAGCTTCAGAGAGGCTAGCAATATCAAGCCATCTTTGAAAGCATAAGATCCCACCCATCCTTCAGAGCGCTCTCCAAAGCCACGCCTCCTTCAAAACACTTGAATAGCACAGCCAGAGAAGAGCCTTCGATTCTGTTTCAAAACACATATTACAATAATAATGACGTAACAACTCTCAGAGCTCTGGCTTGTACCACCTGACTGCTGCAGGTTTGTTTCGCCGTTGATTGTGTTGCAACAGAAACGCATAATTCCGAGGACTTGAACGGCTCCCAGAAGAACGTCATGGGTTGCCATCTCGTAATTAGGATGTGAGAGCAGCATAAGCTCGTTGTTTTGGTTCTGGAGGAACTGTAAAAGGCAGTTGCTGTTTGTTTGTGGTCCTCGGTGACTTGCATAGCCTCACGGAACGTGCTGATGACGTGTCTGTGCAAGCAGGTGCACGAAGGTATGTAAGTATACATGTTGACAGGACTGAATGCAATGATTGGATGAACATTTTTTTGGTCCTGAGCAAGCGGCAACCCCCAGCGTGGGCTTTTCAGGGCGACCATTATTTAGAACTTATCACTTTATTGTTTGTCACGTGACACACCACAGCCATAATAGCGATGTGTGACTGATGATCTGCTTTTATTTAATTTCTCCTTTTTTATTCAAAATATTCACAAATTTGTTAGCTATAGTTGGAAATATCTGATATTCTCATTGTCAAATATGTGCAAGTGTTTTGCTGTTTAAAAGCCTTTATAATTATCACCTTAATGTTGAGCTAAATGCGCGATAGGCGCCGCCACGTTAGTTTCCACCGCAGTACAGAGAATCGCATCTGCTGGATTTACAACATGTGAATTCATCCACTTCTCCTGAAATAGATGAAAGTGAACTGAGAGAAGAATAGAGTAAACTTTAAAGTTACTTACACAATGTGTATCTGATATGAATAAAACGTGTCGTCTAATTCTTATGCAAAGGATTGTTATTGGCGCTTCCATAGATCAGTGTGTATTTTACAAACTCTAAATATATTGTTTTGTTAGTACTTATGTGCATTTAAATGTCTGAAACCTAAAATAAACATTGTGGTTAAACACGCTTATATTGAAAGCGCTGAGCGCCAATGTGCGCAAGCACCTTTAAATATGGCAGTTGATCACGTGATGCACTGAACGTTCCAATCACACCGGTGTGATCTACGCTCCAGGGTCAAATTGCTATTCATTGACTGACCACTAGGGCTCCAAAAGAGAGCAGAATCTCATTGAGCCATGTTAAAATGTCCAACTTTACAGAAGAAAAAACATGTTTACAGCCTGGTACAAATCGTGGTTTTGGTCTATACAGTTAATTTTGCCCTTCATGACAAATGTAAGGGTGGTGAAGTTTTTTGTAACTCATCCATTTAAATTATAATGGCCACTTGAGTGACGGGTGGATTGCCACTGCTGTCTGTTAGCCGTCATGTCGCCTATGTCGCTAATACCAGCTGCTGAACTCGTGTTTGTGCTTTTTTCGGGATTGGTTGTTACAATTGTCAAATAATATATCTATATGTTCGGTTAATGGGAGAGACAGGTGTAGCCTACGTTGTTGGATCGTCTTGGCATTGGCTAAATGTTTTGTTCGTCAGATTTACGACAATGTCAATGGCTGGAGAATTTTCCTCAATCCGACTGCACTGCTTGGATATTATAACTAAAACTGCTGCACTATTTTGAGAAATTATACTTTGGATGCGGGCTTATTTGTTTGTGAAAGTCCAGTGTATATGATAATCATATACAGTTTTAAAACATAAACGCTGCTCAGATTGCATAATTTCTTGAAGAATGGTGATGGAGAGCAGATTGTTTTGGAGAAATGTGATGCAAACAATGAACAATATATCAATATTTCATGGATTTAACGCTTTTTTGGACAAAAAGTGCTGTTGGATGTTTTTGGGTGTGAAGGGTTGGATTCATAAAGCGATTGCTGTTTCATTAGGTATGAAGTCCCGTTTTGATTTTATGTATTGTCCATTTGCACACTCGACACAAATTACAATATTACTGTTGCTGGAGCATCTAAATCATAAAACAGATACCATAGAATGACCTTTAGATCTTTTAAATGATATAGCTTGTTATCTTTCTTAATATTTTAGAAGGTATCTAACATGGCTCCTTAGCCTGAGCTAACTTGGTCGTGAGCTAGGCAGGCTTGGTTTCAGCAACCAGGCACTTCAGTTCCAACCACATCCCGCCCATTTTCAGTTATCCGGGAGTGATACACTTGACGCGCTGCCAAGATGGCGGCGGCCCACTTTAGGCTCAAAAATGCTGTTCAGAAACCTAGGGGTGACGTCACAGACACTACGTCCATATTTATTTTTACAGTCTATGGTCCTCAGACTTCCACAGAAGATGCACATTTGTAAATATTTAGACCTGTTAAATATTTAGATCTGTTATTGATTGCTATCAGGATTTGAATAGCGTTTCAACCAGTATAACAAATGAAAAAATTGGGCTAATGAAAAAAATTGCCTACCCTACCTTTAATATCGTTTTCACTCTAATATTGTGCATTTCTTTGCAAATTGTCTTGTAATGAATAACACTCGTTGTTCGTGTTAGAGGTGTGGTGACTCCGTGAACTTATTCAACAGGAACATTTTAATTTGATGTTCTCAGAGCAGGTCAAACCATTTTATTTATTTATTTATTTTTTTTGACATTTTCAAGCTTGTTTTCCCTGTTTTATGACCTGCAGAAAGTAAAATGCATAGAGATTGAAGCAAGTATTTTTCGCTTCACTTCACTTCACAACTAGGAAAGCTACTTTATTTATTTATGAATCATTTCCATATTGCTAACAGATCATAGTGTACATACACCGATTTGCACATTGAACTCCTAATATTTAATCTTACAATAAAGTTGTCACTGTCTGTCCTGTGATTTTATTGGACGTGCCCCTTGATGTTAAATTTTAATTTGAAAACAAAAACAGCGTTTGTCTAATTATCCATTGTTTTTAGCAGCTTGTATTTGTCTCATAAATCGGGCTTTGTCTGTTTCGTGCAGTTAAATTGCGACCACAGACTTGAACTGCGGGTTACCATTGCGTTTATTTTTAGCTGTAATTGTGAATGTTAAATGAAAGGCGGACTTACACAGCCGGAGGAGATTACACAGGGAGTTGTTAAAAAAATTATTTTCATGTTTGCCTTGCAGCGTCGTAAATTGGTTTGCTGGAAACGTTTCCTCTAGAGGGCCTGCAACTGAAAACTCATTTTAGTGTTTTGTTTTCTTGTTGTAAATGAATCTGTATATTTCCAAAGAATATGGAGTTACTAACATTTGTCATGCAGAGCCAATTCTCTAGGTATTAGAGGGGGTTAAGAAGCGCTTAAATGCTAAATATATGCAAATTGAGTCAAAATGATTTATGTGGGACTGAAGATGTTAATGAAGGGACAGTTATGTTAGGAATAAATGCTAAGGGTCTGCTGTGATCATATTTCAACTTGACCCGTGTTTGTTATAGTTTCGTTGTCATTGTGGTTTAATTATAAATGTATGTAATATTCAATCTCTATTTTTCCCACTTAAATGGTAATGTCAAATTGTCAAAGTGTGTTTTGTGTGTGCGTGTATGTGTGTGTATATATATATATATATATATATGATTTCATATGATTGCAGCTTGCAGCTATTTAATTTGACTTGAATTACTTACATTTTTTGTTTTTACTTTAATTTAAAAATTTGTATTACATTTTTTAAAATGTATTTATTTTTATTTTATATTTAAGATCTATCTAAATATCTAAAATATCTAAATTATTATTTCTTTTAATTTGTATTATTATTATTAACATTATGATTGTAATATTTTTATTATAATTGTCTATTTTATTTTCATTCGTTTTTGTTATTTAATTTAAATTGCATGATTTTATTATTTGTTAAATAAGAGATCTCTATTAATTATTCTATTCATTAATCTATTAATTCACTTAAATATTTAGCTTTTTATATTTTTACCTTGTTATATAACTTACATGAGAACTATGTTTCGAAATAATAATGTAGTTTGTACATTTAGGCAGACATTGGTTTCCTTTATGTATAGTTTGTAAAGAAAATGTCCTGCCAGGACTTGTTCTTTGCTCATGTGGAGTTTTTTTTTTTGTGTGCATATATGTGGGCTCTTATCGCAGCAGATGGTGTTTTATTGTGTGTGAGTTTTTACCACGTCAAGAGAAACTCTTTTTTTAAGAAGAATATATCAGAGTTGTTTGGTAGCACTTCCTGTGTTGTTCAATCAGATCTTTCCAGGTGGCATGGATTAGTCAGTCAGCTGTATAAACAGTCATGTTTTTATGTAAGAGACAACTTTTGCTTTAGTAACTCATATTAGTTTTAGTAACCCATGTCTTTTTTTGTGTTTGTTTGTTTGTCAGTATCGCTGGTCAATGTGCAGATCCTGAATGAAAGAGACAGTTCTAGGACCTCCTGTTCCCTTTCAGGACAGTGAATGACAACGCAAAATGCGTGAAACTCCAGTACTTGATGTTAAGACGGTGGATGCGAAACAAGCTCTCTCTATCTTAGGCCTTACACCCTTACCCGAGGTTATCCTGGGGCGTATCGAAAGGTTTCTCATTAGTGAAAGAAGCTTCGGCAACACTTTATTTTACAGTGTCATTGTTACACATGTTACATGTATTTACTGTAGTAATAACTAGAAATTATGCATAATTACATGCAAGTAACTCTAAACCAAACCCTCATCCCAACCCTAACCCTACAGTAAGTACATGTAGTTAATTGTCATTACTCAGTTATTAAATGTATAATTACACTGTAATACTGACACCTTAAAATAAAGTGTAACCGAAGCTTCTTGTTGACAACTGCGTTGGCCAATCAGCCTTATCCATTCATAAATGGCATTCCTTTAGATTAGAAGTAGATGGCATTGGGTGTGTTCGACATCAGCCGCGACTGGATGTAACCGAATGGTGAAAGTTGGGAGGTCATGAAAACGGAGACGTGAAGTCGAACACTTTCTGCTTCCCGTTGTGACGCTCGCGTTGTGTTTTTGTACTTTATCACCGCTGAAGTGAAATGAATGCAATATTTGTCAAATACACTGATGTTTCAGAGACATTTTCACTCAATTTCATTTCATTCGTACAATAAAGTTCAACATAAGCATATACTATTAGTGGAACTGAAGGTGTGAGAATAAACATGGCTTTTGACGATGACTCTCATTAAAATAATGATTTGTTGCCACCTACTGGCAGTTTTAGTTTCATTTTCAGTATTCAGTAGAATTTCAGTATTCATTTTTTAAAACCCATTAATACCCATTTAAAACATAGGCTATTAATCTTATAGGATTATTTATGCAATTCTAACTGTATTTATGCTACCACTCAGAGCTGCGTTAATGGGTCAGTTCAGCCAAAAATGAAAATTCAGTCATTAATTACTCACCCTCATGTTGTTCCACACCTGTAAGACCTTCGATCATCTTCGGAACACAAATTAAGATATTTTTGATAAAATCCGATGACTCTTTGAGGCCTCCATTGCCAGCAAGACAATTAACTCGAGAATACTTTTTGTGCACCAAAAAAACAAAATAATGACTTTTCAACAGTATCTAGTGATGGGCGATTTCCAAAAACTGCTTCGAAGCTTTACGAATAGTGGTTCAAAGTCACGTGATTTCAGTAAACGAGACTTCGTTACATCATAAGTGTTTCAAAATTTCAATACTTCACGTGACTTTGGCCGTTTGATACGCGATCCGAACTACTGATTCGAAACAAAAGACTCGTAAAGCTTCGAAGCAGTGTTTGGAAATCGACCATCACCAGTTTATGCTGAAAAGTCGTTATTGTTTTTTTGGCACACAAAAAGTATTCTCGTCGCTTTATAATATTAAGGTTGAACCACTGTACTCAGATAGATGTGTAGACGAGGCCTCACTGAGCCATCAGATTTGGTCAGAAATATCTTAACTTGTGATCCGAAGATGTCAATGTTCATTTTCATTTTTGGGTGAACTAAGTAATGCATTTTAATATTGTGTTACTCCCTATAAAGTAACTAATTGTGTTGCTTAGTTACTTTTTATGGAAAGTAATGGATTACGTTACTTTTGCGTTACTTTTCTCATCTGCGCTGTTTTTGTTTGTTTTTTTATAAAGTAATGCGTTACTTTACTAGTTACTAAAAAAAGTAATCTGATTTTGTTACTCAAGTCACTCTTATACTGATCATAGTTGTATTACAAGTAAAACAGTAGAAATTACTGCTTCTATTACATACTTTTGCAATCAAATATATGTGCAATCCTCTGGCAGAATTTAGCTAGTCCGTATAAGGATCAGCGGCGCGGTTTAACACACTTAACACACTCAAACTACATCTTAAATTTGGCCCTGAGTTTATTTCATCTCAGTGTTTTCTATTCCTTCATGTTTTTAAACATTTATTTTGTTTTTCCGTACTTTATAGATTAAATGCACAAAAAGAATAACTAAATGTAATGCAGAATATGGGAATAAAATAAAACAAAATTATGTTTTATTGTAGTTTATTTCCGCATTTTGTATTACAGTTATCTTGAGGTATTTTACTTTTTATTATTTGTTTTTTTTTTCTCTAATAAATCATATTTTATTTTATTAATTGCAGGTTTGTTCCTTCTATAAGATCTGTGGTTTACTATGAAGATGTTTTCATTTTTAACAGCTGATTGTTTTGATTGTCTGTTGTAAAAATGAAAATGCTGATATCTCTGTGCTTTTGTTACAGGCTTGTACAGAAAAGGAAAGTAAACATACAGGTGGGTTTCACGTGTTTATACAACTTCATATGCAAAATTTAGCAAATATTTTATAGCAAATATTGCAAAATCTGATGCTCTGATTTCCTGGTTTCTATACTTTGTATATGTTAGTGAGTTGGGTGAAGGAAGGGAATCATGTTTATGGCTGTGTGTCAGTTATCAACTGTGGCGGCGTTTTAGTGAATGTCCACCAGAGGGAGTCAGAGGGTTGCTAATCGCACTGAGTTTGTAGGTACTCAGACTTGTCCTGCCTAAAAATGTATCTTTGCAAGAAAGCTCTTTGTTTACATATACACATCAGAGACTGAATTATTTGACTGTAATCGCAAGGACCTTCAACATTTAGTACAAGAACACTTTTCTGTGTTCTTCAGATTTTTCACATCACACAAATCCAAATGAATATCAAAGAAACCCTTTTCCCCCAGTACTATTCACTTTTCATTACTATACTCAAGACTATTTTTCAATAATTTTATAATAAAATTGGTAAATACAACAATATTCTACATCAAATTAATATTAAATGTAAATAATAATTGTGATTTATTAGTAATAGTATGTAATGAGAGAGTATTTAATTTAAATTTATTTTATTTTAATTTAAAAATTGCATTTTTTTTTAATCAACCCAGCTTAGTTAAATTTAAAATATTTACTGAAAATTAATTGAATAATAGTCTGAAAAAATATTGTATTTTTTATTTTAATTAATAAAATAACAATATTTTTTGGTAACACTTTACAATAAGGTTCATTTGTAAAATTAATTACCGTATTAATTAACATAAACTAGCAACGATGAACAATACGTTTGTTACAATATTTATTCATCTTTGTTAATGTTAGGTAAAAATCCAGCAGTTCATTGTTTGTTCATTTTAGTTCACAGTGCATGAACTAATGTTAACAACTAAAACTTTTGATTTTAATAATATATTAGTAAATGTTGTAATTAACATTAACTAAGATTAATAAATGCTGTAGAAGTGCAGTTCATTATTAGTTCATGTTAACTATAGTTAATAAACTAATGAACCTTATTGTAAAGTGTTACCTATTTTTTCATTACTTTTATAATGAAAATGGTAAAATACATTACAATATATTTAAATGTAAATGTTATTTATTATTATTGTGATTAATGTTATCATGTAAAAAGTGTAAAATTCCCTTAATTTTAATGAAAAATATCATTATTTTGTTAATCACCCCAGCTTGGTTAAATTAAAGATATTTACAGAAGATTTAATGAATAATGGTATGAAAAGAACATTATTGTTTTTACTTTTGTTTGTAATGACAAATAAATTAATTTTATAATAAAATTGATGAAAACAATCCTAAATAAAAGATTATATTTTATTATTATACATTTTTATAAAAAATAATAAATTAAATGTAAATAATCAATTATCTATCAATATTTATGTAAACAAATTTCATTGAATTATTTTACTTGTTTTAAAAGTTAACTTTATATTGAATCCTAATTTAATGAAGAAGGTGAATATTAATAATAAAAATCAGCAAATAACAGGTCCTTCTGTTCAAGGTAAATGGTGTTCTGTAAGCTTCTGACTAAAGAAAAAGCTGAAACCTGCTCATTTCAGACATCTGACTTGAGGGAGTGACTAGTAGAGTTCACAGCAGGTCCGTCCCTCCGTCAGCCCTATAACAGTCCCGTCAGCCCTCCCTCTCAGCAGCACATCACTCCTGCTCTCCTCCTCCCTCTCGTTCCCTCCGCCTCACCCCTCATCCCGCTGAAGTTGACTCCAGAGAGACGGCGATCGTGTGATTTGCGTACGACGCTATGGCTCAGTGTCAGAGCTGCTCTCAAAGCATGGGCGCGTATTACTGCCTCGTTCGCAGGAGGTTCAAGAGAAGACGCAAAAAACGATCCGAACGCAAAGGTAAACTGTTTGTCTTTCCACATAAAGGCGCTCTGGATCAAAGTTCTTAAATGTAAACATTTGCCTCTTGTTGTTTTGTTTTGTTTTGTTTTGTTTTGTTTGATTTGTTTCAACTACAAAGTCCTCCGAATGTCAGTTCATTTCGTGATTTCTTTTTGGGTGAATTGTGTTGGTATTAGTATTGTTTGTGTCACTTTTATTTGTGATTTTGATATATAGTTAAACAAGTTTCACAGTCATGGAAAACCTGAAAATATTTAGAAATTTGAAAATGCTGGTTTGCACGGCTGAAAAAGCAATACTAGAATAATCTTCCTGTTTTTCCTCTTGATTGTGAAAAAGTTATTGTGCAGAGAACATATTTATTTAGAGTTGTATACACTTGATTTTTGTATAACAATGCAAATAGAAGTGAAATGTGGTTCCAGCTGCTGTGAAAAATTATTCAATGTAAAAATGTAAATGTCTTGTAAATTAAAAATAATTTTAATAATAACAATAAATAAATGTTTTTAAGTCCTTCTCGGCTCTTAAACATTTTTTCCGCTATAAATTGTTCTTTGTGAGCATGAAATGACTTTTAAAATCCAGTGATGTACTAATGAAGAAGTCACTGAAATTCAGTGAACAAAAGGTGTTTGCAGAAGTTCAAATAGCTGTTGTTGAGGTCCGTTACAATATCGATTCTTAGACTGTCTGATTCTGTACTTTACGAGCTAGTTCTTGCCTTATTTCTACCTGGTGTGTTTTAGCTGTCGACCGTAATTTTCATCTGCGCCTTGCCCTTAGACGAGGTTCGTAAAAGCTCATGTGCTGTTTCTCTCTCTCTCTCCTTGAGATTGTCGTGGTAGTGCTGAAAGCAGCAGATAGCAGGTTCAATTCAGACAGCTCTTCATGTGTGAAGTTTAATCCGTCTCATTAGAACGGCCACTTCACGCCGTTAATCTCTCACCATGGTTACGCCGCCAATCCAGTCCAGTTCAGCCGCGAGTCGAAAGATGAGCAATTGAGTTAGAATTAAGATCAAAGATAACCTTTTAATTCCCTCTCGCTTCCACAGGTGTGTGATGCTTTGATGGATGGACGTTCTCCCTGAGATATTGATAAGCAATTGTTTTAGTATAAAACAAACTTTCCCTTGTGATATGATCTTGCCTTTGTTCCCATAATCCCCTTCTTCACAATGGCAATGACTTCTTTCTATTAATTTGCGCGTTGGTATCTGAAATGATATTGAGCAGGCACTGGAATCACAAGCAGTTTTATGTATTGATTCATTTGAACGATTCCAGTTCCTGATTGATTCTGATAATGATTCTTTTAGGGAGAAGGAATGTGGTAATTGTTAGTTTTGTTGCATTTACAAAACTCCGAAGCTTGAATTTTAGAATATGGGAATTTCTCTTTTTCCAGTTCTAAAAGCAAATTGAATGGATAACATGTAATGATGATTTTTGCAAAAAGAATTGACCCACTCATATTTATTGTATATAGAAATCCAAAGTTAGCAACAAAAAAAAATGTTTGTGTATGAGTATATATATTTTCACCCAGGTTATTGTTTATATATATATATATATATAATGAAAATCAGTTGACTGCTATCTAGGAATAATTCTGGAGTGGTAATAATCCAAAAGCAAGGATTGCAGATATTCTTGCATAACCTGGGTGAAAACAAACGCACACACACACACAAACGAACGGGAAGTTATTTCCTTTTGGATGCCCGGTTGAAAATATTGAATTTTTAACCGAAATGGGGCACAGCAAATTAGATAAACATGGTCACTTAAGCGTTTCTACACCCTGTGCCATCGTCTCTCATGCTCAAACATGGAGATAAAAAACCCCATTTCCTCTAGACCAAGTGTAGTGGAGTGAAGTCCTGGGGGACAGACTGTGAGTTTAATCTACTGGAGGGAGGAATAAATTCAGCATTAGCTCAAGCGGTTCAGGTTTGACCAACCAAAACCGAGACCGTGTCCAGTCCACCTGTCGTCTCCTCTCACTTTAACCCTCTCTCCCCCTTTCATTCTGATGGACTCTGCGATAGATCCGTCTCCGTGGCATGTGGTCTGTTCTGGAGCTTTGCTGATAAAGTGTGTTATCTATCCCACCTGTTCCCATCCGTAACATCAGTGGCACATGTGTTTGCTCCTTTAGACATTCCTTCATGCATTGAGGATAATGGTGGCTTTTCACTTTTTTAGAAGTTCAGTTCTAGTTTGCGAAAAAAATTAATTGTTTACTCTCCCTCATGGCATTCCAAACATGTGTGAACTTGCTTTCTTTTGTAGAACACAAAAGAAGATATTTCGAACAATGTTTCAGCTGTTTTCGTTCATATAATGTAAGTCAATGGGGTCCAAAACATCACATTGGACCCCATTGACTTGTATGGAGCAAAATAAACACTTTTTTTTTGTTCCAAATAAAAAAGAAAGTCATGCAGGTTTGGAATGACCTGAGGTGAATAAGTGAATTTTATCAGATATTATAAGTTGTAAACTCGGAAAATGAACTTTTTGGGAAAAAAAAACTGTCTGTCTTTCATTGTTGGCGTGTATGTCTCAGTGCATGCGCGGTAAATGGTGAAATCGCTTGATTAGCTTTACAAATTGACACGCAGCCCTGGTGCTAACCGCCGAGTCCCTACGGAGTCGACACTAAACGAATGCTGTCATAAAAATTTTACAGGTCCTGCGGTGAAGACATGGCAATACTGGCAGATACTAATTGTCTGAAAGATGGCAAGCTTTATTTGATGACCTGTAGTTATCATTGTAAACTCTGAGTTCATAGAGCCAAGCCAGCATATATTGGACGCTACATTCTTTTGCTGCCTTATCAGTAATATTGTGAAATTTTATACATATATGTTACCCTGGAGCACAAAACCAGTCATAAGAGTCCATTTTTTTGAAACTGAGATGTATACATCATCTGAAAGCAGAATGAATAAGCTTTCCGTAGATGTATGCTTTGTTAGGATAGATTTTGTTTGGTCGAGATACAATCTGGAATCTGAAGGTGCAAAAAAATCTAAATATTGAGAAGAGTTGTCCAAATGAAGTCCTTAGCGATGCATATCCACTCAAAAAAAAAAGTATTTGATATATTTACGGTAGGAAATTTACAAAATGGAACATGTTCTTTACTTAATATCCTAATGATTTTTAGCACAAAAGAAAAATTGATCATTTTGACCCAATGTATTGTTGGTTATTGCTACAAATATACCCATGTGACTTATGACTGATTTTGTGGTCCAAGGATACATATATATATACAAATATATAATATATAATCATTGCTTAATTAGTGTGTATATTATATAGTAACTCAATTTCATTTGGATAATTGGATATTGGACTGTCACTAATATATCTATTTTTACTTCCACAGGGATCATCAGCAAGACAATGAATGAAGGCAAGTAAAATGTATTGTGTGTCTATTAGAAATACATGTTCAGCTTTCATGTGTTTTAAACTACTCTCCTTAAAAGTAGATCGTTTTAATGTGTAAAATTTTGGACACATTTCTAAAGATTTTTTCTGTGACCTAAGAAATTGTAAAATATCATGTGGGGTTGAATTCAAGTTTCTACTCAAGGAAACCCTTTTCACCTGACAGAGTTTTTAACATTGTACCTCTCTGCCATTGGTCAGCCAAACAGATAGCCACACCCCAAACTCACGCCATTGGTTAAGCCAAAACAGATCAATGTTCGGTGCAGAATGATGAACAACTGGGTAGAAGGAGTTGGCATTTCTCTTAAGATGCTTACTTTCACCTTTAATCCAAGAAAAATCGTATTAGTTGTGGACCGTAATACCATGTACGCTGACTCCAAAAGTTTTCTTTACTTTCGCTGACATGTGGAGAGATTCAGGCCAAGTGTCTTTATCTATCTTTATCTTCACAGGAACAGAGTCTGTTCACAGTCCAACACACACACACCTTCCTCTGTCCAAATCTCTCTTTCTGTCCCTTTCTGCATTTCTTCAGCTCTCCCTTTGCTCTCTCTCTCACTCCCATAGTGTTTCCTGATGAGCTGGAGGGCCGTAGAGCTGAGCTATTGCTCGCGTTCAGGCTGCGTCTTATGATCGTACATCTACCCTTCACTCAGAAAGACCTGCTGTGCATTTAAAGCCGGCTGCTCTCCGTGGTCCTGAATTCATCTTCCCAAGCTCGCAGCTCTCCATGGTGCTGAACGAGTGGCATTTAATGCATCGTCCCGTGCTGTTTTAAAGCACCAAATGCAGTTTCCAACATGCTAAAAGTGTCTGCAATGCCATTTGAACTCAAAAATGCCTTTCGCTAATAGCTGATAACGCTCTGTTAAGAGAATCGAATTTGTTGTTTTGAACTTTAGAGTTTAAAAGTTCAAGCCAAAAGTTCCGTCTTAGAGTCACAAGCAAGTTTAGAGATCACCTCATGCTGTTTGACGGCAATTTGACAAAGCGAGAAGAAAAACTGTGACAAGAGAAACTATAAATATACAATGAAAACAGTCCTGTGAGGTTGATCGTATTCTCGTTTATAAAAAACGATGTTGAACGGTGAGCGATGTTGACTAATTCATCGACACCACTAATGCGCCAGGCGTCACGCTGTGAGAAATGCTTCCTATTATTCCACGGCTTTCATTTTCACAAGGTTTGCCACCGCTAACTCTTCTTTTATGGCATTTTACCGTCGTCAACATCAATCGGTGATCGCCATCAACGAGGAGGTGCACTTATCTCAGAGGGAAATGTGGACTGATTTCGCATTCAGAATGTGATTTTATCCAACGCCCGACACCTTATTTTCCAGTTCTTGCATGCATAATGGTTTCTAAGAGGAAAGTCTTTTGATTTCGTATTTGTTCACCTTAAACATTTTCTCAGCTCAGTCCGGCATCAAATGGGACATTTCAAAAAGATTGAAAACTTGAGATGACAGGAAATAAAATGGTGTTTATGTCTTGAGTGTTGTTATATCGCCTTTAAAAAGCTTCTGCTGAAGTGCCTGCACACGTCACTCGCTTTAATAGCTTTCGCGATTTATCTAGCTTCTCAGGCGTTTTTATCACGGAGTCTCTTATCGACTGTATCCACTTCACTCAACCCCTTTAAAGACTCATACTGACGGCCGTATCCTCATTCAAGCCTATCCGTGCAGACGCTTTCATATCTCCCTGCCTTTGAATTCAGTTATTTTGTTTCTGCCAATATTTGTTTTAAAAGATTTCATAAATGTTGCTGCAGAGGTGCGGCGAAGCTGGTGAACCAATGTTTTCTTCATTTGAGAGAAATGTCATTTTGCCTTTTTGATGTTGCTACTACCTGGTAGGACTTCAGGTTTTTTTTAATCATATTCAAGTATTTAGATTCAATAAACAGAACTGCTTTTTCCCAAAAGACATCTCTTTCTTCGGAGCTTTCTTCTTTCCTGCTAAAAGTGACTGTTTTCTCAAAGCGTGCTCAGCCTGTCTCTTTCCCTGATTCATTAGGGGAATGTTAGCATTTAATTGGGCAATAATTGCACCTGCACATTAGTTGTCTCCCGTCATTAAAGCTGGTTAATTAGCCTCATTAAGGGAGCAGGCGGAGGGTGTAAATGGGAACAGATGACTTCAGTAAGCAGAAATCATGATCAGAGATGAATTTTAAATGTCCTTTCCTTTGTTTCTCTGCAATAGGAGCCAGTGGGCGGCCCCGGGGCCAGCAGAAGTTCTGCAGTCTGGACGTGGATGAGGAGAAACGCATAAGTGAGTGTTTTGTCATTTTTCCTTATACCGCCATTCCCCTGGAAATTCATATATGGATAACAAAACTCTTCACTTTCAACAATGTTCTGATTTTGCGTTATTGAAAGATTTGCAATGAGTGGCAATATATTTGGTGTTTGTGAGTGGGAGATTTATTTAATGTTTTAAAAACCAAACAAATTTATTCCACATAAATGGTTGATACGTGCGAGTACCGTCCCATTTTGCTTAAAGAGTTAGTTCACCAAAAAATGAAAATTCTGTCATTAATTACTCACCCTAATGTTGTTTTAGGTCTTCGGAACACAAGATGTTTAAAAAAAAAAAAAAACCTTTTCCTTCCCTTTTCCCTTCCTACTCTAGCTTATGGTACCGAGCAATCTATGAAACTTGTATTGTGAGCACTTCCTGTGTTATTTGCCGATTCATGAAGAATCGCTTGTTTGTTTTCCTCACTTGTAAGTCGCTTTGGATAAAAGCGTCTGCTAAATGACTAAATGTACATGTAAGTTAAGATATTTTTGATAAAATCCGATGGCTTGGTGAAGCCTCTGTTGCAATTCAATACCCTAAAAGCTTATAAAAACATATTCATGCGAGTACAGTGGTTCAACCTTAATATTATAAAGCGACAAGAATGCCAAAAAAACAAAATAACGACTTTTCAGCAATATCTGGTGATTTCCAAATACTGCTTCGAAGCTTTACGAGTCTTTTGTTTCGAATCAGTTGTTTGGATCGCATATCAAACTGCACGAAAGTCATGTGAAGTATTGAAATTTGAAACACTTGTGATGTAACGAAGTCTCGTTTACTGAAATCATGTAACTTTGATGCTCCAAACCACAAAAGATTCGTAAAGTTTCGTAGCAGTGTTTTGAAAAGGCAACAGCTTTCACTCGTGTTTCAAAATAAAAGTCTTGCGTTAGAAAAGAGTTACGTTAAACGTTGTTGTCGTTTCTATGACTGTACGCTCCACAACCTACTCAGAATGGTCTTGTGACCCACTTGAGCAGAATAACGGATGTACACAAATAGTGACGGCCCTTAAATTCTGCACTCCTCTGCTAGTTTTCCACTCAGTGAGATCCTGTTACGTATTTTCCACTTGATTGTTCTCTTTGAGGGTACTGTGCACTAGCTCGCAGTCTGTAGGGGGCATGGTCAGGAAATTAACACCATGCCCAGGAGGACAATTTGTAGACGGGCAGTGGAAAAGTGAAGGTTGTTGACAACTCTGAAATTGGAGTGTGATGATTCAGTCTGGTGAGGATTATAAACTCTCAAGAGTCCAACACAAACCCCGTCTGGAGTTTTGAAGCAATGTTTTGGAGTGTTGGTTATGTTCTAACTGTTTAGTTTATGTCCACAATGAAGAGCTTCTCTTCACCTCTCTTACTGAATGTTTCTCAATTTCTGGACTGAAATATGTTGGTTTGAAGATTCATCCACGGTCTCCATGTGCTGTTTGTTTTGTCCTTGTTTATTAACTTTTCGTGTATTAAAGGTTTATGAATAGAATCTTACAGGTAGGGAGACGGGATTGTATACCTCTGAACTTCTAACCCTTCCTTTAGTCCCTTAACATTTTAAGTCCCTGAATCAAATGGTAAAGTTCCTGTACTTTCTCTGGACATTGAAAAAAAGTCGTTTCATTACAGTGGTTCAGGCTGCAGGATTGCCAAATGACTAAAGAAACATTATCAGTTTGATGATGTTGAACTGTACATTTCTCGTCCATTACCACCCACTGCTACTTATACAAATGACGGAAATAAGCATAATTAGAATAGCAAAACATGTGGGTGACCATTGCTATAGTGTGTAGACTATATTATATTCCAATAATGCTTTGTTGATACTGCATTTTTATCAGTATTTTTCTAAATGTGTCAGCCTTTGGATTTAAAAGCCTTAATGGAGTTGTTTTGTAAATAAATGGAAGCAGGCGCAACTGAATAGGTGTGTTCTCTTTTCATGTGAAATGGTAAAAGCAGTTTGATTCAGTATGATAGAAATGCACTTCTGACACAAATTAATAAATTACTGTTACTGTAACATTTTTATTGTAAAACATTTGTCAAATATTGAAGTCTCTGAAGACCAAATGTTCTCTTCTGTCATGCTCATTTTGCGATCTAGCTAGTTTTCAGTCAGCTGGTAAAATGGTGAGGTCGTGTGACATTGTCCTGTGGAAGCGTGTTAAGGGCGGGTTTTAGGAAAGTGCTGGGGGGCTACTGGCCCAACAGTGGAAGGCTCGGTCCCAAATGGCACCCTAAACCCTCACGGTCTTTCTCTGAGTCCACACTTTCATGACCTAATGCTGCGTTGACTGCCGAGTAAAGTAGCTCGCAGGGCACTTGTGAGCATCTAATATGATGAATGGCACAGCCTACGGTTTCGTGGACTTAATGGACACGCGTACGCTGGAGCCATTGTAAGTCCACAAGACCGAAAGTACATAGAAGTATGCCATTTGGGTTTCAGCCAAAATGCAACTTGATTTTGGCCACGGTGCTGGAGGTCCAAGACTATTGGCCCAATACAGCACGTGGTTAGCCCTGGCTCGCTCTGGCCTGACAGTGGAAACGCGGCTATCGTGGCCTACAGGCCCTGATCACTTATCAGTGCCTCTTGTGATTTTAGGAATTCCAAATGGCCTTTGGAGGGGGTTGGAACAGGAAAGTAAATGTCTTTGGTTCATTTTCAAGCCTACAAATAGGTTTGTTTAGTTTGCTGTGCAGGCTTTACAGATTCCCAGTGAAAATGAGGCTCACTTCTCCATGGCTTTCTGAGGCCACACTCCACCTCAAGCCAGATAGACTTTAGTCATCTGCTGCTGGTTGTGATTATTATTATTTTTTTTTGTAGCTTGCAGTTCTTCACCATGCAGGCCAAGTTTTTGAATTCTAAATTTACATCGTTGACTTGTAATCTTGGGAAGTCATGTATTTAAAAGTTGCAGAAGTTCAGAATGTACAAAAATGCTTATGCATGATATGCCCCTTTTAATTTGTTATATTGTGAAATGGGACCAATAAGATGTAATATAAAGGTCCGCCCTCTGGGCAACTTTTTGAGCAATGTTGCACTTTCCCATTGAGAATGAGCAACAAATTTCTCTATCTGGATACTTTTGATCGGTTGTGGGCAATTTTGAGATCCTCCAATCAGAATGCTTGCAGCCGATCACCTGAGATTTCATAAAAAATTCTCAGCGGCAGTGTAGCGAACAAAAGGAGACTGAACTTATATCTTTTTATGTTGGTAAGTTGTCATGTGTTAACCCAAAATAGGGAATTTACCTCGTTTAATGCTTAAAATGCCAACAGGTGTCCAATTTAATGTGCGTAGGCTATAATTTAGCCATCGAAGGTTTTCAGTTACATACTAACGTGACACACTCTGTTTAATGTCTGTAGTGGAGTAGGCTGTAGGGCATATGGCACGTGAAAGTAGCTTTTGACGTGATCGACCCAGGTTCGCGTCTATCTTTTGCCAAGCTCGCTCTTCTCCCGTATCCTATCCCAAATCGGATCGCATTTATATTTAATAAAAATGAAGAAAATATTTGAAATTTGAAATAAGGTGCCTAACAAGTGTTTATAATAAAGCATTTATTGGGTTGGCAATAGATTTGCTCCTCTCTGATTGGTTGCTGCCAACTGTCCGTTGCCCTGTGTCTCAGCAGGTTGCATGTTGATGGCAACATTGCCCAGCAAGATTGCTAAAAAGGTTGCCCTGTGTATCATCACCTCAAGTCTCTGGTGTCCCCAATTATTTATTATACCTTATCAAATTTGAATGTGAGCAAAAACACACCAGTTTTGTTTGTGCCCCTTTAAATGCAAATGAGCTGCTGCTCCCGGACGCTTTCCAGAAGAGGGCGGAGCTTTAACAGCTCGCCCTTCGATTGCTCAACAACAACAAAGCTGGAGAATCTCACGCAGCCAAAATGATGATTGTCAGTAACGGTGTTCAGCCTTACATTGTTCAAACCGGAGTCGGACACTGATAAAGAGACTCAGGAAGAAGTTATAACTTTTAGAATGCAGTTGGACTGTTGGTTTCTGAATTGTTAGTGGATAAATATATGTAATTGCTGTGGAGTTGATTCAGCTCCTCGACCAGCATGTGCTGTAATGTTAAGCTTTTGTGCAAACAAAGCATTGAATTGACCCTCGTTTGTGAAGCAGTCCGGCGGCATGGCAACAACACTCTACTACAACAACTCTACCTCTTCTATAAAGCAGCCCAACATGGCCTCACCCCCCTTTTGTTGCATTGTCCTGTGGGCAGGATTTATGTAACTTTTAGGATTAGTGATGTCATCAACCTGGGAAGAAGCTGGTTGCAGTCCCTACCAGCCGTTTGTTGTAGTCCTTAACCCTTTAGAAATTGCAGTAAAATTTGCCTAAAAAAAGCATATGTATGGTTTTGGTCTCTTTTGAAAGGTATGTGTACCGCAGGCGTTACAGTGGAAAGCAAACAGGATTGCATTGAACTTTGAGCATTGTAACTTTGCAGTTGTTGTTTATGCTCAAGCAGTCACGTTAAAAAGTGAAATCATAATCAAGGACACCTTTAATATTTACCTGCATAATTGTTAGTGTTGTTTACCATTTGACTTTTAGAAGATAAAAGATTACTCACTCTGGACATCAAAAATGACACAATTATCCCAAATGAGCTCTAATATTTACCTTCTGGTAGTACTGTGTATTTCAGCAGTCTCTTGTCTGTCTGTTTTCTCTTTTTAAATATATTTTTCCTGAGCACCAAATGGAGTAACTTGTCAAGCTTTTGCTGCAGGATGTTATAAATGAGAATTTACACTAATTTCCATCCGCTTTGGCAACTGGTTGGTATGATGTTCCCTGTTTCGTTAGTTAGTAGTTATTCTTTAGTAGGAGTGAACGGTGACACTAATACAGTTAAAAAAAATTATAATTACGTTTTCTTTTGGAAATTGTGTAAATAGCTAAAAACAATGGAGATAAAGAGTTTTTGTGTGCTTTAAGTATGGTCTACAAATGTATTTATTGTCATTAGGTAATTAGCGCTCCATCTGTAGCTAAAAATGCTTCTAAAAGCAATATTAATATTGTCTTAATATTTACATGTTTAGACTAATTTTTAAGATTGTATCATTTCCATCCAGTTACAAAGAGAGATGAAAGAATCTCTAAATTTTACATTTACAAGGTCCTGCACCGAAGGCATTGTAAGTTACTCTCTCTGGACATCACAGGTTCATGTAGCGTGGACGTTAAAGAAAACCGCAACCTGGACAACCTCTCCTCCAAGGAAGCGCTGGGGGAGGGGCCTCACATAGCCAATGGGAGTGCTCGGGGATTGAGCAGGAAACGCCCTCTGGAGGAGGGCAACAAAGGCCACGGGCACTCCAAATTCCGGCCCAAGAAGCGTAGAAAACCACAAGGGCCGGTCTTGCCGAAAAATGCTCTCATGCAACTGAATGAAATCAAACCAGGACTGCAGTATAAACTTCTGTCGCAGACGGGGCCAGTACATGCGCCCGTCTTCGTTATGACCGTCGAGGTTAACGGACAATTCTTCGAGGGCTCGGGCCCAACAAAGAAGAAAGCCAAACTGAATGCGGCCGAAAAAGCGCTGCGCTCTTTCGTTCAGTTCCCCAATGCGTCCGAAGCTCATCTCGCGATGGGTCGCACTCTGACAGTTAACGCAGACTTCACCTCGGATCAAGCGGATTTCCCAGACATGCTATTTAATGGATTCGAGACGCCCGCACCGCCCGATGAACCCTTCTACCTGGGTCTCGGCAGCAATGGGTCTCTCTGCTCTCTAAATGAATACCCCCTCCCCGTGACTCTGAAAAACAACAAAAGGTCACATCCTCCTCTCCCTCTACCCTCTGCACTCATAACGGCCCCTATAGGCAGTGGCAAAAATGCTGTGATGATCCTAAACGAGCTTCGGCCGGGATTGAAGTATGAGTTTGTGGCCGAGAGTGGTGAAAGCCATGCCAAGAACTTCATAATGGCAGTTACTGTGGACACGCAGAAGTTCCAAGGTTCTGGCCGGAATAAAAAACTGGCAAAATCGAGGGCAGCCCAAGCAGCATTGTCAGGTCTCTTTAACATGCAGCTGGACCAGACTCCATCTCGACAGCCAATCCCCAGAGAGGGACTTCAGCTACACCTGCCTCAGGTGAGAACTGTATACCCCGTCTTTTATTAAGGGTTGTCTCTTAAAGCGCTTTGCCCTTTGACGTGACGAACGCATTTAAATGTCTATCATCTTTTTTTAAAAGCGAACACTAGGTGTTAATGGTGAGCCTGTCAAAATGACCTCATATGATGGGCTACGTTTAGACTACGATGCACATAACCGACTACGCCATAAATGAATTCAGTTTATTTCTATAAGACCACATACATTGGCCCTCTGTCTTGCATTTTATCAGGCTTGATATTGAAAAAGCAATTTTAATGCGATTAAATGCTATGCTTCGGTAGCTTTGCTTAACCATCTTTGTCCTTTATAAAGCTTCTGCCAGTCTTCATTTAACAATTTTAATTAAATCAGAATCCACACGAATGTTTCAGTTGGATTTCAAATGAAGTCAAGCATTAAACCTTTAATCGGTGCGCCAGTGTACACAGCATTATTTACACATTAGCTAATCCTGTTCATAATCCCTCCCATTTCCCCTCGATAACAACCAAAGAGAATAAACAGAATCTTAATTAAAATCAGATACAGGAGCACTTCTCAAACAAGAAAACACATCACGCTCACCTTTCTGTCTGAAGAGATTGTTCAGTAAAAGGTCCATGTCAGCTAAGCGACTCATTTCAGCATCGAGCATTAAAGACACATTTTCTCAGCCGATTTCAAATGGAACATGCTCTGTTTAGAAGTTACAGTTGCATTTCCTTGGAGTTTATTCAAATTCGTTGTAGTCTTTTAGCAGTTTCGTTGTTGCTGTTTTGTACAGTTATGGTTGTGGGTTCCGCAGGTCCTCGCAGATGCTGTCTCTCGTTTAGTTGTGGAAAAGTTCAGCGAGCTGACAGACAACTTCACGTCTCCGCATGCACGGCGGAAAGTCCTCGCAGGTGTTGTCATGACAACCGGTAAGCGCAATGCATACATCTGATTGGAACGTTGATCTAGGAACACGTTCTGTTCTGCTAAATCAGGTCGACAATTTTATCAGGTACAGATGTGAAGGATGCTCAGGTGATTTGTGTCACCACGGGAACCAAGTGTATAAACGGAGAATACATGAGTGATCGGGGACTAGCTCTTAACGACTGCCATGCTGAGATCATCGCACGCCGTTCCCTCCTCAGATACCTGTACGGTCAGCTGGAATACTTCCTCAGGTGATACACACACACACACACACACACACACACACAACACTTACGTGTTTTTATTCGTACTAAATTAAAATAAAAGGTTTAAAAGTTATTTGTAATAAATATACTTTACAATAAGGTTCATTAGTTAACATGAACTAATAATGAACTGCATTTACACAGCATTTATTAATGTTTGTTAATGTTCATTTCAACATTTACTAATACATTATTAAATCTTGTTCATATTAGTTAATGCACTGTGAACTAACATCAACAAACAACTGTATTTTCATTAACTAACGTCAATGAAGATGAATAAATACAGTAACAAATGTATTGCTCAGGGTTAGTTCATGTTGGTTAATGTATTAACTAATGAACCTTATTGTAAAGTGTAACCATATAGTTATATTATAAGTAATATAATATATTCGGGTGCAAGCAATATTGTCTAATAGTTCTTTATTTTTGTGATCATTAAAAACATTATTCACACTAGCCTGTGAATATGGAAACTTATTTTTGGATCAGATTCTCAGATGCTGATTAGCTGGTGTAATCAATTAGACATGACCTTTTATTCACTGTGAAATAATAAATGACAGATTTGATGTGCTGGGTGTCAGGCCAAGGACCTATTTTCAATTATAGACATTTCAAAGTCCTGTTAATGGTCTCTGTTGACATCATAGATCACAAAAGTGTGTGTGTGTGTGTGTGTTTTCTCTATAGCGACAGCAGTGAAGATCATGAGAAATCCATATTCAGATGGTGCAGTGAACATGGCTACCGGCTAAAAGATGATATTCAGTTCCATCTGTATATCAGCACATCGCCTTGTGGAGACGCCCGGATTTTCTCTCCTCATGAGGCTGGTGCCGAGGGTATGCATTTTTTTTTTTTTAAATGATGGATGGATGGATTAGCACATTTTGCTGTTCATGACATGATAAAATAAGGACGGGCTTTTAAAAAGTTGTAAACTAAACTCTGTTCTCTTTCTTTGTAGACCAGGGTGACCGGCATCCAAACCGAAAGGCACGCGGACAACTGCGAACCAAGATTGAGTCTGGAGAAGGTACGATACCCGTTCGTACGAGTAACACCATTCAGACCTGGGATGGAGTCTTGCAAGGAGAGCGACTGCTAACCATGTCATGTAGCGACAAGATTGCAAGGTATGATGCCATCAATGGAGCACTGAAGTAGAATCACATTAACATTGTTTTCATAAAATATTTGTGCTCTCAATTGCATCTTTCAAATTAATTTATTGTAAGTCAGCATGAAACAGAAGTTTTCTTCCATATTGTGAAGTATATCCGAATGAGATGACATATCTAAATGAGACGGCTTCTTCAATAAGAAAAAAAATGTAAGGTGGGACTTGAGTTTGTCAATGGGGAATTTATTGGATGGTTGTGGTTTGCTAATGGCCGATCTGATGTGAGTGACAGGTTGTCCTGCCCTCGCTCCAGTCATCAGAGAAGAGATGTCGCTGCAAGGGGGAGGGGAAGTTATTTTGATTAAAGATCACGAGGGCACATGAATTAAAAAAATAATGATGAAATAATTTATAATGAATACTGGAATATTCCATAATAAACAAGTGGAAAAGTTTATATCAAACTTTAAATTTATATTTAAATATTTATATTTTAATATAAATTAATTGTTTTTGTGTGTCAAATAATGTGCATTGGTTAATTCAAAGATCTTATATATATATATATATATATATATATATTACACATAACAAATATTATAAAAACCAATTTAAGAGTTTGTCTTTGCACATAATTATGAACTTTATTTTATTTCGCAAATCTTTCCTTTTCATGATTTAAACTAAAACGGACTGATTTTCATCTTTTTTTGAAGTATGCACAAATTAGAGAACTTGTTCTATGTGAAACATGGCTAAAGCTTCGGTTGATGATTCGTTTTGAGAAAAATGGCTGCTGACATCAGGTGGCACTTTTGTGTTGACACCTATCCTTGATCCACTCAATGTCGAACTCTTCCTGTGACAGTCTCACTTTTTTCCTCATCCGCCCCCCCACCACCTTTAATGAGACCTCTCGTTAGCATTCTGTCGCCTGCATCCAGCGGCACTCAGAAAGCAGCTGATTGGCTGTCTTTT
The DNA here is from genome assembly GCA_037194245.1 of Opsariichthys bidens. NCBI lineage: Eukaryota > Metazoa > Chordata > Actinopteri > Cypriniformes > Xenocyprididae > Opsariichthys > Opsariichthys bidens. The sequence goes on from CM074291.1 coordinate 15,099,009, forward strand.
TGGCTCTGAAACCCCAATCACTTCAGCTCTCTCCAGAGCAGGGGGCTCCCTGGAGCAGGGGCATTTGGCCCCTGATTAGGATTCTGATTATGGCCTCCAAAAAACAGCCGTCCTGCTGAGGGAAGCCTGCTGCCGCAAACACATCCGCATGCCTCATGTTGAATGCCAAGAATCCCACTCCAGTTAAACGCAGTCGTTATCATCCAGCTGTGAGCCAAGGCTTTTCGAGAGCTCGGATCTCGTGCGTCACCTTTGGGGAAAAAAAAAACTAGTTTTGAAGGCCTTGAAGAAATTACAGCGATTGAGATTATAGAACCCAGGTGTTATTTTTCCAATCATTTCAATGGTTGCCATAAATACGTCTATGTACGAGTGCTTTTTCTTGACATCAGGATGTTGTTTCATTCCTTTGTGGCTTGTTCTGAAACATAAGTCTACTGTATGTCCACAGGGGGCGACTCATTTTGTACAGCTTGCAACCAACGACTTTGTCTCCTTCTACAAGGTTCACCAGGTGTACACCTGTACTTTTTAATTACATCTTTTTTTCTTTCTGCTTTTGTAGATGGAATGTGATCGGAGTGCAGGGGTCTCTTCTGAGTTACTTTACAGAACCCATCTATTTCTCCAGTTTGATTTTGGGAAGTCTGTATCATGCCGACCATCTTTCAAGAGCCATGTACCAGCGCATTGCAGACATGGACGATCTGCCTCAGCCGTTCGTCCTTAACAAGCCCCTTCTTAGCGGTAAATCATCTCGAATGAATGATTAATTGTACCAGTTTTTTCTGCTCTTTTTCCAACCACATTTGTTTCTACTCTCCTCTGCAGGTATTAGTAACGCTGAAGCAAGGCAACCCGGGAAAGCTCCCAACTTCAGTGTCAACTGGACGGTAGGCGATCAGGGGTTGGAGATCATTAACGCTACCACGGGGAAAGATGACCTTGGAAGACAGTCTCACCTCTGCAAACATGCCCTCTATAGTCGCTGGGTCTGTCTACATGCCAAGGTAAAGCATTTCTTTAAAGGTGGATGATAATGGATAAATCAAAACAACCAAGGATTCATTTTTAATTAATATGGTAACTTGGTATATTAAAACAGCAGGATCCATTTACCTTTCAGCTCAGTGAGACTCTGCGGATCCAAGGATCTCGTCCGGGCTCCTACCACGAGGCAAAACAAGCAGCGGTTGAGTATCACGCAGCTAAACAAACTCTCTTCAAAGCTTTCAACAAAGCGGGACTGGGAGCGTGGATTGAAAAGCCCATCGAACAAGACCAGTTTTCCCTCACCCCTTAAGAGAAACTGAGAGAAAGGGATTTTCTTCAAAAGATCTTTTGTATATTTACATGGAATGCAAGGTTTTAATCTAACCTCCACAGTTGTCACTGTTATTATTGCAAGCCACTCTTTTATCTATAATAACATGGTTATGTTCACTCAAAAATGGCTGGCTTATAAAGAACCCGACTGGAAACTAGGTAAAAGGTGGAAAACACACGGCACTAAACAAACACACAAAGGTGGCTTGCAGGATTAATCCTACTGACTATAATGCTGGCTTGATTTTACCTCTATAATGAAAGAATGATTTTAGCCTGTCAACTGCCTTTTTGAGCATAGATCTGAACATAAATGGTTGTAATTCATGAGTGCTTTTTAATACAGACCTGAGGTTGATCTCTTTAAAAAGACACTCAGCAGATTATTGCAGCAGTGAAAGCAGCTTAAATAAATGAGAGTGTAAAAAAAGTTATAGAAGTTTGTTTACTGTAAAGCAAATGTACTGAACAACACTTTTTTTTTTTTAATACAAAATAATGTTTTACAAACTCTAAAACTGAAATTGAAATTCAAAGCCACAAAGTCAATTTGAGTTCCAAATTTGAAGTTCATTTCAAAAATGTTGGTTTCTAAGTACCATTTCCATTGTAATGTAGTGTCCAATTTCGAACAGTTTTCACATGATGAATTTTGAATGTTTAAAGGTAGGGTAGACAATTTATTTTTCATAAAGACTTTTTATCATACTGGTTGAAACCTTTTCTTCATCCTGATGGCAATCAATAATAGAAGTGGTCTAAATATTAAAACATATACATATCTTCTGTGGAAGTCCCAGGACCATCTTAATTTGTGTTCAGAAGATGAACAATGGTCTCATTGGCTTGGCTTACATGAGTGTGAGTAATTAATGACAAAACTTTCATTTTTGGGTGAACTAACCCTTTAAGCTTTCGAATGATACCCAATTTATGATGATTAGTAAAATATGCGATGGGGAAAAAAAAGGCTAAATAAGAAAATTCGATAGAGAAAAAAGGCAAAAAATGAAGTGCACCAAGTTAAAAGCGTAAGCGCTTGACAGTTAACAGGCTAAACTTATACATTTATATGATAATGTTTTTGTTTCCTAGTCGGTGTTCCTACTCTGCAGCATTGAAATAAGTTAGCTGCTTCAAAGCAAGAAATCGTATAATATGAGACTACGTTGCTGTCTCACAAACCTTGAAAGTTTTCTTTAAGGACATAAACAGACCGATCAATATTATGGTTGCTATAACCCAGCAAAATACCCAACATTGTGAACATTGCGCATTGTACCGATATCAGATAAATAAGAATCTTCTGATACTACCACATTTTTAAATACCCTGATATTCAGTACAGTACATAACTCTGATTACAAATAAGTAATTTTCTTCTCTATAGCATCTTTTCCACATTTAGCTAACTTAAGGAGCTGATGAAATGTCAAACTGCGATTAGGAAAATAAAGTGCTATTAATTACCAAGCAAGAGATGAGTTTTGCAACGGTCCACTTCCCTTTTGATTGATGGAACAAATTGGCTGATGAAATAATCAGCAGATGTTCAATAACTTAGATAATTACATTGGCCAATATCTGATTGACAAGTCCATGCGTAACTAAAAATTATACAACAAAATGACCCAAACTGAAGCATGTAGGTAAAATCAAATAACCCAGCATCTTTTAGAGCTGAATATATATTTTTATTTTATTTGTAAATGTATTTCTGTGCATGTTTTTTTGTCAACTATGTTTCCACTGTATTGTAAAATTAACTATTTAGTTTTGTTTCAATTGATTTTGTCACCAAATTTCTCATCTGTTAAGAATGCCTTTTTTTGTAACTGGGGATAGATTGTTTGGTACAGGATTTTGATTATCAGTTGTTTTCCAATGATTGTAATTATGCAAATATTAAGTTACAATGTTACAGATTCCAGAAAACTTTTCATAGTCTTGCCCCAAATGGCCATTCTGTGTGGATTTGTGTTCTTGTTTGCATGTGTTAATGCAAGACCTGCAGGGTGTCCCATTTGATGATTCAGAAAGGTTTTTTGTAGCCGCAGTGCACACTTTTGCAAAGCACTAGTGTGAACTGGTGTCCCAGCAGGTTTCTTCTACCCACCAGTCTATGCTGCATTGCATCGCCTAAGTGTGGACTTCTCGGAAGACTGAGGGCGACATTTGGGACCGGGCCTTTATTGTTTTTTGTTGGATTTTATGTCTCTGCTCAGCAGGAGATCTAAAATCATTGTAAACTCTAGAAGTCAACCTAGTTATGTCGATACATGAACTTGTCCAGAACAATTCCCATGATGCCACTGTGTTCTGCAATTCAGGATATTCTATTGTCCCACATGGATTTGGTTTGACCAGGTTCAGAAGTTGCTTTAAATGCTGCACCCAAGCAGACTGAAACGCTGCATGAGTTTTCACATGAGAAGAAAAGAATAAAAGGACTGTATGAAATTAAAACCATCATAATCTTTGTGGTTTAATTTGTCTTATGTTTCCAAAATAACACCAAACATAATGGACACTGCAAAAGGTTTTTCTTATAATCCTGAAAGTTGAACTTAATTTCCAATAAATAGTATTGTGTGCAATTATACCAATTTTCGAAAGCTTTAAATATCCAAACAATTTAATAGACTTGGCGAGGGATTAAAACCACATTACCACTGTTCTGTGCATTCTTAAGAACAAAGGAGTTTCAAGTGGATTCGTTTGAATTCCACTAATTTATGACCTTTTTGTTTACCCGCAATAGCGACAGGCAAAATGAAGAGATTAGCAGTGTGGTAATCGCAGTGACGAGAGTGAAATTGCGTTTATCTGAGCTCGCAGCCTCGTTGTGCCGGATTGGTCTTTGAACAATGGCACTTTCGCTAAAGTGCTTCTATCCGTGTCTCCTTTAATTCACATTCTGGAGTGTTTTCTCTCTTTTTACATTAACATTTATCATTTTTGAGTGACGAGGCCTTTACTTCTCTAAAGAATGCAAGAAGTCCTTAAAGCATGTTTCTGTCCTGTTACATGTGTGCTTTAACAGGCTAACAGGAAATTTTAATAGTCAATGACTTTTCAATATTGTACGATGTTTGGGAATACTGGATTAAAAGTCTAAATATTATATATATATATATATAATATATATATATATATATGTATGCAATAACAGCAATTTATGAAATATTTACAACACTTAAATGGAAATAGTAATATACTAAAACATAAATAACCTTGAGGACTACAAAAGTTTTTTACTTTTACAAAACTAATGGTAATATTAATAAATTATTAGTAATATTAATATATAATTATTCATTGAACAGTCCACTTTTTGTGTGTCCAGTTTATGTTATCAAAACATGTTTAGCAGTTTCTGTTCTATTGAAACTTATAGAATCTAGCCATCTATTTTATTAGTATTGATATATTTATTGGTGTCTTTTTGGGGACACTGATTACTAAGTTTTTGTTGGGTGGTGTCGTACGTATTATTTAATTTGACTCAATCAGCTTGAGTAAAGGAAAGTAATTTTTAAGCACCAAATCATCATTATCTTTTTTTTTTTTTTTTTTTTACAGTGTACATAAGTAATTTCACTGCCAAGATTCAGTTTTAGTTTTATTTAAGAAGAATATTTTACCATATACTGTGTGTATCCAAAACAAACTAAAGTTCAGGTGGTTGTTTTTCTTTCCTCTCCCATTTTGTATGAAAGTAGAGAATGGTTTCTGATAATCCGTGCAAACCTGTGGCTTCCCTCTCACAGCTGTCCCACTTCTACCCATGGTGCATTGGGAGCATGTGGGTTTGGGCCATATCAGCTCTCCACACCTGTGCAAGGTGAGAAAGTGGGAGATAATCCCGGCACGGATTTGCCTCATCTCTGCGCTTCACAGAAACCTAAACAAACAAAATAAAGTAACCTTATCGGCCATCAAAACTTTAAAAACTTCCACCATCTGTCTGCACCATCTTTAGCTTCAGAGAACTTCCAGTGCACGAAGAAGAAAGCTCCCCTCTGTTGTGCAAACTCTGTGGATGCATTTATGGTTTAGGGAAAAAATTAGAGATTTGCGGATGATTTTCAGAGTTCGATCAGACTCAAGGTGAGGCAGGATTAGCGTTAGATGCCTTTCATGGCTTCCAGCTTCAACCTTTATCTCCAAATTGCCTTTCAGGAGGTGAAGTGTGTAAAAAGAGAAAAGCTGTGCTCTTTCTGCCCTTGTCGTTGGAGTCATAGTGGTGCGTTTCACTCCGCTTAAACAGTTTTTGTTGAGCGTAATTTCAAGGCATTGTACGCGAGCACAACATGTCGGTTGTTTTGATTGCTTCAAATTGGCAAAGTGAGATAAGATGATTTGAAGGGTGAAAAAAAAAATGTCAGGGGCTTTTGGATGAAAGCATTTTACCTCAAAGAAAATTGACTCGGAGTCAAGTTGCGACCGAAATCTCGGACAAAGCACAAAGTTCAATTTTTGATGGACATTTCATATTTTTTTTCTTTCACCTCAAGTAAACATGCAATTGTATTTCACAAAACTAAACTGATGCTAGTTAAAATCCACAAACAATAGCTTACATTAATAAGTCAATAACAATATTTAATTAGAAGTTCAAATGTTAATTATAAATTCAGTGACTAAACTAAAATCTTGGAGTCATAGATAGCCTATATACAGTAGGCTATACGCATATGACGTACAAAATGAAAGCGGTTGCATTCAAATTTCTGGCTTCAGTCCAGCTCTTGATGTGTTACACCGAATCAGTGCTGAAAGAGTTGGCCTACACTGTTGTGATAACATTGATTTCCTAGTTTCTTTAATCCATAAACCTCCGCACCTCCATTCATTTGTCACAGGTCGGTTATTCATTCGATTTGCCGCCATTAAACTACTTAATGGACCATCCGGGCCTTTTAATGTCAACAGACTAGAGAACAGACACCACAGGCAGAGCATCTTACCTGAGTTAATGAAGCATCAACGAGAATCTTTCACCTCGTCCTGAAAACATGACCTACCTGCTCAACATGTCAGGGTGAAGAAATGTGCTCCTGTCTAAGAACTTAGAATCCAACTTGAAATTAACTATTATTACTCCAAAAAACAAATAACAAAAAACATGGTTATACCCTGTTGAAAAAAAAACAGCAAATGTTGGTTAGGTATGTTTTGAAGCATGGAAGCTGGTCAAGTGTTGGTCCTAAGAAACTAGCTCCAGCTCAGGACCAGCTTAGCACAAGGACTAGACTGGCTTAAACCATAGACACAAATACATAGACGCCCCATTACGCCCCAATACGTCAATGTATTGCTGAGGGCAAGACTGCACTGTAAACAAATGCAAGTTAACTGACGACCTGCGGTTTTTCTGAATAAAAACGAAGATAACGTTCACATTTATCAATCGATTTCAGTGGTTTATGATGTATGTGGTGTACAAAAAATTGCCATCTCTAGTTACTTAAAACCTCGATTTTAGACTAAATTTAAATTTTCACATTAAATGAAAAAAGATTTCCTATTGTGGAAAAGGCATTTTCTGTCTTTTAACCCATTTTAGCTTTTCTTGTGTTTAGAATTGACCACCATTGTGAAAATGAAGCAAATCATCAAATACAAATCACACAGGCTGCTTTCTGTATTTTTATAGTACTAAAATGATTCAGATATTTACAGTTAGATACTCCAAAGCATACAATAACAAGATAACTGACAGATCCTTTATGGTATGATATGATATGGTACAACTACAGTTGAACGCAAACAGTAAATAAAGATAAAGTGAGAAGTAATAGTAAATAGTTTGTTGTATATAATATTTATAGGAAATAGTTTATGTAGTATTTAATATAGTCAATAATAAAGTGTATAATATTGTCAATAAAGAGTATACAGCAAATAAAATAGTAATGAATAGTGTAATTAATTATGTAATAGTATAAGTACAATAATATAATATCACAATAATTTATTGATAATAGCATATAGTATATGTATAATACTAATACCGATAGTTTAGCTCCATCCCTAATCCTGACAGACCTGTCCTGTCAAAGTCCTCCGGCTTGAAGTGCTCACAGTATAGCACAGAGAACTCGGTTACGGGAAAAACTTCCCTTCTTACAGCTTCTTCCCACTGTCTCCTCAACTCTTTGTCTCTGGGAAACCTTCAATGTGTGAGAAAAGTAAGCTAGCCAACTAACTAACTAACTAACTAACGTTACAGTAATTCATAAAATGTCAGTCACCTAAACGAAACGAGCGATTGTCTTAAAAGTCAGTTTTAAGAAAATAGAGATGCATATTTAAATTTCAGGAAAATTTGTTAAAAAATGAGAAAACATATGCTAAAACTATAATATAAATCATGTAACCTCAACTTTCACAGCTAATTAGCGACATCGCTAGCTGTTTTCTGACTGACTCCGGTGGCCAACTACTATCAAGATAATTATATAATGACCAAATACAACCAGAAACAAATGTTCAGCCTTACCTGTGAAAGGTTATTCCCTGAGACCTGTATTCAATTGTGCGGCGATTTCTACAGCCCCACAAGAAACAGCCATTTTTCTCAATTCGTTATGAGCGTTATGGGAACGTTGACCTGCACAATATGGCGGCGCCTTTGACGTCCGATCCAGAGGCCAATGAGGCGTCTATGTATTTTATTATGTAGGCTATATGGCTTAAACCAGCTCATGATCAGCTAAGGACCAGCATTAACCAGCTCAAACCAGTTTCCATGCTTCAAATCCTAACCACCATATGCTAGCTTTTCAACAGGGTAGTTAAAACATAGTAACCACAAATTAACCATGGCTTTGCTACACTGACCTTAGTTTAACTATGGTATTTCAAGAAAAACGGTTGTTACTTTTACTTTAATAAAATCATGGTCAATTTTCACGTAGCTCAGAAAAAAGAGTGAATAAATTAGTAAATTAACAAATAAAACAACAATTATACTTAAAAAAATGACTCTGACTTTCACTGTTTGAATGAGACTTGATATTCATTATGATTTTACTTTTGAAGATGGTGTAGTTCGCCCCAAGGATTGCGATATGGTATGTTTTTTTTTTTTGTTTTTTTTAAATTTGACAATCTCGGGTATAATCTATTATTTCTTATTCATAACCGTTATCATCACGCACTTTGCTCACGTGATTTGTAGTCAGGGGGCTTCTTCATCAAGGCGGGAATATCATTTCGCGTGCACGAGGCTCTTCTCCGCCATCATTTCAGTTGGTAAAAGTTACGTTATTACGTATATACGTAACAATACTTCCTATGCAAATGTTGTCTTTTAATTTGAACCCTATTATCTAGATTATAAACTCTTTTTTGTTTTATTTAAATTTGTATTAATACGAAAATAAATCAAACGTGTTATTGGTACTTTACAGATTTGAAAATATTTGTCCAGTAATTTTCCCACATATAGTGATGATGCTGCTTGGAATCTTCTGTTGATGTTTAACGGCTCATGGACATTAAGGTAAATTTCTGAATGGCTTTTATTCATTTATTTATTTTACAGTCTATGGTTTACAGACATGAATTGTGCAAATAGATGTTTAACTCTCTCTCTCTCTCTCTCTCTCTCTCTTTTCTTTTTCAGATAGTGGCTGACCTTCATCCGAAGGTGGGTTTGCCCTTTCCAAACCGGCACATTACAAAAATAGCAACATGAAATGCCACAAAATCCCTAAATTTGGAAGTACAATGAGAGCAGACGCTCAATAAATGCTGTCTGTTAAAACTGATTACGGAACAGGTCACGTTTGCATTTTATGTCAGTTTTTATAAGTAGCTACTATTATCAAACAAGGCATTTTAATTGCCCAATAAATTACAACCGGTGTTTTTATTTAATGCTATTCTTACATTATTAATGCATAAATATTATTAAATATTGTACAACATTTTACTATAATATAAAATAATACCTTTACATTTGAAATCGCTTCATGGTTGCCCATGTTCAAAAGCTCAGCCTCTGCAGCCATCTAGTGGACACTATACCACCATTACAAATACAAGCCTGGTTTTAAGAGGGAAACGTCAGTACTGTGGCGCAAACTACGCAATGGGCGTGGTTTAATCATTCTGTTCTCCTATTGGTCGAAATCCGGGAAGCGTTTCGTCTAAGTCAGTTTCCGCTGTAATTTGAAACAATAGAGTTTCTCCGTTTATAAAATGATAAATTGAAGGTGTAATAGGTTAATAATTAATCGTCAGTGCTATAAGGTATGGTTTAGATTAATTTTGCTTGAAATATTTTATGTGAGTGTAATTCAAACCGCATTTGTAGACACTGTTTTTCCTGCAGTGTCGATTATATTTGTTTTACTTATGGTATGCCATGTTTTTGGACCTTGCAGTTCCATATTTTTCCATGGTATTGAAATGTTTGTTTTGTTTTGTTAGAATAGTACTAACTAACTTTATTTCCAAGTCGTTTGTTTGTTTGTTAGTAAGTCTTTGAACATGAGTTTTAGTTCACACATACCATGGTAATACCATAGTATTCCCTGAAGTGCCTAGGATTAGCATTTAATGCCATGTCTTATACAAATTGACAAACCAATTGCACGTCTGTAAATGCAGTTCCATCCAGGTGCATTGCAAACTAAACATGCATGTTATTTCTTACAGGGTTTCAGCTCAGGATGGAGCAGGTGAGCAGTCTCTCTCTCTCCATCATGTGGAGGTGTTTCTTATTGTTCTTTCTGATAGGAGGGATAGTAATCCGATATGTGTCAGTTCCTTCCACCTGCAGTGGATGGATAAGAGGGGGTTTGCAGTGCCGATCAGGTTGGAGGAAAGGTTGAAGACACGAGAGGATGCTTAAAATAGAGTTATAGCTCATAGTTGATGTGTGATTGGCATAGATTAAGATGGATAGAAAAGCTTTGACTGCAGCATTGCAGTCCAGAGACAAAACATATGTGTTTTTGTGGACCTACAGCCAGTTTCAGGTAGACTGTTCAGATATGTTTGCAGTTATTTAGGCGTTAGTTAGTGCATTGAGGTCACACGTGATATTGCATGTCACTATAACATGTTGCAATGCTCTTGCAGCAGGAGCAGAGAGAGTGGGACGCCGTGAACAGGTTGCTGCAGCATCATGGGTTCAAACCTGTCAACTTTGCAGATCCAACAGAGAATAAGAACCTTGCAGGTAATGTTTTAAAATGTCATTTTATATAATATAATATAATTTAAATGTGAAATGAATTTTTAGCTCAATAATTCAATAACAGTTATTTGGACATTTTTGGACATTTGGACTGTTTTTAGTGATTGAATATGCTTATCCAATATTTAGCAATATGTTGCTGACTATATATACTATATATTGATCAATTTGGCATATAATTGTTTTATATAATTGTATAAATGATTATCAGCAAATACATGGCTATATATCTGATAAAGTTTAGATGCTTAATTTCTTTTGAATAAAACTCTTGATATTTTTATGCCGATTAGAGGCCAATAAAAGTATTTCTTTTAATTAGCTGTGAATATTGTAGGGTTTTAATTTAATTTGATAAATAATTCAAACATCATCAAATAGAAACGGTCATATCAGTCGTCATTGTGGTTATCGACCATAACCAAATAAATAATTAATTATCGGTATTTCTGTGATGTTGTGTGTTTGTTGTCTAGATTTGGTTTTGTTAGAGCGTAAGTCTGCGTCTGACTTCCGCATGATGTTGAAGACTATGCTGTCGGATTCTGAAAGGAGACAAGGTCTAATTCAGGAGCTCATTCAGTCCAACAGCCAATTAAAGTGAGTCTCGCATAGATGCATAATTAATATGCTCTATATCTGTAATGCAGTAGAGTCTTTATTATGTTTATGTCTTGGGTTATGACACAAATTATGTTTAGTCCAGTGAGTTTAATGATATCTGTTACCATATCCGGGTCATTTTTCACATTAAAATTAAAAAATACTAAATGATATTTTGCATAAAGAAAATCAAGCTTGTTTATATATATATATATATATATATATATATATATAATTTCTATGACAAGGAAACACCTTTTCTCCTAATTCACATTAGTGTAAAATGCCAAAATTAAAGTCTAATTTTCATGATTAAAGTCAGACAAAAGTGTATATACTATCGACAGTCATTTTGGTTATTGAGCATAACCAAAAATAATTAAGATAACCAATAATAAAAAAAAGTTCTAAAAATGATAATTTATTTGTAATGATTGAACATGCTAAACGTGCTAAATTTATTTTTTATTTTAATAATAATGAAAAAAACCTTCCCTGATCACATTTCACCTCTAAATCAAGTGACTTAAATAGTAAATTATATTTCGCATTGGGAAAATGAAGACAATAATTTTGGAGCCATTACGAATGCATGCACTGCAACATTATTTTTAGGACAATTCTCATTACCGTAATCCAAAAAAATAAATATAAATTAAATTGAGTTTTGATCCTCATGGTTAAATATGTTTTACTAACTTTAAATCTTGTATATATATATATATATGTATCATACCATTCAGGGTCTGATAATTTTCATGAAAATAATGTCACAATAATAAAAAAATTAAAAAAAGCCTGGAGTCTAAGTATTACTTTACCTACACGTTTTTCACTCCTTTCTTGAATGGCATTTTATAGATATTCAAATGACTCGTTAATATTTAAATTTTTTAGCACATGTTGTTTCTCCAGGGAGGCTCCTGGACGTGTCGCTTCTGTCAAGCACATGCTCAATAATGTAAACGGTAGTGGTGCTGACCACCTGCTGTAATGTGATATAGTGCGAGATGAGTGGAGGGAAATGAGATCAGCTGACAGGACAGATGTGTTCCCTGCTCATTCCACAACATAGCTGATCTATGCAAACTGATGTGCAAAAACTAGGAAAGAGCACATGAAGATGCTTTTGTCATTTTCAGAGAGGGAGTGCAGCAGCATCAGGCGCGAGCCGCCCATCAGTCTCAGAGGGTTGCCGAGCTGGAGGGCATCCTGGATGGGGTGAAGGTCAAAGTTCAAGGCCTAGAGGACTCGTATATCAGTAAAGCTGCCCAACAGCACAGCCAGTTCCAACAGCTGCTACAGGAAAAGCAAGATGCTGAGGTATTCATGCATTAATGGTGCAGTAAGCAATTTCTTAGAAACAATGTTGACTATTTGAAATCAACCCAACAAACACAGCCCTCCCTTCATTGTCCCTCCCCCAAAAAGGGTATACATAAGAATATATACAAACAAGAGTTGGTTGTTAGTCACCAGCAACTCAAAACTGTCCTGTTGCTTTAACTAACATTACAACATCGGCATATCTTAGCTCTGTGAAACAGCTAAACTAATGTTGTGGAGCAAAAACAATGCAACTTCAACATCCGTTTTCAGGCCTTCCCGCCTTCGGTGTCTCCAGCGTTGGAAAGGTTTTCCGATATTAACGCGGCTTATCAAAACCCTTCTTTTTCCAGTGAGATTCCTCTGAGCTTTTCTCATTTGTAATGCCTCCTAGCCATCTCTCTTTCTACTGTCTTTTCTACAGTCAAATAGCTTACTGCACTTTTAAATGATCTGCTTTCTAGATATCAGCATTACCAGTGAAAAGCTGTACATTAATAGTGGTTGTTGGTTTGTTTGTCTGTGCAGAAGCGGTGTCAGTCTCTGGAGCAGAAGCTTTCTCAGGAGAAGGAGCAAGTATCTCATCTGCAGAAGAAGCTCCAGTACGTTGTGCGGGACGAGGAGAGACGTGTGGCCCGACAGAAACAGGCCTTTCAACAGATCCACCGCAGATCAGCCCGACACAACTCCACCACCGACCAGCAGTGAGTGCCAAAGAGGATCATGGGATCAGCAGAAATTACAATCTGCAGTTTTTATTTGTATAGCTCTCTGTTTATATAATGGAAATTAATACAATCTTAAAATCTTTCTGTTTGACTATTTTTTTTTATTTAAATTATTTTTATTTAAATTAAGATTGTTTTAGTAATTGTGAACAATTCTAAGACATTAGTCAAAAGTAGCTGCCTTGGGAAATATTATTATTACCATTATTATTATTTTTGGTGACTTTATTTTTATTGATTATTTTGCAAAATTTTTAAAAATAATTTATAATTTATTTTTGTGTTAAATTTTATTTTAATTACATACATATAATTTATAAATCAGTTTTATAATTCTTATTTTTTGTGCTTATATTTATGATTTTAATATAATTTTATATTTTTATTTTATTTGTATATTTATTATTTAAATTAGAACTTGTTTAGTAATTGCAACCAAATGGAAGTCATTAGCCTTGGTTAATTTATTTCATATTATAGACTAGAACTTTTTCAATATTTACAAAAAAAATCTCACTTTTTAATTCATAATAAATTTTATTTTCATATTTATTATTTAAATTAGATTTTTGTTAGTAATTGTGAACAACTGGAAGTCTTTGGTTCAAAAGTAGCCCTGTCTTGGGCAATTTTCTTTTTTTTTTGAGGACCTTATTTTTTTTTTTTACTTTTTACTACTTTTTTACATTTTCAAAAATCATTTATAAATCATTATATATTTATTTTTTTAAGAGGAGAGGTCTTTTGTTTCTGGGCTCACACTGTTTTTGTTTCTTTAAAGGATTTTGAACGTCATTGACATGTACGAGTCCCAAATGCAACAGCTACGTAATGAACTAAAGTAAGTGTATGAATTCTTTTAGTTTTAATTATTGATTAAAGCTCCTCAAACATCAGTCTTTTTTGCCTGCAGACTGTATAAAAGCAGCTCAGGAGAGAAGGACTCCTCAAACTCCCGGAAGAACAGCTCCACTGTAGAGAAAGATGCCACGGACTCTTCCTCCAACTATAAAGCCCTTTTGAAGGTATGATTAATGATAAATGTTTGATTTCTGTTCTCTGTCTTGACATGTAAACATGGTTTTGTATGGCTGCAGTCATACCAGGACCAGCTGAAGGAGACCAAAGCCCAACGAGAAGAACTGAAGACCGAAATCCAGCGGTTAAAAGAAGATCTGGAGTCCAGGTTGATACCAGATTTTTGGAGATTTTACTATAGTGTGCAACAATGTGTAGTTTTTTCATTTCTCCCATAGGGATTTAAAAAAAAAAAAGTCCTTGTTAAAGCATTATAAGCCATGAACCAAGCCAACCAGCTATTGAGTGAATCAAAACATTACAAAATTTGATTTGAAGCAAACAAATTTTTGAAAACTACAATCCCATGAAGCATTGCAAACAGCATAATTAAATAAAAAATATAGAGAAATATAAAACTATAAATTTAAAAATGTGGATTATCTATATGAAAATATACATATACATTCAGGATTACGTCATTCCCAGTGACGGGAGTGGGTGGAAATAAAGAGCTCTTTTGGCATGTTTACCTTTTTTGACTCTCTAATGTAAAGCATCATGGGTAATACAGTTTTTTACCTGATATTCCACTGTTCAATGCAATTATTTTAAAAATAAGTTTGAAGCCGTAGCCTGTAGATCACAGTAGGTCTGTCTTTAAAAGTTTCATTTTAAGTCAATTTCCCTTTGGAGAAAATTGAGTTTGTACTTCCTGAACCCAACTGTTAAAATTGGTTTATATCTTCATTTCATTTTTTAATGTTACTTATTTTAGACCCACAATAAAAGAACTCAAGACCTGCAAACAGCAATTGAGACGCTTGGACCGAATAATTCAGCAGAGCAACATCAGGTAAGATCTGCAATGAATGAACACTGTTCTTCTAATGAATTGGGCTAACGAATTACTTGTTGAACAGGCCATCTCAAGCACTCAATACACAGGACTCGGCTGAGACGCTAAGCACGGATATCCAGCACCTGGACACATCTACCTGCAAGCGACTCCTTATGGTGTGTGAAGATTTGCATTTACGGTTTTATTTTTTATTTTATTTTATTTATAAGTTATTTAATTTAGAATTTTCTTAGTAATTGCGAACAACTGGAGGTCGTCGATCACAACTAACCCTGTAAATTACTTTTTATTTATTTTGAGGTGGCTTATTTTTATTGATTATATTTTTCAAGCTTTTCAAAAATATTTCTTAAAAATTATTATTATTAAAAATCCTCACCTAGTAATTGCAATATTTTAAATAAATAATATTTGATTTAATATTAAATAAATTACATTTTTAGTTAACGTACAACTAAATCAGCAAAGCTGCTTTTCTGGGTTATATGAAAAAAATAGAAAAATATTTTATTTAAGCTATTTGTCAAGGCAAAAAAAATAACTAAAACTGAATTACAAAGTTTAGAGACATACTAAAAAATGCAAATGACAAAATCACACTACAAAATTACAAAACTTTAACCATAGTTGTGATGATGATAACAGAAAATAAAAAGATATGTAAAATATGAAGGAAAACATGAAAATAGTTTCTTAATCATAATAAAGTAACACTGCTTTGAATCAGATTTTAGAGGTTTATGTGTTTGCGGTTGTTTTTTAGGATGTTTGTAAGGAACTCGGAGTTCAAAATGTCAGTCATCTAATTTCTGCACTGAAGGTTCGATGCAAACAGGCTGAATCTACCACCACACTGGAGAAGGTGAACTTAAAAACTCATTTGCATCTGAATTTGCTCATATTTATCACAGAAATGGCATACTGTCATATTATGCATACTTTTACCTTTGTTTGGAACAAAATCCATCAAGGTTTGCATCAGGTTCACGTTATTTTTTTCACTGCATTGACCAACAGAAATCTGATTGGCTTAAAAGAGACTTCTGGGCGAGTGGTGACAATAGACAACGGACAATATTTTTCCTGGCTAAATTTTGCCAAAATATTTGTACCGTGACTCCACCCTTAAATAACTCTGTGCAGTTGTAGTATAATGTATCTCACAACACAGTGTGCTCAACAACCTTCTGCTTTCAGTGTGACAAATACATTTTGTTTGTGACTCATCATTTGATTGGTCTGATGGAAAATATGAAATTATTATGCAACTTGCTGAATTAACTGTGGTGTAAATGAGGTCATGTGACAATGCTTTTCTGATATCATTTTGATCTGATTTTACTGGCAGATCCTACATGACATCACCGCTGTTCTGACCAATCCGAGGGCTCCGTTGGGTTTGCTGAGGCAGCGTGTTTTATCTAACTTGGAGCTCAGCCGGGTGGCGGAGTTTGAGCTGATTGTTCCCACCCTGGATGTTTGGAACCAACAACTAATCTCTCTAGCAGTGAGTAAAAATCTGGTTAACCTTTGGGCAACTAATCTTTTTTTTAAAAGATGTATTTTTGGTGTTTTTGCCTTTATTACGATAGGACACTGAGTAGACAGGAAGTGAAGTGTGAGAGAGATGGGGGGGACGGGGCCCGCAAGCTATATGTCTGCGCTCTGCCCACAAGGCTATCGGTGCTGACTTGGGGAACGAATTTAACTAAAGCTAAACTCACATTTAGCTTTGTTCAGTGAATTTCCGTGGGTGAAATTTAGTCATTTCAATAGGAATCCATGCAATCAGGAACTTGGCTTGAGTGTGAAAGATTTCCCCGTCCAGATTTTGCAACAGGAACAGGACGTGGATTTGTCGCATTGACTACCAGATCGCTGCTTAGTTTGAAAGTGACTTGATAATTCGCAACACACTATTGCAATGCACCTTATTTGCAAAAGAATTTTTGCCAAAATTTGAAGGTGTGGTGGAAATTACCATTGTCCTGCAGATTTTCACTGGAAAAAAAAACATGAATTTCAATAGGAATCTATGCGATTGGGAACTTTGCTTGAGGGTGAATGATGTTCGTGGAATCGCTCCGTTAACCAACAGAAAGCTACTAGGTTGGAAAGTGACCGCATACATCGCCACACTATTGACAGTATATTTTTTTGCTCACAAAACTTTGCTGAAATTTGAATTGAACTAAAAGCGTGGTCAAATTTACCAATCGACAAATCTTTGCGTGCAAAATCCAGCCATTTCAATAGGAATCTTTATAATCAAGACCAGTTGAAGACTTGGTGAAATCTGCGTGTGGAAATCTTTATATAAATTTATGTAAAATAATGATTATAATTATAATCATGTTCAATTTATTTAAAGATTTCCCCATTGAACAACAAAGCATAGTGTGCAGTAATGTCTCCAACAACACAATGCGCTCAATTGACCTTCAGTTTTCAATGCGACAAATAAATTACGTGAAACAAAGTGATTTACTAATTTTACTGGACTGAGAAAATAGCATAGAATCCTTAAAGAATGACCGGATTCACCCACTAAAATTTGCTGAAAAACGGTAAATGTAATCACACCATTAGTCAAATTAAAATTAGAATTTGCAGGCAAAAAAAAAGGTACATTGTAGACAGTCAATAGTGTGGCGACACAGCTCACAGAAATATTGCTAAGGTGACTGCACCTTAACTGCAGAAGGAAATCACTGGGTTTGAATGTGATTGATTTGGTTTACTAGGATCTTCATCGTGCCCTCATCAGACTGGAGAAAAGGTTGCTGCCATGGCAGCCCAAGGGCAGCATAACCACATCTTCAGATTCCATCCGAGTGGAAGACTTGATGCTTATAGTCGACACGCTTCTCGATGAGACGGCATCAGATGACAAGGTACTTTTCCTCAATGCAACTTTCCTCTTAGCGTTTTCAATAGTCCATCAGCTGATGATGTTCACAACGTTCCTCAGGTTCTGCGGAGTCCCACTAGACACACCCTGGAGTCCATGGTTGCCCACTTCCAGAAACTCTTCGACGCCCCGTCCCTGACAGGAATATATCCTCGCATGAATGAGGTCTACACTAAGCTGGGCGAGATGAACAATGCCATGAGGAATCTCAGAGATGTTCTGGACTTGGGTATTGAAATTGAAATTTATGAAATCCTCCAGAGATATCTGAACACATCTACATGACACGTGAGCTTCCTCTTCCTCTCTGAATTAATGTTGTCATATCATGTGATAGATGATAGAGCGCCACCTAGCGAGGTTGTCAACAAGGTAGCCGCAATTGTGTCCCAGTCAGGAAACATCGCCAGTCCGGAGCTCTATGGCCTTCTGGAAAGCAGCGACATTGACAGGTATGTCCATTTTTTTTGTTCGAATTTTTGATTGTGCTCAATGCAGGGCAAATGTTTGTAAAATTATTTGGTAAAACTATGTGGCAGGCAACACTTTATGAAAGGGTTCAATTTGTTAGTATTAGCTGATGCATTAGGCATTTAATTTTTTTTCCCCATCATTTATCAATACTGTTTTGAACATTTCAAGTTGTATAAATGAATATATTTACCTGATTAACAAATGCTGTTCTTTATTATTTATTTATAAGTTTCTAAATTATTCTGGGGGCCATTAAAGGTTTTTGAAAATGATGATAAATGCTGGTGGTGGTTGGCTACTTTATTTCAAAACAAAACAAAAAAAACATTGGTGGGGAAAGAGTTAAAGTTGCATTCGAGTTCATTTTTAGATTGCTTTAGAAACATTGGATAATTTTCGAATTTTTGTTTTCAGCAACAATTTACACAAAAGTGCATCATTTGGAAACTTTAATACAAGTGAATAACAGACCGCTATTGTTTTCATAGTGACCTTTTTTTTTCCACAGTATCATTGTCAAGCTAAAGGAACATGAGGAATTCTTTCCGGTTTTCCACTCGTTCATACTTGAACTTCTGCAAACACTGGGTGAGACCAAACTTTATTCATGTTCAATGAAACAAATTCACGTTCAGTCAAACTGAAAATGAAAAGTACATACAGTACATTTGTGCACTACTTCAATCATGAAATCCTAAAACATATTGTTAGACAATGTTCTGGCACTAGTTGAGTTCCAGTTTCCTCTTTCTTTCAGATGTCCCAACTCT
Source organism: Opsariichthys bidens (assembly GCA_037194245.1). Taxonomy (NCBI): domain Eukaryota; kingdom Metazoa; phylum Chordata; class Actinopteri; order Cypriniformes; family Xenocyprididae; genus Opsariichthys; species Opsariichthys bidens. Next base: position 15,118,240 of record CM074291.1, read on the forward strand.
AGATGATGTTTTACCGACTGTACGTTCTCTCAAGTCAACGGCGTGACCAAAGGCTGATGTGTTGTAAAGCACGAAGTGGTTTCCGACCTGGATTTAAATGTTTTACTGTGTATTAAAATTAGACAAGTTGATTGTAATAGTGTTCATATTTTATAAATAAATTTGCATTTTTGCTTTGTGTTTTCTGAATCAGCTCACAACAGCACGATTTTTGTAACATCACCGGCAAGTTGGCATTCAGAATCTTTCTTACATGTTAAGAAACAGTACTTTTTGGTAAAAATATTGTGCAGGTTTGAAACCGTCCATCAGTCGCCTTCCTCTGAAGAGCTGGAGTGTCCTTGAAGAAGTTTCTCCATAATCAGACTGTTGGAAGGCGCATTAGTGATCAGTGTTAACACGGTGGACGTCCCCTTTGATACGTGACGTATGACCGTACAAGACGCCAGGTCCTCAATGTGAAAGCCAGCGTGACGTTGAACATCGTGCTGGAGAACAGAGTCCACCGTTTGATCGCCAAAAAACTGCATTAAGAAAAATGTTCTGAATTAGTAAATATTAAGCCACTTCTAGATGAACGCACACAACACAATTTAACTAATAACAATTTATTTACACAGCATTTTGGGGACATGAAAATGCAAACTTAAACAAGTTTCAATGAAAACGATACCGTTATTGTCCCTGTGTAAACTACAAAAACACAAATTTGAAAACGTTGACATGTGCCTGTGTATATAGGAGAATCCGCGTGAACGGGGAATGTTTTGACAACCTTGTCATCTGTACTGAAAAATGTACTTTTCCGTCTCAAGTACATTGTAGTTGTGTGAACTTACACTAGGTTCTAAGCATCTGTTTCAACAGAGATAAAGGTACTTACAGCTTTCCCGGACAATGGATTGATGAAATCGGCCCAGTATCCTCCTCTCCACAGAGTGAAGCAGATTTCTTTAGCACCACTGACAAACTGCAACAAGACGTCACATGTGTCAGGCATCTTAACATACATTTTAGATTCATTTAAAGGAATAATTCACAGTTTACAGCATAAATGGGAGAATTTCTCATAACCACATCCAGGTCATATTCTACAGGGAGTGCAGAATTATTAGGCAAATGAGTATTTTGACCACATCATCCTCGTTATGCATGTTGTCTTACTCCAAGCTGTATAGGCTGGAAAGCTTACTACCAATTAAGCATATTAGGTGATGTGCATCTCTGTAATGAGAAGGGGTGTGGTCTAATGACATCAACACCCTATTTCAGGTGTGCATAATTATTAGGCAACTTCCTTTCCTTTGGCAAAATGGGTCAAAAGAAGGACTTGACAGGCTCAGAAAAGTCAAAAATAGTGAGATATATTGCAGAGGGATGCAGAAGTCTTAAAATAGCCAAGCTTCTGAAGCGTGATCATCGAACAATCAAGCGTTTCATTCAAAATAGTCAACAGGGTCGCAAGAAGCGTGTGGAAAAACCAAGGCGCAAAATAACTGCCCGTGAACTGAGAAAAGTCAAGCGTGCAGCTGCCAAGATGCCACTTGCCACCAGTTTGGCCATATTTCAGAGCTGCAACATCACTGGAGTGCCCAAAAGCACAAGGTCTGCAAAGGCAGAAAGTCGACCACCACTGAACAAGACACACAAGCTGAAACGTCAAGACTGGGCCAAGAAATATCTCAAGACTGATTTTTCTAAGGTTTTATGGACTGATGAAATGAGAGTGAGTCTTGATGGGCCCGTGGCTGGATTGGTAAACGGCAGAGAGCTCCAGTCCGACTCAGACGCCAGCAAGGTGGAGGTGGAGTACTGGTTTGGGCTGGTATCATCAAAGATTAGCTTGTGGGGCCTTTTCGGGTTGAGGATGGAGTCAAGCTCAACCCCCAGTCCTACTGCCAGTTTCTGGAAGACACCTTCTTCAAGCAGTGGTACAGGAAGAAGTCTACATCCTTCAAGAAAAACATGATTTTCATGCAGGACAATGCTCCATCACACGCGTCCAAGTACTCCACAGCGTGGCTGGCAAGAAAGGGTATAAAAGAAGAAAATCTAATGATATGGCCTCCTTGTTCACCTGATCTGAACCCCATTGAGAACCTGTGGTCCATCATCAAATGTGCGATTTACGAGGAGGGAAAACAGTACACCTCTCTGAACAGTGTCTGGGAGGCTGTGGTTGCTGCTGCACGCAATGTTGATGGTGAGCAGATCAAAACACTGACAGAATCCATGGATGGCAGGCTTTTGAGTGTCCTTGCAAAGAAAGGTGGCTATATTGGTCACTGATTTGTTTTTGTTTGGTTTTTGAATGTCAGAAATGTATATTTGTGAATGTTGAGATGTTATATTGGTTTCACTGGTAAAAATAAATAATTGAAATGGGTATAAATTTGTTTTTTGTTAAGGTGCCTAATAATTATGCACAGTAATAGTCACCTGCACACACAGATATCCCCCTAAAATAGCTAAAACTAAAAACTAAAAACTAAAACTTCCAAAAATATTCAGCTTTGATATTAATGAGTTTTTTGTGTTCATTGAGAACATGGTTGTTGTTCAATAATAAAATTAATCCTCAAAAATACAACTTGCCTAATAATTCTGCACTCCCTGTATACCAAAATAAAATCAAATAAACAAATGTTTGAAAGAAATTATTAGTTTTATTCAGCAAAAACAGCTTAATTAATCAAAAGTTTCAGCAAAGACATTAATAGTGTTGTTATAGTGTCAATTAAATGCTTTCTATTTCTGAAAGAATCCTGGGGAAAAAAAAGTATCACAGTTTCCACAAAAATCAGCTGCAGCACAACTGTTTTCCACCGATAATAATCAGACATTTTTCTTGAGCAGCAAATCATCAAATTAGAATGATTTCTAAAGGATCATGTGACACTGGAGACTAGACTAATGATGCTGAAAATTCAGCTTTGATCACAGGAATAAATTACATTTTAAAATAAATTCAAATAGAAAACAGTTATTTTAAATTGTAATGATATTTAACAATATTAATATTTTTACAGTAATTTTGATTAAATAAATGCAGCCTTGGTGAGCAGAAGAGACTTCTTTTAAAAATCTAGGTAGTGTATACATTTTGCTTTATTTTTTCATTATATTCAGGATAATAAGCATTTTAAATCCTCATTATCATCTAATTACATTGAGATATTTAACTTTTGATATTTTTTATTGCTTACTGTATGTTTTTTAATAAAAGGTATCACAATACAATTAATAAATAAATTGTATGGCTATATATAATTTACAATAGTATATATAATTGTATATATATTTTTCCAGTCAAACTCACATTATCCAATAGTTCCTCCTGATCTCTGTTCAGCTCCTCTGTTTCCAACTTCTGGTTCTTTTGTGTCACCGTGACGACAGTGATGGGACTCGTAGGCAGCACTGGGAAAAACAGCTCTAACTCTATCAAAACAAAGATTTGATTATTAAAAAAAACGTAGAAAATAAAGTAACTTTAAAGATGTTTTAAAAGTATTTTAAATGAGATGTTCGTACCTTTCTTCAGCAGCTCTGGACAGGAATGCATGGAACACTCTACATTTGACTGACTGAAATAGTGTTCAGCTTTACTGACTCTCTGCGCCATGAGAGAAACTTCTTTACCCTGAACATCACAAATCAACTCAGTCATTGTAAGAATAAAGGATTCTGCATTACGAATGATTGTATACGAACAGATTTTTACCTGATATTCATTAACAAACTGAGCGAGTATGAACTCGTGCCTCTCGGTGCTGGACGGGGTGCTTAAAAGATCCGGGACCGTCCTGTGGACCGGGGCTGTCATCTGTAACTCGGTACCTTTGAGGTGACAGTCGAAACCCACATTGCCTGGCAACTGGAACCTTTGATCTTGAGGCCCGAACGGACCCATCGTCTCATCAGGCCATACTGTCCTAGGACCTGTCAGAAAGACGATTAACAAACATTTAATGTTAAATATAATAATAAAAAAGCATATAGAAATAATAACTGTTTCTATATTCATAAATAAAATATATTTTTGTTTATACATGAACATAAAAATATTGATCAAATATGATAGTTTTAGACGATAATATTAAACAATATAATAATAAAAAATACTATATATATATATACAGCTCTGGAAAAAATTAAGAGACCACTGCAATTTTTTCTTAAATCAGCATCTCTACAAGTATGGAAGCCATTCCATTCCAGTGTCTGTTGAATTCCAACACTGGCACACCTCATTCTACGGAATGAGGTGCTGATTAGGTGATCACCTGAACCAAATCTTATTTAATGAGGAAAAGTATAAAAAAAACACTTCTGTGGTCATCACTATCCTCTTGCAGTAGGATCAGCTGGGTGGCAAAAACAGTGCTAGTAGTAATCAAAAGTATTTAGAATCAAAAAATAACTATAGACCATGCCAAAAAAGTTGAAAAGGAACGTTTTGAGTGAGGAAAAGAAGGGTTCAATTCTGGCTTTACTGGGAGAGGGATACAGTGAGCGTCGGGTTGCTTCCATCCTCAAAGTTTCAAAGACGGCGGTTCATACGAACAAGGTCAAGCAGCAGACATTGGGGACAACAAAGCTACAGACCGGCAGAGGGTGAAAACGACTCTCCACTGACCGGAATGACCGCCAACTCATTTGAATGTCACTCAACAACCGTAGGAAGACATCAAGTGACCTACAAAAAGAATGGCAAAAGGCAGCTGGGGTGAAGTGCACGGTGAGGACGGTTTGAAACCGGCTCCTAGGGGCAGGGTTGAAGTCATGCAAAGCTAGAAAAAAGCCCTTCATCAATGAGAAGCAAAGAAGAGCCAGACTGAAGTTTGCAAGAGACCATAAGGATTGGACTGTAGAAGAGTGGAGTAAGGTCATCTTCTCTGATGAGTCCAATTTTCAGCTTTGTCCAACACCTGGTCGTCTGATGGTTAGACGGAGGCCTGGAGAGGCCTACAAGCCACAGTGTCTCGCACCCACTGTGAAATTTGGTGGAGGATCGGTGATGATCTGGGGGTGCTTCAGCAAGGCTGGAATCGGGCAGATTTGTCTTTGTGAAGGACGCATGAATCAAACCACATACAAGGTTGTCCTGGATGAAAACTTGTTTCCTTCTGCTCTGACAATGTTCCCCAACTCTGAGGACTGTTTTTTTCAGCAGGACAATGCTAGACACAGCCAGGTCAATCAAGGTGTGGATGGAGGACCACCAGATCAAGACCCTGTCATGGCCAGCCCAATCTCCAGACCTGAACCCCATTGAAAACCTCTGGAATGTGATCAAGAGGAAGATGGATGGCCACAAGCCATCAAACAAATCCGAGCTGTGTGAATTTTTGCATCAGGAGTGGCATAAAGTCACCCAACATCAATGTGAAAGACTGGTGGAGAGCATGCCAAGACGCATGAAAGCTGTGACTGAAAATCAGGGTTATTCCACCAAATATTGATTTCTGAACTCTTCCTAAGTTAAAACATTAGTTTTGTGTTATTTAAAAATGAATATGAACATATTTTCTTTCCATTATTCGAGGTCTGACAACACTGCATATTTTTTGTTATTTTGACCAGTTGATGCTTTTGGCAAATAAATGCTCTAAATTACAATATTTTTATTTGGAATTTTGGAAAAATGTTGTCAGTAGTTTATAGAATAAAACAAAAATGTTAATTTTACCCAAACAGATACCTATAAATGGTAAACCCAGAGAAACTGATAATTTTGCAGTGGTCTCTTAATTTTTTCCAGAGCTGTATATATATATGTGTGTGTGTGTGTAACCGAAACCTTCATAATGTCCAATACACACCTGAGTTTTGAGATGGTAAAGCTATATAAGGCTCATCTGATCCAGACGAGCCCGCTGCTGAAAACCCTCTGGCAGCCATGATCCTCTGAGCCAGTGTTTGAACGACAGACGACTGGCTCACCTGTCTGAACCTCCTGCACAGCACCTGTATTATTCAAACAGAAGAAGATCGCCTGCGTTACAAACACATGAAGGATCGACATGAGCGATACTGAGTGAACAACACTCACACTCGCCATGATGGTGCGCACAGGTCCACTTCACTTGAACCTGGAAAAACAAACCAATATATCAATAACATTCACTTCAAGGACTGAAAATATTTCATATTAAATGACAATAAGGATAATAACGACAAAGAAAAATACAATAATATATTATGTAAAATACTACAATAAATGTATTATTATATAAAATTACATAACTTACATAACTTTCTACATGTATTAAAAAAGGTAAAATAAATCAAATAAAATAACTTGCAAATATTTAAGCCAGTGTTTCTATACGTTGTGATGAAAATTATTCAATAAAAATACCTTCTTTTCCTTGCTTTTAAATGACACACTTGATAAATTGACATTAAATGTAAAGCTCAGTCACATGCACGTGTATACGTGTAAATGGTCATGTCAGAGGTCAACTGTGCTTTTGTTTACACAATAAATCCGCTTGTAAACACTTCAACTGTGTTGTGATCCGCTCGCTTTCACTTCAAACACGATTAAAGCACAACTAACACGTGACTTAAGCGTCTAACTTTCATCGACACGCACTTCTGTTATTACAGATTTATATGACACAGGTTTAATCGTGATGTGCCGTTAATTTTACAATGTTTTGAAGGTAAAGGACAACGCGTTCTACTAACTCACCCCGTTTATCTTCAGGTTCTGCTGATCATCACGTACGCACGTTGAACGTCATGACGTCATGACGGAGCGCCGCAAAGTACAAAGGCAGCGAAAAATAAAGAAATAAACAAAATAAAAGCAAGGAAGACTTGTCATATTTTTAAGAAATAGTCAGTTTTTGATGAATGAATCAATGGTTTGTACGCTCTGGCATGTTTTGTTTTTATTATTTTTTTTGTATATTAATACGTAAATTTCTGTATATTGTATATTTCTCTGGTTAATAAAAAATGCATGAACAAACAAAAAAAGGCCGTTAAAATACATCAACAATATATTACTAAATAGAATAAATTATATATATATATATATATATATATGTGTGTGTGTGTGTGTCTATACATATATTATAAACGTGGTCTAATAATAAAATATATTAATACATATAATATACTTTATAATATATATATATATATATATATATATATATATATATATATATATATATATATATATATATATATAATTTATAATAATTGTTTTGCACAGCAAAAAAATCTAAAAGTAAAAGTACCACTAAACAAAACTACAATGGTGTTATTATATTATAGTCTTATATTATTTATTAAATGCAGTTGTGAAAATTAAACAGAAAATTCACCAGGTTTATTGTAGCAATAAAAGTAGTCTAGTAGAATAACGATTTGAGGTCCTGGTTCAATTAGTATTTTTTTTACAATTCAGTCCTCTTGCCTTTATTTTTTAGTACATCGAGAAGTGGTGATGATGATTAAAAATACATTTATTATTATTGTTGTTGTTATTGTTATTACTACTACTGCATTTTCTTGTTCTCCGCAGTGGATATTCAGTGAAATCGCATTCGTCGATTGCGTCACAAGTACGCATGCGTTGACCGATTACGTTCACTAGGTGTCAGCAATAGCAAACGGAAAATATTACTGTAGCAACTGTGGCAAAACACATAATTCTAATGGCACTAAATGCTAATAAAAACTGCATGAAACAACATCAGATATAAAAAGAAGTCGAAGAAGAATGAAATGCTGTCATATAGAGTGAATGTCGCTGCACTGAAAGGTTAGACGGGGCGAATATGTCAGCTGGGCAGAAAAGCCTGTTTGAAGGGGCAGAGTGTCTCCCTGAAGACTGACGTGTCCTCAGAACAGAGTTGAAATGGAGTGAGGTTTGGGCCAGAGGCTTTTGCAGTCTCTCTCTCTCTCTCTCTCTCTCTGTCTCTCTCTCTCTCTCTCTCTCTCTCTCTCTCTCTGTCTCTCTCTGTCTCTCTCTCTCTCTCTGTCTCTCTCTCTCTCTCTCTGTCTCTCTCTCTCTCTCTCTGTCTCTCTCTCTCTCTCTCTCTCTCTCACACACACACACACACACTTGCATCTGCATCACTTGCAGCCACCATCTGGCATCTGGACGCGGGACGAACAGGTCAGCAGGTCTTTGCGGCGGATGACCGCATCTCTCCGCTCTGCAAGGTCAACATGTCAACATTCAAAAGCACACGAAAGCGTTTTTTTGCGTTTATTGTGCATTTATATAGCTACCGTTTTGTTTGAAAACATCAACAATACTGATGAACGCTTCTCAAACACGTTGTTTTGAAGCGTATTTTTTATTGGTCCAGTCACAAACGTTTGTAAATGCTGTACGAAATTTATTTCGGGTGGTGATTTATTAAATTATTAATAATTATTTTTCGTTTATGTAATTCAATTTCAGTCTTCTGGGAGCACCTTTGAGTCAAATGATTCAATGAATTGGTCATTAAAACAAATTGATTCATTAAAATCAATCAGAAATGCCAACTTCTAGTAAGCTTGGACCATTTATTTATAATTTCTTTTGACAAAAAGGGGGGAAAAATGATGACAAAAGATAGACCTAGATATTACAGAGCAAAAAATGAGAAATCACATAATTCAGAGCGGTCGCCTGCTGTGCTCGAGTCTCATAACACACGACAAGGGAGCAGCGCTAGTTCAAATCTGAGTCGTGATCAGAATCTTAATTACTTGGCATTTGTCTGCAGCAGATATTAAACTGTATATGATTATATCGTCCTTCTCATCTCACTAGAAACTCCTTTATGGAGTCTGAAGGACATTTTTAAGCTGTAGGACAGTGTATTAAACGAATAACGGATTTAGCTGCTGCTGTGTGCGTTTGCCCTCAAAAACGGATTAGGTGTTTTTGGTCCATTCTTGTTTGTGATTGTCACATAATCACAATCCAATCAATCCTGAAATGCCCACATTCTCCACCATAAATATCTAGTTTCAAGCAAAAATATGTCACTTTACAGAAGTAAAAATGGGTGTGTCATGTCTGTAGCATGTTCATTTCCTAATTAACTGATCTCATAGACCTCAGTGTGTATTGAGGTCACTCTGACAGTTTTGACTTCAAACTCCTCGTATTTCTGGTCCGGGGAGCGTAGCACAAACGCAGTAAGTCAGAACTAGGCCTTTTATTGCTGCGCTGTCAAGCTCAGAGAGCCCCAGTGCCAAGAATCAGCACTTTTCCAGGGCCGTTTCATTTCTCTCCCTCTCTTTTTCTCTCAGGAGATATGGTAGGGGGCTGTTGGAGCCTCATTAACTCGCCTGATTTGATTTTGGAGCCCTCAGAGGAGCACAATAGTCGCTTGCTGTGAGAACCAACTGCATCTGTTGCCACAAAACTCACAAGTACCACGGAGCTGCCTGAGAACTTTCGGGATAAGACTGATGTTGGTTTCACAAGGCTGAAAACCAACTTTCCATGTCATTACAGGTAAATGGCACAATCTTAATTCCTATTCACCCCATGGAAATAAAAGTGTAACCGCAGCGGGTCTTTGAAGCAAAGCTGACTGACAGGAAACGAGTCTTTACTATAATCTTTCCCCTCAGCAACATGTGCTTCACCGATGAAAGGTTGAAAGGAAAAAGAACCACATTCCTCAAACTCTTTCCACACCCTGACTTCTTTAACCCTTGACAAGAAGCTCTTGCGCCCTTGGGGAGATTTAGAAAGTGTTTGTCTGATGTGCGTAGAGCTGGTTGAAGGTTCACAGCTGATGAGAGTTTACGTTATAGCATTTGGCCACCTCTGGACTGAAATATGCAACTGGCTGTCTCAGCCGGGCCTCTAGAAAGCTTCCTGGTGTACATTTACACGACAAGCATGTATTAAAACGGAAAGGTTTTTCCTCTTCTTTTTTTTTTTTTTCCATGTACATATGACAACGTTGTCAAAATGAACCCTGTTCACATGGATCCACGAAAAATACCTTAAAAATGCTGTATTATTCTGCCAGGCCAGTAGTTGGCAATGTCACTTTGTCACACCTATAGACCAAACACGTAATACGCATGTGCGTGGCATCAGCCTTTTCATAACTTTGTGTTTTTGTTGTTTACATGGAAATGATAACGGTATCGTTTTCAAAAACGTACACTTTGAAAACCGACTACAAAAGCTTGCATTTTCAGGCTGCCAAAACGCTGTTGTTGTGTAAATGAACGGCCAAAATGCATAAAAAGTTTTGAGTTGAAAATGGTGTCGCATAAACAGCTCCTAAGAGTTCAGTTTTCACATTCTTCTTTCAAAGATCATCAAATTGCTTGACAACACATTCAATTGACCCTTTACAAAGACCCGCCCCCTTTAGTTACTCTGTTGCTTTGTCTGACAAGCCATGCGCTCTCACGCCACACGTGTTCTCATGCAGTGAAAAATACATTCCAGAGCAAAGAGGACACTGACAGTTTCCTATTCAGTATATCTTAATTTTTTAAAGAAGTTTAAACAATAAATACTGTATAATAACAGATCGCTGTTGCTCCTCAGTTCAAGCGGCTCGTGAACCGATCATCTCTTCATACTAGTTCATTTATAGTATCAAATAAACATGAATGAACATCAGATGGAATGTTGTTTCAAGCGCGGAAAGACGTGAGTACACACAATTTTTCAAGTTCAAGTTCACCAACGTTAATCTACTAACTCCCCTGACTGCTTTGTCGGACAAAATGGCGGATTTGGGGTTATGATTGGTCAGATCGCCTGTCAATCAAACTGTTTGCAAAGGGTCAATTAAAGGACCATTTTTAGTTATTCTGCCAAAAGGGTTTCATCGAATTAACAAAAAAACAAACCATTTTTCCACACAGTTCTTGCAAAAAGTGTGTTGACAGACTTTTGAATGATTTTCTGTTGTCTTTTAGATTAAACAGAAATACTAAAACACAAATGTGATAAAATTTCAATCATTTTTATATAAAAAAAATGATAGAACTGTTTTGATTCACTAAAAAGAACTGGTTCATGAAAGTGATTCATTCAGAGTCAGATTTCATTAGTTGCACTACATGATATTTTTAGTTATTCTGCCAAAAGCAGATGGAATTGCAAAAAGAAATAATTATTTCAGTTCCCATTACTACTTATATTTTTAAAAACATTTTTTTTTTTAAAAAGTGTTTACTTTGACTTTTAATGTCTTGTAGTCTTAGATCAAATAAAATTTCATTTTTATTAAAAAAAAAAAGAAGAAAATTAAAAGAAACCAGGGGCTAATTAGACTGACTGTTTACATGACAACGTTAACTAAAAGCAAATTTGTTATGCGTTTTGACTTTTCATTTACACAACAATGGCATTTTGGTGGCCTGAAAATGCAAACATTTGAGAAGAGTTTCAAAGTGCAAGTTTTTACTGTTATTGTCTCCATGCATGTAATTTACAAAAATGTGACTTTTTAAAAAAAATAAATGTTGATAGCATGCGCATGTATATTACATGCTATAGGTGTGTGTGTCTGTACGCGAAAAGCACGGAGGAAAAACATCTGTTTTTAGTGCATTGTTGCTGTGTAAAGTCTCACAAGCCATAAGTACAACATAACAGTAAGTTGTAATAAGCTGTGTAGGTTACTTAAAAAGTTTTTTTTTTTAAATCGTTAAAAAAAAAACATTTTATGGTTTTGTTTTAACATTATCAAAACTATCCCCGTTCACACAAATCTGCGAAAATGACTAAAAATGTTGTATTACGCATGCCTGGCAAGTAGTTGGTAATGTTTCCATTTCTGTTTTTGGTTAAAATCAGTGGAAACAGCCCCTTAGAAGGGGTCTCGCATTGCCACTGAATTGAATAGTAGAGCAGAAAACTCTGTCAGATTATTTTATTATGAGTAAGTAGCATTATTTCGAGAGTTTTTGCTCAGTATAAAAAGGCCTGCCAAATAACTGGACATAACACAGTTCTTTGCTAGTCAGGACTTTATACGTTCTATGGAAAAAGCTGCTGTCAGTTCAATTTGTGCAAAGCACCGCGTAGCTGCTCCAGGGGTTGTCAGTTCAGCCGGTACCCAGAAGACCCCTCTCTGTCCTGGGGAACACACCCCTCTGATCTGTGTGTGGTGGCTTTTGTTCTTTCCCTGCTTTCATTCTGAAGAAAAGAAAAGCGCATTTAATTTGAAGTGAAAAACAGATGCAGTACCGTATGAGATAACGTGAAGAGGAGAGAGAGCACTTTGAAAGGAAATATTTTGCATATGATTATGTCTGTTTTGCTACCCTCATTCTGAAAGTGGTTACAAAGTGTTGAAATATTGTTGTTAACCCTGTCCAACACAGCAAAAACTCCTTCCGAGAGAGGGAATTCAATGAATAGAAACCCAAAAATGAAAATTTATGCAACTCATGCAACGCATACAATGCATTATTCCACTGTCAACTGCTTTCTGCTCTGATCACAACTTTTCCTATGTCCTGGCAGGTTTGTGTGTGTACATCTGTGCATGTGTGTGTGTGCAAAATTGCCGTGAGCAGATCTCTACCTCTCGCTTTCCCCACACACACACACACACACACACACACATAAAGATGTGTTGAGGGAAAGAGAGCAGAACGGTGACATTTTGTAAGGCTGAAATCATTGTCACACTAAAGCATTCTGTCACTTTATGACACACCAGCACAGAAAGAGAGCTAGACTGCAGAGAATAAATTGTTTTTCACAGATAGACGTTTACAAGGTTAGCCAGAACAAGAGAATCAGAAATAAACTGTCATGGAACTTTGTTCAACGTGTCACTAAAATTCGCAAACATAAATGTCAAATATTCACTTAAATTATCAATGTAATATCAGACAAAACAATATATGTTCTAAGAATGTTCGTTTGTGTTTTATAAAATGTGATGGGAAGTCGAACAAGCAAAATGCTAAATAACCGTTGTTCAGAATCATTTTATCAGCTCACTAGCAAAAAGCTAAATATCTTACTTCACTTGACTTCTCAACAGAATTTGCAAAAAACACTCTCCACTTTGAAAAGTTTTTTTTTTTTTAAGAAATAAATTACACAGTTTTTGAAATAACGAAATGACACAGTTCACACAGTCTCACACAGTAAGAACTTCTGCGTAATTTGAATAGTACCGAAAGCAAAAAGCTGAAAATCACAGAGAAGCAATAATATGTGTTTGTGTGAGGGGTCTGATGTATTCTTTGTGTTTAGTAGGGGAGGCATGCCTCGTGTACCTAAGGCCAATTCAGACGATGAAACACTAACCCCGACACACTATACAGCGTGCAGCTGATGGCAGTGCTGCTGTCAAAACACTCTCACACACACCAGACTCTACCCCTCCAACCTTCCCTCTCAACATGCATCACGCACACACACGTTTGTGGGGTCTTAACCTGCCTCCATCAGCACACATTATGCATGGCATGTGTGTTTCGAACCCTGACAGATAAAGAGGAACGGGGCCGCCACACGACACCTTTGCACACATATACGATAATAAATGATGATCGGATTGACTTTTCCTCCAAGTATATTCACAAACAATATAACACATTTTGGACAAACAACAAGCATCCCTTTGTGAAACAAAACTGTGGCTATTGTCAACAGATATTTATTTTCTTTTAGCAATACATGCAATTGTGGCGACAAGTTGAACATTGTACGAACAAATGTTGTTTGAGTGGGTATTTAACATCTTGTTTGGGAACTGGGTTGACAAGTGGAACAAAACGGCTATTTAGTTTATGTGTTTGCAGATTGTTGTGACAAGATTAACAAAAAATGTTTAACTGGATACAGTATTTAGTGTTCTGTTTTCACATTGTGTGGACAAGCCTAATTAAGAACAAACAAACATTGTTTCAGTGGATATTAAGAGTTGTGTTTGCAAGTTGTGGTGAAAAGTACAAACATTGTTAAAGCAGGTATTTTGCATTTTGTTTGTGACAAATTGGATGAAGTAGTGTATAATGCAAAATGGGGTGAGGGAACAAAATGCTTAAAGCAGATTTTTGTGACAAATCGGATGAAGTACAAACAAACGTTATAGCTTGTGGTAACAAGTTGGATTAAGTATATAATTAGAATTTGTTTATAAATTGTGAAAACTGAACAAAGTACAAACAAACGTTAAAGCAACTCAGATGAAGTTAAAAAAAATGGTCAAAGCAGATATTTAGCGTTTTGTTTGCAACCTGCGGTGATAAATCAGAAAAACCATAAACAAATGTTGTTATTGTGGATATTTGGGGTTTTGTTTGCAAATTGCGATAATTGAACAAAGTACAACCAATCATTGTTACGCCAAGTCAGATGAAGTACAAAAAAAAAAATGGTAATAGCAGATATTTGGCTCTTTGTTTGCAACCACTGGTGAAAAACAAACATTGTTATAGTATTGTTATATATTAGGTTTTGTTTGCAAATTGCTGTTACAATGTTAAAATGCAAACAAACATTGTTAAAGCAGATTTTTAAAGCTTTTTTTGTTGTTATAAATTATGGAAAAAGTTGTGTTCATAGCTTGAGTGTTTTGTCTGTAAATTATGGTGATTAAAATATGCAAAATATCATTAGAGCAGATATTAAGGGTTTTGTTGGTGAATTTTGTTGACGAGTTAAACAAAGTACAAGCAAACGTTGTTGCAGTGAAAGTTCAGTTTTTGTGAGACTTCCAGGAATAAAACATCCTGTCAAACGAACTGTACTGGTTGTACTGCAGTCAGTTACACTGTAACTCTTGAGTCAGTCAAGCGAGATGAACATGCAGGTGAACATGCGCGCACGCACACACACACACACACACACACACTTGGTTGTTTTGATGTTGTCTTTCTCTCACGCACCATCGACCAGCATCTGTAATTGTTTGAAACAGAGAAAACGTGGAAGGTATTCATATAATAAGTTTAGGATTTCATGTGGAGCTTTTTTTCTGTTTTTCTTGACCCAAGTATTGCGAAACACTCTTGGTGGGAGTATCAGCTGCGCTGTGTGGAAACATACTTAAAAATGAAACATGTCATATGACATGTCCTGAAGCCCCATAAGATATATAGTTTTTCCATTGTTTATTTATTTTTTTCATATAATCGTCTGTTATGACAACATATATATATATATATATACACAATATTTAATAGTATAGTGTATTTAACAAATGTTCAAAGTGCACAACTGGTTAGTGATGAGGAGTCAACTCTCGTTGTTGACTCTGTTCTTTCTGTAATTCCTATAGATTCAGGCAGTTTAGTGCACTATATCAGCAAGGAGTGAACGATGTGAACCAAGGAATTCGGACACTGATGTATTACTCTGCTCCAGCGGAGCGGTCTCAGAAACAACTTTGTCCTGTGCGTTTAGCGCTGACACCTGGCCATTAGGAGACAAATTCACTAAAGAATACACTGGTTGCACCCAAATCGCAGTGTGTATTAGTGTGTAATAACAACGGCAATCTTGTATTCCTTGACCCTGTTTTGATGTAAAGTAAATGGAGTCGAGTGGAATCGATACTTATTGTGGGAGTCGGGAGTTGGAAACCTGGAAACAAACACCCATGCAACTGGTTGGGAAAATGATACTTTTATGACAAAATATCAACTTTTTCCAAAAAAAAAAGAAAAGCTTGTGTCAGTCAAGAACTGTGACTACACTAGAAGTATAAATAATGACATACACTCATGTTGGATGACAAATGGTGATGGTTCCAACAGTACTTCAACATGTTGACATAACTGGGTGAATTTGACTGCAGAAAGCATTAAAATTCATGACATGGATCATGTAAAACTGAAAACCATTTCGCCATGGTGTATCATTGCAACAAACTGTACGCACAGAGGCAGGCAGACAGACACACACACACACAGTGTGGTACAGTAGGAGTCCTGGGGCTGGTATGTCTAGGTATGAGCATTGACCTTTATTGCCCAGATGAGGGGAAATATTCGATTATCACTGACCTGATTCTGCTACTCTCTCGTATCACCTGGAATTAACATCATGCGGATTAACACAAACAAACAAACAAACACGACACACTAACCTTTTCAAAAATACAAGTTTTTCAAAACAAAAGTGGATTTATGCCATTTTTTCAACAGTAGTCAACAGTGGCACCCGTGTTATTTTAGTATCATTGTTATACAACTACATTTTTTATAGTTTTAGTTTTAGTTAATGATAATAACCCAGTGGCACCAAATGAAATGACAAAAAATTGCACATTAAATTGAGTTGCATTTAAAAGTCTCATTTCACTTTTTAATGCAGCATATTCGGAGTCTGTTTGCTGTCACGCCACATCTAGATGTCGAGATTAACATCACATCCGATGTTGACTGAAGCCTTCAACACGACAAAGCCAAGCAGTTAATGAATCTGCCTGAGAACTGGCATCGTGTCTGAACTCGACTACAGAGAAAGAGAGTCAGTGAGCCAGGGGGACAAAAAGAGTAGATTCGTCAGAGTGACTTGATTTGATATGGCTGGGCCACGAGCTCATCTAATTGCAGGGAAGTTGATCTGACAAATGGATCTGGTTGGTGTTATCATGCTGTACATGTGCCTTGAGGGTAAAAGGCTCTCTCTGTACAGCTCCATTGATACTAATGACGCAAACACAGCCATTTCAGATTAGAAGCGGTTCCTTAATTTACCCTATCTTTCTGGCCCCACCTAATTTTTTTTTTACTGTGCATACCTTAAAAACTTGCCTAGGGCTGTTATATTTCGAGAAATATTATGTTTTTAAGCCAGTGTTATCTAATGGTGAGGGAGTTGGGCTTGTAATCAGAAGGTTGCGGGTTCGATTCCCACGCCGGCAGGAATTGAAGGTGGGAATTGTGAATAAACAACACTCTCTCCACCTTCAATACCACGACTAAAGTGCCCTTGAGCAAGGCACCTAACCCCCAATTGCTCCCCGGGCGCTGTCGCAATAGCTGCCCACTGCTCCGGGTGTGTGTTCACTGTGTGTGTGTGTGTTCACTACTCACTGCTGTGTGTGTGCACTTGGGATGGGTTAAATGCAGAGCACCAATTTCGAGTATGGGTCACCATACTTGACAACACGTCACGACTTTCACTTTTTTCACTTTAGTATGATTGAGATATTATTATGGTTTTTAGTAATGACAATTACTGACAATTTTTAGTAATTTTGTGTTTTGTCATCGGTTTTTATTCATTTTCATTTATTTGTTTTAGGTTATTTTAGTACTTCAAGCTAAACTAAAAATAGAAAATGTTGCTTTGACATCTAGCTGAAATGAAATACGTTTTTTTCATACTTACAATATTTTAATTCACTTAGCGTTGCACATGACATGCAGGAAAAAATGTGTATGTCGTGGGCACGAATGAACAATTTGCTCCCACGACTTACTAATACATTAGCACATTTAATTTGTTCCCTCCTTTTACTAAATCATGGCCACGTTATAAGAAAACGTCCCCTTGTTTTAGTTAAATCAAAACAAGGTAATGAATTAGTTCAAATAAATTAGAACAAATTCTTAATTCATGGCCACGATATTAATTTTTGTCTGCATGGCATGTGCAGGGCTTCATAATATATTATTTCGAGTACATTTTTTATGGTTTTTAGTTTTAGGCCCCGTTTACACTAGTGTTTTAACATAAGTTTTGCTACAGTTACGCTTACCGTTTACACTGCGCCAACGTTTTCGAACCCCGAAAATAGAGACTTTTGAAAATGCTGCAGACTCTGTTTTAGTTTAAAAACGCCGGGGTTGCGTTTCAGTGTAAACGGACCCAAACGGAGACTTTTGAAAACGATGCCGTGGCTCCCCACACTCTGTGTATCCTTGACGGCCGTGTAAACAATAACATGTAGACTGACCTGCAATCTTTGCTGGCTTTGTTATAATTTTATCAGCCATTGTGCTGTTAAACTCTGCATCTTTTTATACTGCAGCTACCTACATGCCCAAGAGGCAACTGTTTACACTTGTACGCGCATGCCCATGTGACATCCATTTTCGGTTTTGTAGTGTAGACGTAGATCGTTTCTGAAACGCTGTGGAAACACTAGTGTAGACGAGGAACATTTTTGTTTTAAAATGACGTTTTAAAATGAAAACACGGTGGTGTAAAAGGGGCCTTATAAGATAATAAACCATCATTTCCGAGCAACATTCCTAGGCGTGTTCTTAAGGCTGTGACACACTCAACCAACGTCACAGCTGAGGTGTGCAAAAACTATCCCATGATGCTTACCGACTGTACAGCTTGACAAAAATTGTGTAGCGAAGCTCGCGCAAGAAATGGCAGGCCTCTGTGCTGATGCGTTCCTTCACATGCGAACCTCAAAGAACTCTAACGTTAATGTCAAGCTGAACTTGTGAATGCAGTTTATACAAGGTTTTTTACAAGTGGTCCATTCACTTGCATTATATTAACTCACTAAGATTGATTATGTTTTTAAAAATCTTTGTGTTTATGTGAAGAAAGAAAGTTATATACGTCGGCTATGCCATGAGGGTGAGTAAATGATAAGAGAATCCTTATTGTTGGGTGAGCTGTCCCTTTAAGAACTTACTTATTACACTCATAGTAGTACTCCCAACACCCAAAGGATGCAGATGAAACAGCATAAATGAGTAGATAGTGGAGCTAGACTCATTTAAAAAGCCTGATTCAAACCTCATGGGTGTTATATGGTAGAGATGCATTGGTGTAGCTTCTATTTATGGGTGCTAAACCAGTTTAGTAACCAAAAACATCACCCCACTTAACGAATTTTCTACAAGTACACACAAGCACACCATACTGTTTTTATATCCTTAAGCGAAGCCCATGAGAATGGCAAAACCTGCTGATATTCATTCATTCCTGCTGTGATGTATATCTGCAAAGAGGTAGACTACAAGGTGAAATATCCATTCCGGGAGCATCTACAAATCGGTGGAGGTTAGTTTAGAGGTTGCGGTGCCTTTCAGTTCTCCATTAGGAGAGAATAACGCTTTGGAGAAAAGCAAGGCCACTCAAAGAACTCTCTCTCTGATGTGGATGGCTCCAGGCTGGACTCCTACTTAATAAAACACAGCCTCCTGGTCTTTCAAGACCACTCATTTGATCCTGGTGGAAAATAAAGGGGTTTCTCTTTCTGATCTGTCAAAAGCAGTTTTCCTCAATTCTACCTTTTGTTTAAACCACCACCATTTACACACTTCACCGATCATGATGAACTCCAACAAACACTCTTTGCTCTTATTTGTAGGTTTTCAATCTTAAACACTATAATAACGAATCACTTAAAGCTATTGTGCTGTAATGGTACTTTTCCTTCTATTTTGTAAATGTTACATGCCTTAAAATAAACATGCTTGTTCAATTTTGTAAATTGCTGTAAAGCTACATTCATTGTCTGCACTGCAAGCTGTAATATCACTGTTTAGTGTTATAAATCATCGTAGAGAGCGTAAAGTTGTCAGGCATCATCTACATTGCACTCTATATTGTCGTTCAAAATTGTAAATTACTGTAAAGTTTATGATGTAAAGTCATTGCGCATATGTTGTTTATATATTATGACAATAAATGTAACAATCATGTAAATTACTTTAAAGCTATTATGTTGAAAAACTATTTCCCATCATGCATGATGCATACAATATAAATAAAAAATAGCTTTAATTTGGTGTGAAATATAGTTGTCCTAAAGCTGTAATTGAATATTGAATACATTGCATGCTGTAAAAACTTTGTACATAGTAAAGCTAATTTAATATTGGCATGTAATCTACAAAAATCTAAACGTTTTCTCAAGTGTTATGTGCTAGCTGTGGTTTGTACCTAAATATTGATTTCAGGTATATTGAAGTTAATTGTGTTGTTCTGGGAGATTGTTTAATCCTCTGCTGATGTTCAGGAAGTAAAGCGCAGGTCCATTGATCGTCCTACAGGGCAGGAGGGGTCAGAATCTTCTGGCTGACTGATCGATGTCATCCTTTCAAGGGCAACGGGACTCGATAAAGGTTTTCTTCTAAATCCAGAATCTGCTGCCCTCCATCAACAAGTGGTGATAAACAGATGGAATCAGAAGAGGGATTTGCAAGGTCAAAAGTGGATGGAAACACTTTTGGATGGAAATCAGACGCAATGTGGAAAGTTTCCAAACAGTTTATAGTATTTAATATTTAAAAATGTCATGTTATATATATGTATATACCTAAACATATAAACAAATATTATCATATGACATACAGTATATTTATATATTTCAAAAGTAGTATGATCACCTAAAACAATTAATTGAACTACATACACAAATGCGATGTAAAGATTAGAACTGCTGTTCATTAGAACACTAATCCTAGCATAAATATTAATTGTAGCATTATATATAATTTAATATTTAATCATATTTTTATAGATATAAAATACGATATATATTTGTGTGTGTGTTTGTGATTTTTATATTTAAAATGTTATATTTTTTAATGCATAACATACCTTTCAAAACAAAGTTTGTTTACATTTCAAAACTAATTAGATTGCCAATAAAATGAATTGAACATATTAAACATACACAGATGAACATTATGTACAGTACTCAATCATATAGCGCTTAAATCCTAACGTGTTTGTTTGCCATATTCTCTGACGCTTGTCCTTGTCTTTTTGCATTTCCTTGAGCCTGTGTGATTTTTAAAAACGAGGAAAAAAGAAACATGTACATTAGGCTGATTTTGTTTGCACAGGTGTCGTTGAGTTTTGTTTGGTGATTCATGTTTTTACAAATGAAACAGGTGTGCTCACAATGGGAATGTTGCAGTATATTGGAAGTTTGACAAAAGGTGAGCATGAAAAATAGCACTGAAGCAACAGGAAACATTTTGAGCCACTGACTGCTTACTTTCATTCATCTGCAGTTTGAGTCCAAATAAGGAAGTCTGTAATAAACTACAGGGGGGTAAAAGAAACGTTTCCAATAATGCTGAAATTGCTTCATTTTATTCCACCACAGTAATTGCTATGAGTAAAGTAAATCAAGTCAGTCCACACATACGCGCTCTAACATCCAATTATTTCTCCTCTCAGAAGAGCACTCCAGTTTCTATTTCTCTAATTGCCAGGCGTGTGTTGTCCTGCACTGTGTTGCATTCTGGGAGCTGTTAGGAGACAGGTGAAAGACCCTCTGAAGGATTCGATGAACCACACAGGACGGCAAATCAGAGAAACTTCCAGAAAGCCGAGCACAGAAAACAGGGGTCAAGGACAAGTGACCTGAACAGAACAGCATGATGATGATTGGCGGCAAATGAGAACAAGTTTGTAAGAGGGAGAGAAAGTGGTTTTAATGGTGGGGAAGATACTTTGAAACTGCCATAGATCTACTCATAATTTAAAGTTTGATAAAATAAAAAAAGTAAACTATACAACACTGATGCTGGTTATGGCAATATGAGATCATATTATACATTTACTATCTTAGGGTGTATATTATCACTTAAATATAAAATGGGAGAAAACAATGAGGATCTAACATGAGTATAAACAATTACTCTAAATACTGAAAACTAAATGAAAAACATAAAAAAAATATAATAATATAATATTAAACATTAATTAATATAATATAATTAAAATATAATTACTTTATATTTTGCAGGTTTGCCCACTTACAAAGAATGTAGAAGTGTGTAATTTTTAACACAGGTACTCTTCAACTGTGAGTGACGGAATCTAAAAGAAAAATCCAGAAAATCACATTGTATGATTTTTAAACAAATAATTAATTTGCATTTTATTGCATGACATAAGTATTTGATCACCTACCAACCAGTAAGAATTCCGGCTCTCACAGACCTGTTAGTTTTTCTTTTAAGAAGCCCTCCTGTTCTCCACTCATTACCTGTATTAACTGCACCTGTTTGAACTGTATAAAAGACACCTGTCCACACACTCAATCAAACAGACTCCAACCTCTCCACAATGGCCAAGACCAGAGAGCTGTGTAAGGACATCAGGGATAAAACTGTAGACCTGCACAAGGCTGGGATGGGCTACAGGACAATAGGCAAGCAGCTTGATGAGAAGGCAACAACTGTGGGCGCAATTATTAGAAAATGGAAGAAGTTCAAGATGACGGTCAATCTCCCTCGGTCTGGGGCAGCATGCAAGATCTCGCCTTGTGGGGCATCAATGATCATGAGGAAGGTGATGGATCAGCCCAGAACTACACAGCAGGACCTGGTCAATGACCTGAAGAGAGCTGGGACCAAAGTCTCAAAGAAAATCATTAGTAACACACTACTTATGAATTTATCTCTTTATATGCATTAAAGGATTGTTAGGCTGCATAGATCAGGTGGGCTGGAACCGGAAACACTTCCTATAACATTGGACGTACTCGTTAAATCAGAAGAAGAATGGTGTCTACGCTAATTTTTGTCTCTCTGCTTATCCCGAGGTTTACCATTTAACGTGATTGGCTGGATCCGGGCAGTGTCCGGGTCGGATGGGTAACCTGTGCCTGTGCAACGTGGAGATTGTGTGAACAAGCTCATCCCTTGTGAGAGCCTTACCGACACATCAGCCAGTGGCACAGATACCCAACAAACCCATACCGGCATTATAATCTAGATGGAACTGGATTAAATATTTTGACAGTTGTGATTTCAAATCGGACTTATTACCTGTAACTCTGCCTGAGTATCAGACAAGTGTTCACTGTTGGCTAGAGGAGAACTGGCCCCTCGACTAAGCCTGGTTTCTCTCAAGGTTTTTTTCTCTATTTTGTTGGAGTTTTGGTTCCTTGCCGCTGTTGCCTTTGGCTTGCTTAAGTTGGGGACACTTGCTTGATATTCAGCAGTGTTTTTGATATGCCTGCATTGGCGCCGTTGTATGCGAACTGAGCTGAGCCGGACAATTACATCACTGTTTTCTGCAGTGCTGATATACATAAATGAACTAGACTAATAACTACGTCACGACTTTAGTTAACTTAACTATTGATCTTTGCAACAGAATGAATAAATAATATATAGATAAAAAGGGACAATGACACCATTTTCTTTGGGAGCTGCTGTGCAGCTAAAATTTATTTGTCAATTATTAATGTAAAGCTGCTTTGCCACAATTTCTTTGTAAAAAGCGCTAAATAAGTAAAGGTGACTTGACTACGCCGTCATGGATTAAAATCCCGCAGCGCACGCAAGGTCCCCCTGCTCAAGCTATCGCATGTCCAGGCCCATCTGAAGTTTGCCAATGACCATCTGGATGATCCAGAGGAAGAATGGCAGAAGATTATGTGGTCTGATGAGACAAAAATAGAGCTTTTTGGTCTAAACTTCACTCACAATGTTTGGAGGAAGAAGAAGGATGAGTACAACCCCAAGAACACCATTCCAACCATGAAGCATGGAGGTGGAAACATCATTCTTTGAGGATGCTTTTCTGCGAAGCGGACAGGATGACTGCACCGTATTGAGGGGGGGATGGATGGGGCCATGTATCGCGATCTTGGCCAACAACCTCCTTCCCTCAGTAAGAGCATTGAAGATGGGTCGTGGCTGGGTCTTCCAGCATGACAACGACCTGAAACACACAGCCAGGGCAACTAAGGAGTGGCTCCATAAGAAGCATCTCAAGGTCCTGGAGTGGCCTAGCCAGTCTCCAGACCTGAACCCAATAGAAAATCTTTGGAGGGAGCTGAAAGTCCGTATTGCCCAGCGACAGCCCCGAAAACTGAAAGATGTGGAGAAGGTCTTTATGAAGGAGTAGGCTAAAAATCCCTGCTGCAGTGTGTGCAAACCTGGTCAAGAACTACAGGAAACATATGATCTCTGTAAATGTAAACAAAGTTTCTGTACCAAATATTAAGTTCTGCTTTTCTAATGTATCAAATACTTATGTCATGCAATAAGATGCAAATGAATTACTTAAAAATCATACAATGTGATTTTCTGGATTTTTGTTTTAGATTCCGTCAGTCACAGTTGAAGAGTACCTATGATAAAAATGACAGACTTCTACATGCTTTGTAAGTGGGCAAACCTGCAAAATCGGCAATGTATCAAATACTTGTTCTCCCCACTGTGTGTATGTGTATATATATATATATATATATATATATATATATATATACTGTGACAAAAAGTACTTAAAATATTTTAAAGCCTCTCTTAGAACCCTTTAAGACACAATTTTATTTTTTATTGAAATGAATGAATTCATAAAATGTATACATTGCATTATTATAATGTAATTTAAAACATTACAATTTAAATTAGCAACATTTTTAATAACCATGATTTTTTTCATAAAACATTATTGACCAAGATTTTTCTTGTGGTTTTTAAAAAATTTTTTTTTATAAATTTGTTTTTTGTTTTTGTCATAAATTTGTTCTTTATTCCCCATCACTGAAGCTATCAGAGCTGAACAGGTGAAACTGGATGGAGAGATGTCCATTCACTTCCTCTTCTACTAACATCCGCTCATCTCATCATTAACGTGTCATTTTTCCTCTCCATGAGTCCAAAAAGGCCTGGTTTTCAAAATCACACAAGTATGAAACATCATTCGTTTTACCTCCAGGCTCTTTGATGACCTTGCCAAATATAGACGTGACCTCTTCCATACTGTGCCCATTTCAAGCGTCTGGGGACGGCTGTCCCCGCAGCACTCGATGTGTCTATGTTTGCGTGTGTGTGTGTTCATTCCTCAGGCTTCTCTTCACTGTCCTGTCTATAGAAATAACTCTGTTATGCTCCTCGTCACTGAACACACTCCAAACTCCCAGCGACAGACCACCCTTTCTGCATCAAAGCCGTCCCAACAGCTAACGTCAAGAAAAACTGCACTGTCAACACAAAAATACTGAAAAGTTGCCCTTCAAAACCAAGAAAGGCAACAGATCTGAAACAGCGTCTCCACAATTCACAATCTTTGGCAATACAATGTTCCAATGATGTTATCCAATGCTTATACCATGGTAGTGAATTTCATGTACTGTGGTATTTACATGGTATACGCCAAATTACTTCCACAAATACCATGGTATACGTTCAAAAAGACATGGCAGTATTGTATCTACCATAAGACAAAGTTAAAGTATATATATATATATATATATATATATATATATATATATATATATATACATGAATGAACATCAGAGGGAATGTTGTTTCAAGCATGGAAAGACGTGAGTACACACAATTTTTCAAGTTCACCAATGTTAATCTACTAACTCCCCTGACTGCTTTGTCGGATAAGATGGCGGATTTGGGGTTGTGATTGGTCAGATCGTCTGTCAATCAAACTTTTTGCGAAGGGTCAATTGTACCTTTGAGTAACATGGTCAAGATCTAAGTAACATAATCCATTAGACACCACAAATACCACATTATTAATCATGTAAAATACAATACAGTATTTAAAAAATGTAATGGTAGATTTTATCATAGTACTATGTTTTTAGACCATATTTTGTATTCTTTGGATATAAAATGGTAAGCATTCAGTGCCATGTATCGAACAGTATGAAAGCGCCTCAATATACCTTTTTGTAATAGAAAACAGTTGCATAAGTTTTATATGGACTGTAACAATTTGAAATCAAGAACAAAGAGTGTGTACGCTAAATGTTTTAAAAGACACTTTGAAGAGGAATCTGACCTGAAAGCCAGTGTTTTGTTTTGTCTGCTGTCTGATGTTGTTTCTTTTATTGTGTCTGCAAACGTCCAAGCCTTACATCTATTTGCACACATTTCGACCCAAAACCCAAAACAAAGATCAAAAACGAATGAGAGTTGATCTGCAGGGCATGCACACATCATTAACGCACTTGCACCTGAGCCTGACCTTCAAGGTTAAAAACACACAAACAAACAGAGGAGCACACACACACACACACACACACACAAGCAGGGATAGTGGGGTTTTTGGGTCACGTCCCTGAACCGTTACAGAAACACACACACGCACACACACACACACACACACCTGTCCGTTTCAGTGTGTCAGTGGTTCAGCAGGTGTCACATGATGTCAAACAGTATGTGGCTGATCCAGGGAGATCAAACCCGCAGGTCCATCCATCCAGAGATCCTCACAGATGAGAAACACACCCTGAGGTGATGTCATCCATGAAATACAGGAGCTAAACAACAGAATGAACAAAGACAAGTGTGTGACTGGAATTTAACTCTTTAATAGAACAATAACAAGATAGAAATCAGTACTTAACCATATATTCAGCTGTGTGCCTTAAACAACATAATACACACATTCAAGATTTTAATTTATATTATATAATATAAACATAAAACAGTGAATACACATTATCACATTTATTTTATTCCATTATACACCACTATTTTATATATATAACTATTTATATATAAAAAAGCACCATGCAACCAACTGTTTTGAACATGTATCATGTTCTTGTTAGATTCGGACTATAGTAGCATCATTTATACCATCAATATACCACGTTATCGGTCATTTAATATAATCAGTCATCAATTTTACTTGAAATGTTGAATGTCACATTTTTTGTACAATTCTGTACTTTTAATACTAATTTATCTCAATCTGATACCACCAATGTACCACATCATGTAAAATACAATACAGTATGTCAAAAATGTAATAATATATATTTGAAAATTTTGTTGTGCAATGCTCCTGTTTTAACTCCCCCTGATTTCTCTAGACCTTTTAAACTTGAGGTGGATGGCCAGTGGTACGGGTGCCGATGCTGTCCTACTACAAGAAGATGACCCAGGAATCAAACATGATATGTTTTCATTCCAAGAAATGCAATTGTTATCAAGTCAATTATAGTATCATCGAGAAAGAAGCACTAGCTCTTATGTTGTCTCCAGTTCTCAACCCATAGATGTATTCACTGATCATATAATCCAGGCTCTGTGGGCACAGAAACAGGGGAGTGGTAAGGTTCGAGGAGTGACACATGGAAAGAGGAGTGAGTCCTGTAGTGTGAGGGGAGCTGGAGCTGATACGTGACGGGGTTGATCTGTCTGATGAAGACAGATATCTGGGACTGAGCTTCTTGCAGGGCAGGTGCATCCGATGTCCTGGGTCGACAGCCAGACCATCTGACCAGGCTGGTTCGGATTGTTGAAGGTCTGCTGTGATACTGCCCACTGAAGCTGATGGGTGAGCTGCTCTCACCAGTGGTCAACGGAAGGGACATCGGACAGTTCTTCAGACCTGGAAGGGCATGATTCCAAAGGCATGCTGACGGAGGATGTTCTGCGCATACTCGGGCCAGCCCAGAACCTAGTTCCAAGAGTTCTGATGGCCGTGGCAGAAGGTTCGTAGGAAGCGTCCGATTTCCTGGATCTTTTTCTCCGTCAGCCCGTATATGACTGGGGCTGCACCTGCGGAGAGACTTAGGATCACACCCAGGAGGGTAAAAAAGGCCTTCCACACTTTGGAGATGAACTAGGGCCCATAATATGATACGATATCCTCTGGAATTTCGTAGTATCTGAAGACTCTCAATTCTATCTCAAATCGAGCAGCTGAGTTTTTGGCCATTTTCAAAAAAACGTCTAAAGACATCTTTTTCATCAGCACCTGACTAATTAATACAAGCACTTATTCTATTTGTCTTCTTCTGATTAAAAATATAAAATGAATAAATCTTTGGTATGTGTACTGTGTTGGTCTAACTGAGACTTGTTACAGCACTTGTATACTCTGTTGCCCTTTTGTTGGTCTGATTGCTTATAATGTTCTTCTCATTTGGATAAAAGCGACTGGCAAATGATTAAATATAAATGTAAAGTAAATGTACATGTATATAATATATATTCATAATATAATAAATGTGGTGTGTGTGTATGTTTATATAGACACATGTGGTATAATATTATTTTGCTTTAAAAAAAAAATCTATATTTATATTGCTTATATATAAATTTGAATTAACACAATGTATTGACCCAGAAAATTCATTATGTGCCATTCTATAGGGTAGGGCTAAGGTTAACAGTGTAATACCTGTAAAATGAACAGGTATTTCATGTCGTAGCCGTTTTAAAAAGTCTGGAATGCTGTACTGACCAATCAGCATCCAATACCAGAGTATTCCGTTTTAAAACAGAAAAAATACTTTGTTTGGATGTAAAATATGTTGAAATTTCAATTCAAAATAAGGCAGAAAACATTTGTTAGCATTTATGCTACACAATTAAAAACTTTTCTACACCAATAATAAAAAGGCTAGTCTTAGATCACAACAACCCCCAACAGTCCATTTGAGAAATAATACAAGCTTTTTTAATTTAGATCTCTGATAAAGATTTCAGGGCTCAGAGAGGCGAACAGCTGTGTTTCTACCCTGATAAATGACTCATTTAAATGAGTTTCATTAACGATACGTAGGAGTCTTGTTCAGCGCCGTGATATGTTTTGATGTACAACAGCCGTTATGACAGCAGGGGTTTGTGCGGCAGTCCGTGAATTAATGGAGTCAAATGGAAATTATCTGATGGCTAACACATCTCTGAATTTAAATGTTCCTCAAATATTGAAGTCAGGCTTGTCGTATGTCGTCCGGCAAATTATTCATTCTATATACAATCGAAACCAAATGATCTCATAAAAAAAGGATGTGGAATAATTAATTCTTTGGCGTTGATATCTCTTCCCGCTACCAAAACACATGCTAGGTTGAAATCACTTGTGCGTGACTAAGTGTTTGACGATGTGGCCTGATCCACGACCTGCTTTTCTGGTTCCTGTGCTGCTTAATTTCAGGGTTTGGGTGGTGGAGGTTTCAATGAAGGATTAAATTAAGTTAAAACCGTTTCAGATCTGTGCAAACAAACACGCCAAAGCAAAGTCCTGCCCGAGGCAAACCTTGACACAATGCTTTAATCTGTAATCAGGTACAGATACTGTCAGTGCTAAGCGGAAAATAAACGCTTACAAACAGATTTTAACTTATTTTCTTGGAGCGCATCTATTCCTCACGAACTCAAAATCTATATAAATTTATAAGTCTTTAAGCAGTTTAATTTTGTTTGGTACATAGTGTATTTTAAGATGAATGCTAATCTATTGAATGCTAATCCAGTATATTATTAACACAGCAAACGTGTTTCTTAACATCTGTGTTGATAAAATATGAAGCATATAAAGTGGGAATGTCTGTATTAATGTCACGGAGGGTGGCTGGAATGTAAGCGCTCAATGACTTTAATCCAAGAATCAAAACAGTAAACAGGAGAAAAACGCAACCATGTCCACATTGACATTAAATAATGCGAGACAAGCTGAAACAGAAGGCTTAATGCTGCCTTCACATGCTCTCAGCATTATTGTAAATACGAGTTTCCTAGGTAAAAATTGCACATCAACTCCCTTCCATTTCGAATCTTCAAATGCGACGAGTTCGTAATGATGACTTTATAAGTGGGAATTATCAAATTTCCGGTTCCACATGAAGGCAGCATAAATACACAGTGCAAACAAAGGGAGAAAGTAACTAGACACCTGAACTAAGGACTCTAATCAATCTGTAACCATAGAAACAAACAGGAATCGAATGGAAGAGAACAGGGGGCCATTTCAACAAGGAGATTCAAGCAATGAGTTCAAACTTGAACTCTGAGTTGACTTACCCTGAGCTGGGGAAACTCTAAGTTTTTGGTTTCAGTCTACTCTGAGTTAAGAGCACAACTATAAAAATCTATGATCAATGAAGCTCCGAGATTACGGTTCACCATGGCAACAACGCCCGACAAAAAGATGTCTGCATACTTTCGAGTCGATACAAGTTTAATTCTTATCACGGGTATAATTTCAGAGGTGAAAACTGGCAGAACGGTGAGTTATTGAACTAACATTAATTTTCATGGCGTCCCATGAGCAAAAACAAATTAATTAAATAAAAAATAATAATAATTAAATTCTTATTTTGCAAATAATCTGCAAATGGGGTAAGAAAATTAAAAGAAGCAGCGGCTATTTACACTAAGTGGAAATAGCATATTTTCTTAGCGACAGATGTGATTTGCAGTTTTAAAGTGCAAATAGTCATATATTCTATTTACCATGTAAAAGTAGCAGTTCTTTGCAATAAGTGTAAATAGAAATTAGATGTTATTAGATGGACTCGAACCCGGATCAACTCTGGAAGAAAACCTACTCCTGACCATGTTAGGTTCACAGAAAAGTGACCATGGTAACTGTTGCCTCCCTTTCAGAAACAAGTTTGACTTACCCTGCTTTCTCAGGTTTGAAATATCTCCTATTCTGAAACAGAAAACCCAGAGTTTTCCTAATTTCAGGGTTAACAAACTCACTTAACCTTCTTTCTGAAACGGGCCTCAGGAATAGAACACAAAGAAAATCGAATCAAAACAGAACATACCTGTGACAATTAACACCATAAAATGCTATAGATGAGAATTATTTAAATTTACCATAGTAACCTAGTTTAACTGTGGTAAAACCATAGTCAATGGTAAAATCATGGTTAGATCAACGTAACTAATTACTTTAAAGCAAAACATGATATTTGAAAATTATCAAAGCAGCTTTTTCATGCTAGTTCAGCAACAGCAAAACTACATTTTACATAGGCCTAACACTTTACAATAACATTAACTAAAATACCTCTAAAGCATGTAGGCCTATTAAACTTAGTTGAAACATTTCTAGCATGAGCTAAAACAGTTCTATTTTATTGAGTAATTTTAACAAAGATTAATCATAAATACTGTAACAAATGTATTTACAATTTTGGAAAATAATTTTACAGTGTAAGTTTTTTTTGTTGTAGTTGCATGGCATGACAGAGAGAGATATCTGTGTAAAGCATGGTAAACTATCTCTCTCTTTTTGGCTGTAAACCTATAATTTCATCTTCAAGCACTGCATGACAGAATGCTTCATGCTCATGTGACTCAGCGACCGAATTTCCATAGCACGAGGTGAATTACGGTCAGAATTTAATCACCCTCAGAACTGAGTAGCATTTCAAAGGGCGTTTATAAACCAGTACCCGATAGCCAGCAGCCATTTCACATAACTTATCAACGAAATGCAGACCTGTCCTCTCATGCACGCGCACTTACGGATGCTAGACACCCTGGAGAAATGTAAATTTCCCTGTGTTAATTTAATCTGCCTCAGCTTATGGCATTTATTCAGAAAACAAAGCAAATTGCATGGAAAAATGCTTTGATTTCATTAAAGTCTGATATATGCCATCAGTAACACAGCTTTGAGAATAAAACAATCGATATTCAACATCACTACCGCATTTGAAGATATTAATGTGAGAAAAACTACCAGACAGAGGAATAAAACTCAATTTTATATATATTTTGATTATAAAGCTGTCAGTCTGGCTTCCTTTAGGACTAGAAAAACCAAACATGTCCAACATTGTGCATGTGCTTATATGCGTGTTTGTCTTTGCACAGACCCCATGAGCTTTGAGCTGTCGCATCCATCACTGTCAGGACTAATTATTGCACCACACTTTTCTGTGTGCCGTGCAAACATGGTGCAAGCTTCTGTCCCTCTCTCTTGAGATCGTTCCATCTCGATTTGAGGTCACAATGGCCGTCTTTAGTTTTAACAACCCCCCTTTTAATGCCTTGTACTTAAGGGGTCACGCGGATACATTTAAAGGGCCATATTCCACACCATTTAAGTCCACTTATACTGTTAGTCAAGGTTTCTGGCATCAAAAAAATTCATAATGTAGCTTCAAAAGACCATTTCCCACCCTCTCTCTGACTCTTAGATCTGAACAGCCTGTTTTTGCTGCTCTATCTTTAATTTTTTTTTTTTTTAAGTAAACAACCTCTGTTTTGTTTAGTGTGACTTTATCTAACATTTGCAACCTCAAGACTTTCTCAATGGACTCTATGCATGAACACTTCCTGAGTTTTGTCTTCAAATTCCCTAGCTGTAGGCTATAGCTTTATAAATTGCCAAAGCCACTTTTTATATTTCTATTTTTATTAAGTTGTCAGCTGTACAGGGAGGATTTCAACCTGCATTTCAGTCTCAGATAATGAAATTTCTGATATTAAAGTTCTCTGAGGTCCACAAAGAATGGCTGTCCGCTTTTGGAATCGATTCAAGATTTCTGGAATCCAGCCTGCGCTGTATTGATTCACCGTTAATGCCATAATGACTGTTTTGGCAGCAGATTAAAAATGGTGAAACGGTGCTTTGGGACACCGGTCATTAAAAACACGTTGTTTTATTAAAATCAGAGAATGTTTCTCATCTGTACTGTGGTTTCAGAACAGGATCCAAGTGTGAGATATGGTAGAAATGATTTCCAAACACAACACACACACAAATGGAAATGCGATGCACATTTCCGCCACCGCTGAGGTGCGATATCACGATGGCAGTGAGTTTTTCACGGCGGGGTGCAGGTAAGTGTGAGGTTCTGTGTTGTGCTAACACATTAGCTCTGTTCCAAAACCCAGCATGCTGCCTTGCCTTTTACAGCATACAGTACATAGACAACTGAAAATGCACCTCATAAGCTGCTTGGAAAGCTAAACTAGTCAATCCACCTCGGTTAGCTACTAACTTAAGAAGACAGCTATCACTTAGAATTGAATAAAGTTACTTAGCACTCCAATTAATCTCAATTGGATGTCCTTTGCTAGGATAGCACACCTTGGAAGTGCGATTTGAAATGATGCTAGCTTTGTTTTGGGGTCTATCCACCTGTTTCCAGGGGGTGCTACTGTAAAAAAAGAACGTAGGTACATCTTCCGGCGAGGCGGCAGAAGTAGTATACCAATTAACCCTTCGAAAAGACCGCCCCCTTTAGTTACTGTTGCTATGTCCGACAAGCCATGCGCTCTCACGCCACACATCATGTTCTCACGCAGTGAAAAATACATCGCGATCAAAGCAGGTTACTTTTGATATGAAATAGTTTCATATTTAAAATATTGTCATTTTTTATAAACAATAAATACCGTATAGTGATTCTTTGTGTCATGACAGATCACTGTTGCTCCTTCAAGCGGCTCGTGAATCAACCATCTCTTCATACTAGTTCATTTATAGTATCAAATAAACATGAATGAATATCAGAAGGAATGTTGTTTCAAGTGTGGAAAGACGTGCACACACAATTTTTCACCAATGTTAATCTACTAACTCCCCTGACTGCTTTGACGGACAAAACGGCGGATTCAAGGTTATGATTGGTCAGATCGCCTGTCAATCAAACTACCAGTGAAGGGTCAAATTCTGTGATAATTAACGAAGAGGCTGGAGTTTTTCTGATCACTTTACTTTGTAAAGTTGCAAACCTTTATGAGAAGTGTCTTTACGATAACATTTCATTTTAGTACATTTATTAGTTAATTAATAATATCATAATACAATAAGCAATTGCATTATACAATAATACAATAAACAATCTTTGCCCTGCAATACATGAACAACCTGCTGTCTGTACTTCACCTGATGCATTTCCACTGTCGGGCTAAAGCCGAGCGTGCTAGTGCGTATCAGGGCCTGTCATGTTTCCACTGTCATATATGCGATGCTGAAGGCTACTAATGCTAATCCTTGCGATAATAAATACACACGTTTACAGAAAAATACCAGAAACTGCTTGAGGACCATAGACAATTCATATATGAATATAATCGTATATTTATTTGGTTGAGTCTTATCTCTCTCTTTTCTGAGCCTTTGTTGATTCCAGACTAATGCACTCGCATCTCTGTCACACACTCCAGTTAACTCATATAACTCACAACGCCTGTTTTCTTCTCATTAGGTCCCTCTGTTGCTCTGGCTGAAAGGATAACAGTATATATGGGAGACTAAATGTCCTTGGATTGCAATCATCACATAATTTTGAGGAAAATTTATAGAAATGCTTAGAAATGTGATATACACATGATATTTTAACAATATAATTCTAAATGGGAAAGCATTTGGATTTAAAAGCCTTAATGAAGTTGTTTTGTGCATTCTTGTGATTAAATGGAAGCAGGTGCAGGTGTGTTCTCTTTTCATGTGAATATAATTATAAGTTAGATTCAGCATGATTGATGTTCACTCCTGGCACAAATTAATAAATTACGGTTACTGTAACTTTTTTATTGTAAAACATTGTTCAAATATTGATGTTGGAATCTTAAGGCTTTAAGTAAAAGCCAAATGTTTGCAAGTTTGGATCGCTAAATCTTGAATGACTGTCAACTGTTGAATTAATGAGTGTCACATCCTGATTGTTTACTTTGAACCGGAAGACACTCCCACTTTTTACGCAAGGCCTCATGGAGCGTAGGAAACTTGGGGATAAAATATTTTGTCAGAATAGACTACTCTAAATGATACTTTTAAATGGCTGGTAAAAGGAGGAAGATGTAGATGCAGTGAAAAAAAATTGGTGTAAGATTTACTTTGAAACAATTTCTCCTAGAAATTGCTAGTAAATTTCACAAAAAATTAAAAGAAATGAAAAGTAAAAAAGACTGAAATAGTGTTTTCTTGTAAAACGTACTCAAATAATTTTTGTTTTGTTAACATCATTTACGCATACAACTAACAAAAAGCTGCTATTTTTGCTATTGTAATTCAATTTTAAACTGTGAATTGAATTTTAAATCATTTTACCAACTTACCACTTGGTGGGAGGACACACGGTGAAACAACTAATTGTTTTTTGAATGAATTTGACTGATGAACACACTTACAAAAGCGAATCATGGTTTTACTATAGTAAAAGTGTAGTAACTATGGGTGACAACGCATTATTACAATGACTAGACTACTTTACGTTAATTGTACTGCAAACAAAAACAGGTTAATACTGACAAGCATCGCCGATTCCCTCCTGAAAATCTACAGTAACGTGTTGTACTCAGATTCTACAATACACTGAGAACACAGTATATTACTGTGAAAACAACAGGAATCATTAACAGTGTAATTACCACATTCAAGGTCCAGAAAGGTAGTAAAGTCATTGTTAAAATAGTCCATGTGATCGCAGTGATGAGAATCCTTTTTGTGTGCAAAAACAAAAACAAAAAAATAACAACTTCAGAACGTCAGCTCAGTATGTCTTAATAATATCTTTGCTACCTTTGGAAAAATGAACAATTAAAAAACAATTTAAAAAAAAAATGTCTTTAAACATTTCATATTCAGAAATAATGTTTTAATGAACATTAGCAAAATGCTCTTTGACCATGTTTTTGTTAGCAGGGAATGTGTTGCCAAAAAAAGGGAAAATAATAAAATAACAGGTCAGACTGATGTAACCAGAGACAGTCAGAGATGTCTGACACCAGGGAAAACGAAGGACAATTTGTCTGACAACAGGAGTCAGAATAGTGACAAACTCACTAGTACAGCAGCGTGTGGGTGCGAGGAGTGTGTGTGTTGTGTCAGTGCGCTTAGCGCCAGTGTCTCTATTTGTGCTTGATTACACACAGCATGCCCACAGAGACTATTGCCACTTTTACATTTGCGCACAAACACACGGAGGCCTTTTCCCCACTGTTGTGCCGTATTCCTTGCTAGTTTGACAAGGAATAATCGTGAAAATGGCACGTTTAGAAAAAGGGGTCATTATATCAGCTGTGGCCAGTAATGACATATCATGGCGCGTAAAGTGTTTTCGCATCTCCTGTGGCGCTATCAGAGTTTCCATTCACACAATCTCTGCTCATCACTGCGATAACAGCGAGGTCATACATTTGCATTTAATTCTATCAGAGCTACAAAACACATTGTTTTAAACCCAAGCGTTTTAAAGCTGCATTTGTTAAATTTGTTCTTGTTTTTTTGTAAACATGGGCGGAGTAAGCAATGAAGTTTACTAATGAAATTAGACTAATGTCACTAGCACCATTGTTCGTATATGTGTATTGCTAAAATATACATCAAGTGAAAGTGAAAGTTGTGACGTGTTGTCAAGTATGGTGACCCATACTCGAAATTGGTGCTCTGCATTTAAGCCATCCCAAGTGCACACACACATAGCAGTGAGTAGTGAACACACACACACACACACCCGGAGCAGTGGGCAGCTATTGCGACAGCGCCCGGGGAGCAATTGGGGGTTAGGTGTCTTGCTCAAGGGCACTTTAGTCGTGGTATCGAAGGTGGAGAGAGTGCTGTTTATTCACAATCCCCACCTTCAATTCCTGCCGGCGTGGGAATCGAACCAGCAACCTTCTGATTACAAGCCCAACTCCCTCACCATTAGGCCACGACTGTCTATCAAAGTGTAACAGATGTGATATATATATATATATATATATGTGTCAATACTTTATGGTTTTCATCTAAAATGAGTATAAAAATCTCACACATAGTTACCTGAGCCAGCAACCAGGTAAAACACCCTAGCAACTGAATAGCAACGCCTTAGCAACAACCAAAAACATTATGCTTACGGGTTTTGAGCAAAATAGCAACAGTTTTTACTTCAGAAAATATAAAAGTCTAGGTGTAGTTTAATGTTTGTTATTGTCGCTCTATGATTGTCACTATAATATTAGCCTGTTAGCTAAGTCACAGATTGTCAATGTAAAAGTTGAAGTTTTATAAAAATGATTTTCACATTCTCCGATCAAATGAATTCCAGAAAACAGCTACTAACATTTGTGCACAACAAAAGGTTGCGCTATTTCAGCTAGCTTTCATAACTATGCTTGCTATGCTATGCTAAACTGTAACTAGCTAACTGTCAGGCTAATCAACTATATTAAAATGCTTAATTTAAAAAATGTACAATTGTTTATTCTGACAATTATTAGGCTGTTTAAAATTTGAACTTATTTATTGAACATTAACCCCTTTTTCAACCTATTACTGCTCAAATTAAAATAAAATCTCCACTTTGCATTGTATTTAAGACCATAATTTACCTGAAGTAAAATTGCCATAGAGCAAAAAACTGTTTTAATATAGATTATGCCAAATGTTGCATTATTTATTGTTATAAAACACCATCTATCTTGCAGTTTAGGTTTTTAACAAAAATTGTTTCAAAACTTTTTGTTTGCAAACTGACTGTGAATTGCTAAAGACTGCTTTATTTCTTTAATTTTTTTTAGCATATTTACGTATTCTGACAGCTGACAGACTCAGAATATGCCTCTGGCAAACTGGCACCACACGTGCTAGTGTCACAAACCCCAACAACCCGCAGAAAATACAGAAATACAGACACTGATGATGTCTGACATTACCGCACTCTTAACAGAACTCTTAATTACATGTAAATGTTTAACCCCGTGGCTGGCAAAACTAAATTTATTCGAGTCCAGGGGAAGTTTTATCTGACTTGGACATGGGTGAAAATGATGATATATCAGTTTAGAAGGCAACTAATGGTCTGAATTTGCTTGCGAGTAGCTAATTATGCACATATGCTCCTAAAAATGTGCAGAAATTTGTACTAATTATGTTAATTAAGTAGCAGGATACTTCAGTGCAGATTCTCTGTCTGTCAAAATCATGTGACTTTTTAAGCCATTAAAGATGTGTATTCACGCGAGTGCTTGCTTATATACACATTTGTGTGTGTGTGTATTTCTATTGGCAGATAATCAACTGCAAAGGCAGCAGTGCAATTAAAGTGACAAATTGGCCGTGGGCATAAAAATCTTCCCTGTGTGTTCATATTCTCCAGAGCCAACTACACCCGTTTACACACACACACACACACACACACACACACCATCTGAATGGCTGCGTGTTTAATTGGGTAGCCATGCTAATTGCAGACAGTACATCATTTTCACCGTGTCCTTTCAAGGGCCCGAGGCCTCGCAGAACATTAGCGGGTGAAGACCATGACAGCAAGATCACACCTCA
Source organism: Opsariichthys bidens (assembly GCA_037194245.1). Taxonomy (NCBI): domain Eukaryota; kingdom Metazoa; phylum Chordata; class Actinopteri; order Cypriniformes; family Xenocyprididae; genus Opsariichthys; species Opsariichthys bidens. The sequence continues at coordinate 15,156,098 of CM074291.1, forward strand.
AGAATTACCACCTTCACTTAAAACTCTTATATAATACTTCCTTTACTTATTTAAAGGGTGGAAGTTTACTTATTTATGAGAACAATACTGAACAATACCAGGGCACACCTGAATCAATGCAGATTAATGTAGAAAGATAAACCATGAGAATTACATAAAATAAAATAAATGATAAAAAACAAAACAAATATATGACGGAAACAGACAACAATTAATCTCAAATAATTCATTAAAAATTATACATTATGCTAAATTATAATAATACTATAATATCTCTGAAGCCAATGCCATGACACATTACATTTAAATTTAGATTAACCTGAATGAATGGCAGGAGTCACATGACAAGACATCTGTAGTCTCAACATTAGCGATTGGTTTCTACAGTACAGCTCTACTGAGACGACTTCCAGCCCTTACACATGAGTAAATGGGTTTGAATGGTGCCTAGTTCCTATTTTAGACCAAATAAGAGTCTTTAGATAGAAAAAGAAAGAAATATAGCTGTGTGTTTATCAGCATTCTTGAATCCTCTGAATGGCTGAAAGAATGTACTGTAGAATGAGTCTGAATATAGACAAAGATCAGTGTAGTACAATGCTTTCGTAAACAGCACCAAATCTGTCTTTAACTCATTTCCCCACTGTCATTTTGAAAGGAGAACATCATAACAGTCCTATTTCTCTCTCTAGTGTTCTTTCACAAATTTACCCTCTTTCACAATCATTCTTTTATGCCGCCATCTGTATTTTCCCTCCATATTTTCTTCTTTTCTTGTGTTATTGTTGAGAGATGCGTAGCAATTACATGCACAAAAACTGTTTAGTTTAAGCTTGGCTAGCTGCAAAACAACAGGAAAGCCACACTCTACTCTGAGGAAAACCTTGTTGTTTATTATGAGGGTAAATCATATGACTCATTTGCTACACATTCCAATTTAGGAGGATTTTGCTCGATCGTTTCAACCACGTTCGCTAATTTGTTTGTTCAAAACAAACATAAGTATGCAAACAACTTATCTAAAAATCTCAAAACAACTCAGACGTCGCAGAGCAGGTCTAATCAAAGTGTATGTTACAACAAACAGTGACTTTTATATTTAAATATTTATAATCCGCATTTTAAAAGATTGCAGCAGAAAGATATGGCAATGAACAATAAACAGATACGGCAGTGAATCAGGCCACGAACGCTCCCTGGTGTGCAAGTTTGTGATGTGGCGTTTCCTGAGTGAGGGGTATTTTTAGAGGTGATGTGTGTGTCATCTCCTGAGTTTCAGTGTGTCCTCTGCAGCTGTGTCAAACACTCAATCTGACACACGGCCCTTTGAGGAAATGCTGGAATTGGCCTCGAGTACAAGTTCATTTCAAATTTCCAATTTACTTGTTCAAATGGTGATTTTGTCATCATTTTGTCACCCTCGTGTCGTTCCAAACTCGACTTCTTCTGTGGAACACAAATGAGGAAAACTGTTGAAGATATCCTCACCATTGATGCAAAAAGACCTTTTATAGGCTATGTAATATTATATACAGTATATTATAGTTTTGGCATATTTGGATTACACTTTATTTTTGACGGTTCCTTTTACACATTCTCTTGACTATAACATTGTACCTACATTTCTACCAGTGGTGTATAAAGTACTTGAAAGCCATACTTGAGTAAAAGTACAGATATCTTACCAGAAAATGACTTTGGTAGAAGTAGAAGTCACTGTTTAGAATATTACTTGAGTAAAAGTTTTAAAGTAAGTGATATTTTTTGTACTTAAGTATGAAAAGTATTTTTTTGATATTGAACATACTTAAGTATTTAAAGTAAAAGTAAAAGTAAATGCAAAATACAAAAGAAGCATAAAATATTAGTAAAAATTGTTCTATACACAGTTTGAGCAGCACGATTGTTTGAACTCTTTCTTGTTTTGTTTGCTTTGAATTTTAAAAAATGGCAAAATGTTTATTGTAAGTTTTAAATATAAAAAATACTAATACATTAATTATACCTCGATCATTCACGTTAATTCATAGTGCATTATAATTAATGTAAGAGGCAACATTAAAATGTTAAAATGTAAATATTGAAATTAACAATGAACAACGCTTTCATTAACCTTTAATGTCACAAATGAACTCTATTATAAGTTTTTCCATTTCACATAAATCCAAACAATCGTGCTTAAAAATGGCCATATTTACGCACAAAGGCATATTATATGTATACTTTCATTCGTTATTGGTTTCTATTTTAGAACACTTGATGAAATATGTGTTAAAGTGCGATAAAAAAAACTGAAATCGAACACATTTCTGATGTATGTTTCTGTCGACTGCAGGATTAGGATACAATTTAAATATGCATCTTCGCTGGATAAAGAATGCATAAAATCGAACAAATGGATATAAACTAATGCAAATAGAGGGTAACAATCGTGACATTAAACAGTTGATGTTTTTGTCACATTGAAGCGATTGAGGTAACGTTACTAACGTCAGCTTCCTCTCAGCCTCGACGGCAAACACACTAATGCAGCGTCTAGTCAACAAACTCATTACTTTAGTGATATGAAAACATATATTGTAGTGTATAACATACCGCTTTGTCTGTTTTAAATTCATTTTTGAAGTGTCCCCGCGCAGTCTCGCGTCACGTGTTCAACTGTACGCGGCTTCAGTGATAGTTTTATTTGGCCTCTAGAGGTCGCTCTCGCGCCGCACTCTCCTCAGCCGCTCCAGCAACTGACGCAACCCGGAAAATGAAATCATGCGCGGTTGTGCAGCACTTGTTTGCACATGCTTGCTTACAGTCTGTGTTCTTCCTTTTTTATTTTGTAGTAAGTAACGAAAATGCTTTGGGGAAATGTATCGGAGTAAAAGTATACATTTTATTTAAGAAATGTAGTGGAGTAAAAGTAAAAGTTGACAGAAATATAAATACTCAAGTAAGTACAGATTTTCCCAAAAAATACTCAAGTACGGTAACGAAGTATTATTACTTCGTTACATTACACCTCTGATTTCTACTAACTAAAGTGTAGAATGTCTGTTGGGTGACCATCAAAATAAACAGTAAGCAGACAGTCTACTAATACTCTGAGAGTTAACACATAGGTGCAACTTTACTTATAGTCAACAGAATGTTCAAAGGGGACCATCAAGATATTCGATTAGTAAAATTACTCTTAAACATGCCTTGAAATCAAAACTTACCTCATTTATTTAATGTCTTATGCCTGTGACAGACTGTACGATTTTGGCAATCGTATAAAATCATTACAAGTCACACTGTATGACCTGTATGTAGACTGAATCGTTGGTTACGTCATAATAAAACGTCATCAGCATATATGGTGAACAAATAGAGCAAGATGAATCGCACTTTGATAACTGTGATTTTTATGTGCGCTGAAAAAAGAGGGGGAAGCAAAAAGAGGAGAATATGGACGTGGTTATGACTAGGGAAAAGAGGGCAAATTGGCATGGCAATTTTTTCAATTGGAGCTTGAGGTAAGTAGTTTTAAGTTTTGGCTCCACGTCGTGTTGATCAATACACACCATTTCATGGTGCATTTTTATTGGCTAGTCAGTTGACGTAGGTTGTAGCAGCAAACACACTGTGAGATGATCATGCTAAATTTCTTTGAACCTCTCTCTTTGGACCACCTTTTAAGAGCCACGACCACAGAAATCGCCATCTGGGACAGTCCAAAATCGTTCAGTGTGTACTAGGCATCAACTGTTATTTTTATAAGGAAACAGATAGTTGAATCATCAAAATTAAGCAATAATTTCATGCTTCAAAGTACATCATTACGGCAGTAGGTATCGACAAGCGACTGTCTTTGAGTGATTCATTGACTTGTTCTCGATTCATTGAGTAATTCATTGATGACTTAATAACTCCACCGAAGTGATTCAAAAATATTGATTTATTCTGGAACTAAAAAAGCATCTGTCTTTTGATTGAGTCATTCGCTCAACCAATTCATTTAAAAACACAGATGCATTCAGAAATTATGCAAAAAAAGACCGTCTTCATGAGTGAGTCGTTGAATCACTCATTCTAATGATTTGTTCCGAAACTCCGCTGTTGTTTGTGTTGCTGTGAGATGCAGGACGGTTCTGCTTCAACTCCATTTGGAACTCGCAAGTGAAGCAAAAATAGATCAAATAAAAACAATGTTGTAACAAACAACATTTGGAATGTTATTTAAGTTATTTTGTACTGAACTGTTGTATAAAAGCTTTGCAAAGGAAATGTCCATTTACTACTGTAGATATACGGTGCTGGAATACGGTGCAAAATGGAAAATAAAGCTCAACATTTATTCTGTATTCCATAACTATTCCTCAAAAAAATAAGCAGAATTTTTGTTGATGCACTAAATTTGTCTTTTTTCTGTCTCTGCGGGAGGGTCATTCACTCAGTGCGAACAAACATGTGGACATGTGTTCACACACACGCACACACAAACTACTGTAATAAAGACCCCATGATGAAATCACAGCATGCAGGCCTGTGGGCTTTTGACAGGGTGATTAAGAACACTGCGTACATGCACACTTTTGCATGTACACACACGCAAACACAACAGTGTATGATGGGCTACAAACTTTCTTCGGGAAGAGATTAAGAAATAAGCTGCACCTCAAGACCTATGATGTGTTTGTCAGTCTCTGTGCAGTTGCGAAACAATCCTGCAAATTTATAAAGGAATGCAATAATAATAATTGTATATTCAAATATTTTCAAATAATAAAAAAAAAAATTCTAGTTAATAAACATTAGACAGAAAAGCGTTTTATTCTTAATAAAAAAATGTTTTATTTTTTTTTAGAGACAGAACTTAAAGCTGCAGTCTTAACTTTTGGTTAAAAATTAATCATTTTTTGAGCAAGTACATAAACCGCCATTGTTCAAAACTATCTCCTTACCTTGGCCCGATTCACAACGGTATGCTTGTAATAATGTTTTATAATAAGAACGCTACTCGTGGGTTTCCGCGGGAAACTCGAGCATGCAGTCGTTCGTCTTTATGTCATTAAGTCACGTCTGTAAACAGAAAGGAAGGAGTCCCAGCTGGTAGCTATATCATGTGAGAATGCTGCTTGTAGCGGATCATTTATAGTCTTTTCTCACAGCAGCTGAAATAATTAAATTTATCATTTTGATGGCGGGTTGTAATCCAGAAAGATCCAAAAGTTAATCATCAGTGAAAACTGGAGATTCACTTGTAGTCAAAAGCAAAAGACTTCGGAGTGGCTACAGAAATTGAAATCTACAGATAACGCTAATGCACACTAAATACACTTAGTCACGCAATGCTGATGTTGTTAACATTAACACTTCAAGAACAAATTTTAACAGTAATAATGCATGAAGTTTTTCATGATCCGAGCTAAGCGATCGTTACATTTCATCATCATTGGCAGTGCGGTTTATTGTAGGCCTAATGATTTTTTCCTTAGTTGTACAGAACAAAAGTGGCAGACATAATACTTGCTTGTTCAGACGACATTTTCTGGTGAAAATTCTTATTTTGCTCACACTTCCAAGACGTAGAATCTGTGTTTCCGAAGTACAGTATCCACACAAACTTTTGGTTGATGATTTTTTGTTTTTAAATTCTAAAGTGTAATATAATTGTAGTGAGAAGTGTCATATTTTCCCCCAAAAAGTAAAGTAAATGAATTAATAAATTCATCCCCTGATAAAATAAAATAAAATAAAATTTGGGGAAATAAAGAACACAGTGTAATAGGTTTTCCAATTCTGAATAAAAATCTTTGTTCTGAGATCATGTTTGATATTGGTGACCCACACACGCACAAACACCTACATTGACCCAGACAGTACCAAACGTGTCCCAGCTGGCACAGAAGGCCAAAACGCCACAGTAAACCCCATTAAAGTGAAAATCAACTACCTATCAAAAGTGCACTTTGATTTAGACTCACTGTTAATGGTCACGGGCAGCGTCTCTGAAACACATGACTTACATGCAGTTATTCTGGCCACACAGGTAGATAAAGAGACTCAGTAAAGCTGTTAAAGTGCCATGTGAGAGCAGTTTACTTGATGAACCGTTTATGAGAAACCTCAAATACTCACAGAAAACCGACTAAAGTATGTGTGCCAAGAGTGCCAACTATAAGCTGGTTTGCTGGTCAGGCTGGTCAACAAGCTACAAGGTCCATATCTATAAGAACTGTGCATAAATCTGTAATAATAACCCTGTATAGGAGTGTGTAGGCAATCTAAAAGCGCAGCAGGGTAGATATTGTTGAGGCTTTGCGCTGAGGGGGTCGTTTTACATTGAAAGGAAAACAGCTCACAGGAGGCTTTACAGCTGGTTTGGAGACATAAATATCCCTGTCGCTTTCTTTCTTGTTTTGCTCGTAGTTAATCACGTGCAGTTCCGCAGACAGCTGGCCGAGAGCCAGACCGCCAGACCTCAGAGAAATGTGTATGTAACCGGATCCGCTTTACAACATGTGTATATACATCTATATACATCTGTATGTGTGTGTGCACATACTTCAGCTCCTCTGGCCTCTCTGAAGGTCTAGATGGAGAACAGCCTCTCTGGCTGACCTGAGGTCAGATTTCACATGTTGGTCAGGGACGGTCATAACTGTGTCTGGCTGATCCAGGTAAACACAGACATGGTCTCTCCATCTGGTTCCAGTGAAGTTGACGTCTGCACTGTACAGTGAATAATTACACCTCCATTGAGGGCAGCGGTCCAAACACAACCTCTCTACAACATGCAGGAGAGCAAAAACATGACGTAAAGCACATGTTTGCAATCAAGTCTTCTGACCTGACTGATTCAGGACTTTTTCCCCAGAGGAAATCAGGTAAATTGTGTTTAAAAGTGATCGAAAGCCTGTCACGAACAAAGTTTTTCGCAAACTTTAATAAAAATTGAAATGAATTACCTACCGTTTTTCAGCTAACGGCATCCTCGGAGAAATCTATCCAGTCAGAATGGTTTATAATTGTAGTATCTAAATTTTTAACACTCTTTTATTTTTGTTTCATTCGTAACTAAATATTGTAACGTATATATATATATATATATATTAGTGTGATAGATAGATGATAGATAGATTGTCACTAAATCATCTTCTATCTGTATTTATCTTTATATTAATTTAGTTAATATGTAATTATATATATAATAAATTAAAACAAAAATAAATTATAAGTGTTTTCAGGCATCCCAACATTATAATGTACAGTATGAAAAATAGATGTTCACTTTGAGATTTGCTAAAGATTGCATTTAACATCATTATTAAAATTTTTGTGTATCATTAGATGACACCAAAGGTAATATAATGTAAAAAAAAAAACATTATATTACATTATAAACATGCAATATACAATATTGACAAATTGCCATTTTATCTGATAATCAATACATCAATATGGTATTGATATATATTTGCTCCAAAGGATGCATCACTATACAACCATGAGAAATCAGAGACCTTCTCATAGACCTAACCATCACTCTAGACCTTAGCAGGGCACACTGTTGAATGAAAATACATCCTCTAACTTTATCCAAAGGCAAATCTATAAGGATGTAAACTTTTTCATTAGTTGTTTAATAAATTGTTCATAGCATGTCCATAAATTTACATAAAATACATTAAAAAAAAGCCCATTTTTCTTCAGTAAAAGAGAATTTTTCCTACATGGGAGACGAAAATGGTAATTTCATATAATTTAAAATATGTAGGTTTCTTTGGTGGTGAAATATGATCCAAACAGACAGTTTTGGTGAGATTTCCCCATTAAGCACAAATCACATATCGAATGGAGTTCTCAAAGAAAGAAGGTCAGCCCTCAACACCACTGATGTTCAGAGATGTCACACAATAGGCAGTTCACATTTTTTTCCAGGGCATAAAGTTGTGACATTCCAGCCTATAAAGACCCAGATATGTCACAAATGTGATATTTTGAAGAAAATGTCATCTCTTAACTCAATCCAGTTCCACTCCAGTGGCTGCGGGTTGCTTCCAGATTGGTTTTCTATAGATGATTCTGTCACTCTGAGTAAACATTACAAAGAATGTGCAACGCCCCTGAGCCAATGCTGCAGTGGCTTTGGGTGGGATTATGATGGGACTCTGGAGTCTCACTGGCCAGGAGGAACTAAGATAATTCCTGACATCCTATTGGCTTATGAGTCAAGTGTTCAATAATTGTTGCATAAGCAGCCACAGGAAAAACATGCTGTTTACATACTATGTGTCAAACTTTACGTAGATAATAGAATATCAAAATGTACCCTATCCTATTTTAGATAGACAGACAGACAGACAGACAGACATTCATAGATAGACAGATAGACAGTCAGGGTGTTCTGGGTGGTTGCTAGGGTGTCGCTAAGCAGTTGCTAAAGTGTTTTTGGGGGTTGCTAGACAGCAGAGTGCAATTTCTAGTGTATTTTATTTTGCTGTTAGATTGTCTAAGCATGTTGCTAGCATGTTCATTAAGATTTAATATCTTTTTAACATTTATATTCTACTGACTCAGGGAAAATTAATATTATCCAGCAATAACATTGGGTTAACATTGGATAATATTATTATTTTCACAAACCAGTCGAATCCAGTCTAGTTCTATTTACGTCCCTTGGCTTATGATAAATTCATCAGTACACAATATTCTAAAGAAAAAAGTTTATTTTCATCAACTTTCATCAAAATGTAATGTATTCCACATCTAAAATATTTTTTTTTTCCCTGCTGAGGTCACCTCCAATAATACAAAATATTATCCAATAATAATTGAAGCCTGCTTTTCACGATCCAATCAAATCCATTTCATAGACATTATTCATTATTTCATAGACAATTATTTTCCTGCTTGAAAATACCTATATGTATTATAAAATTGAAATGTTTCATGTTCTCTCCGATTTAAAATGATATCAGAAAAACAAACGTGAAAAGTAATCCAGGTTTACGAACGATGACACCACAATAACTTAAACTATCTTCACTGCCAGCACTGTCAATTTTATTCCTTCACTGATGCCATTTAACCAATTCGGGACATACTTGTTTTCTTTGCGCTCTGAATAAGGCAAATGCTGACACGCGAATTATGCAGAGTCACATCAGCATGTTAATATCGCCCGAATGCTTTTATGATACAAATGGGGGGAGAGAATTGCAATATTTCTTTCTTTCATCTTGTAAAGCTGAGGTGCTTGTCAGCAGTGCAGAGCCGAGGCTTGTGGGTTGGATGTTATAATGCAGCAGTAACAGCGAAAGGCTTATGGAAAATCATAAGCCAGAAACCTCTCCTCATGCTCCGTCGTTCTCTCCTCGTTCTGTCCATCATGTCCAAGAAGTGCTCAGAATGAGGATAAAACCTCCGAAGTGTCTAACCTCCACAGTGATCACCCCCCCCAACAGTTGGAAAAATGACAGCACATTAAAAATTATTATTAAAATGTTTTATATGTATAAATATGAATAAATTATGAAATAAATATTTGACTTATATTAAAGAGAAAGCCCATATAAGATTATTACATTTAATTTGTTTTATATGTACAAATATGATTAAATAAATAAACGTTTGATATAATTGAATATTACGTTTTAAACAAGACAGCCCATAAAAAATGAATAAATTTAGTTTGTTTTATTTGTACAAAAATGATTAAATAATAAAATATTTGATATGATTAACCATTACATTTTACTATTAAAAAAAGACTTATTAAAGATTGTTACATTTAATTTGATGTTTTATATGCAAACATTTGATCTAATAATTAAATAAATATTTGATATAATTAATATGTTTTATAATAACATGGATTGATGAATTGTGCGCAATACGACCAATAAACAAGATTATAATTTTCCTGAGGTTTTCCCAGACAGGAAATAATTTATATAATTTAAATTAGTAAATCATATAACAAGTAAAATATCACGTAATTTTCCACTCAGTGTGGAGTGGACGTCAATAACACTAAACAACATTGGATCTTTTAGGATACTTTTATGGTTATTTTTGGGGATTTTTTTTTCAAGCTTGACTGTCACAATATGCTTTTTTGTTGTATAGAAAAGAGCAGCATGAACAACAGCGTTCTTCAAAAATGATTTTTGTGCATTTAACAGAAGAAAGTAAGTCACAGAGGTTCGAAAAGTCATGAGGGTGAGGGGTGAACTATACCTTTAAGAAGTTCCTGAGATAAATGTGTCCTCTAGAGAGCAGGTTGAACTTCAGAGTCCTACCAGTGTTTTTGATATGAGATCACAGGCAACCTTACCGTCTCCATATGTGCTGCAGGAAGCCGTGAGTTGTGTTTCCATGGTGCCGTGAATCATTCCAGCCCTCACGCTCACACATATAGCTCATGCTTTATGAGGTGTTGGAAAAATTGAGTCAAGGATTCGGCTTCTCCAACACCATTCAAATGAAGGAAAACGATCATTTGCTTTAGATGTATCCAGAAGTTCCTGCTCTTTTCAGGAAAACTCATGTTAAGTTTGAAACACTGATACTTTTGAGATAGCAGAACTTCTCAATGTGTACTTCTTGCAGATGTAAGTACTCTCTCTTCTCACTCGATGTCTGTCACTCCTCTTCTGGATACATTATCCTGTTGTGTGAAGAGTTTGATTATTTACAGGCCAGTCGCATTTGCATGAATTCTCCATACTGTTGTATGTAAACTGAACGAGCTATTCTGAAAAACAGTAAACATGGCAGTCATAGAGAGCAAGTAGATCTGAAAATAAACGTGACACTTCTGTAGAGCATCATTTCTTCATCTGTTCTTTCAAATCTGTTCGCCTGATAAATGGCTTCTAAAGAAAGTTAACGTACTTTGACGTACAACAATATTCTTAGGCCTAGTCTACATGTACATGGGTATTTTTATAAAGTTTTTCCTCCTTCGTTTAAAAAAAAAATTGCGTCCACATGTAAACGCAAAAACACACTATGAAGCGCTGTCAAGACCAACAGGTGGCGATATAACCCTAACCTTGAAGCCATGTTGGCCAATCAGAAGCCGGGAAAAAGGGTTATTACCGGTTCCGATTTACAGGACAACATCTACACGACAACACTGCAACCGGCAGGAGTTTTCAAAAAAGTTCTGTTTCAGTGAACTGATACTGGGTTTGGATGTGGACGAACGGCGAAACCCAAAATTCCTGCCTTCGTGTGGACAGGGCCGTATTGTAACTTATTATATATATCGATAAATATAAGTTACACCGTAACTTTTAGCCCTCTAGCAGGTAAAAATGAACAAAACTGCATACATTTTGCAGAAGAACATTGTTTTTGTTGTGCTTCAGCTCTGCGTATCTGTGCGGATTAGAGGTCATTCTTGAAGGACCGGGACCCATAAGGGTTCGTGTCTATATTTTAAATGGTCAGCCGGGTTCGGGTCGTGTCTCAATCTATTACTTCAGGTCACGGGGGTGTTTAACATTGTTTATTATCCCAAGTCGATCGGAGAGCATTGTGTCAGTCACCGTTGTGCATGTGTTTTGTAACTTGCAACTTGTAAAATTAGAATGAGAAAATTGCGAGCCGGGAAATATGGTTGGAAAAAAAAACCCACGAACCGTCAGAAGCAGAGCAGGCGGAGTTAATGCAAGCACACTATTGTGTGCAAAAGTAATGCAAACAAACTTCAAATCTCAAAAACTGCTTGCAGCCTTGCACACTCACATTTAAATAGCATATGTCAAATCAGCAAAAAATCTGAGATGAACTATCACATGAATGTTTTCTGACGCTCAAATTACATTAAAAAGCTTATATTTCGGGTTGCTCCGGCTAACGTGCATGTGCAGTCTCAAGCGCGTGCACTTTTTCTTTCTCCTCCTCCTATTTTTATATGAATGAACCGCTCAGAGGACACAAATGATCGCAAATAAGTGATGCTAATGTCAGCGGCAATGGCATGGAACGAGCAATTGTTATTATAGTTCAAAAGGGCAAACGGTCGAAGTATCTTATTTGGGTTAACTTGGAAGTTCGGGTACAATTTTTTTGGACCCATGAAGACCTCTAGTGTGGATGAATATGGTTATCCTACTGCTCATAAAACATTCCCTATGCTTAATAGATATGCCAGTTTAGATGGAAAGGTTCTCAAGCTGAGCTGAAGATGTTACTGTTAATACTGTATCAAAATATATTCCAGCACAGTGCTACAACAACCCATAATGAACTTTCACTATAGATACTCTGCAATACTCTTATCTGTTCAATAAAATATCTTACTCACTGCTGAGTAATAAAAACGTCACCTCCTCGTTGCTTTTACAACATTTCAAATCCCTCAGTTCTCACCTGAAAAGCCAAACCAATGTTGATTCTTGTTTTATTACAAGCTCTGTGGCATTCTCTTTTTGCTGCAGACTCGACTCTGTTTGGCGCTTGTTTAAAATGGTTGATTCGCCGAGATTTAACGAGCTCCGTATGAACTTTACAGCAACTTTCATCTATTTACGGATATGGCAAGTGACACATGTAAGCAATTACCCTCGGAAACCATCCTGACAAGTCTAAAATATTTTATATTTCTATGTTAATATTGAACAAAAAAGTTACATAATGTATCTTTAATTATTGAGTTTAAAAAGTAGCTTAACTATTGAAATCTAAGAGTGCCACTTACAAATAAAATGAAGAAATAAATGAATTATCCGTATCCATTTGTCAGTTTGAAGTATTTTTTTTACTGTTAGATTTAAGTATGCTTTAAAAGATGAATTAATTTGTACTATTTGAATATTTATATAAACATAAAGTGATTTATATATTTACATTTAATTTTTACATGAATAAACTGATGATTGATTTCTTATGTTTATTGTTAAGTGGCACTGCTATTCGACAGTTTAGATCAGAAAACAACTTTATAATAACGTTACTTTTGTAATGTTAAGAAAAGTAATATTCACAGTTCACATTTTTATTGCAATGAAATTATCATATATTATTGTCAAAAAATACATAACCAAAACAATAATTATAAAATAAGTTCTGAATATTGCAAATCGAATACTTAAAATTGATCAGTTAAAAACATCAGTGCAACATCTGAGGTCGACAATCTGTTCCTCAAAAACCTAATGAGTTAAACAGCCATCCATATTTCTTGCTGTGAGAGTTTCAGTTAATGGAAATGAATGCTGCATTTTGTACACACATATAGCTATTTTAGGAGATGTGGCCTTCATTTCTCGTTTCTTCAGAACATAAGTACGGAGTGAATTTCTGGGGTTGCAAAAGAGTTTCTGGGAAACAAGTGAAAAAGATGCAGAGCAAACAATCGGATATATCGTGAAAAGAGCCAACGCATGTGTGTAAAGACGGGGTGTAACTTCATGACTTCATCAGAACTGAATGAGGCCAAAGTTTCAGGTCAAAATATTGGCAAGACAAGGTGGAGCCCGACAAAAGCATCCAAATGAAAGACTCTCTCTCTGACACACACACACACACCTAAACACACATATGCAGAAATACATGGTGTCCAGCTGAACTGAAAAACCCAGAATAAAAGCTTTTTTTGTGTTGCAATTGCCTGCTGGTTTTGATTAGTGAAACAATAAATCATAACACGTACAGCCCATCAAGAAGAAAAACAATTAAAAGTAATGAAGATGTGACAAGTTTGTTTCCTTGACAACCTGGTATGAGTTCTGCTCGTGTTTTTCCGTCTGGTGGGGTCGTGTAGGGAACCACACACACACACACACACACACACACACACATATATTTATATCCCCAGCTGAGAAAATAAAGTATGATTTTACATTGTCTTATTTCATTTGGGTAGAAAAGCCTGTTTTTGATCACAAAGAAGTAAAAAAACCACAACATTTTTTCTGACGGGTTATTAGTGATGGATATATCAAAACGGCAATGAATTGGATAACATTTGGCCATTTTTTCCATATTGGCAGGTTATCTTGAGGTTAGCACAAAACCCAGATTTACTAGCCTGGCTGATATTTCAATGTCTAATAAACCATTTGAAATGTACGCTGAGATTTTGTGGTTTGCGATTAAAAACAGACTTCCTTCCACAGAGCGCGAAACTGCTTCACAGAATGATGTAATCACAACCAATTATAAGATATATATAAGATATATATATATATATATATATATATATATATATATATATATATATATATATATATATATATATATATATATATATATGATAAGATAAGATAAGATATATATAAGATATTTTTTGTTAAGGGGTAGTCGTGTGAATGAACAGCACTCTCTCCGCCTTCGATGACTAAGGTGCCCTAACCCCTAATTGCTCCCCGGGCGCTGGAGCAATAGCGGCCCACTGCTCCGGGTGTGTGTGCACTTGGATGGGTTAAATGCAGTGCACCAATTTCGAGTATGGGTCACCATATTTGACAATACGTCACGATTTAACTTAACTTTAAATAATCATTAAATATATTGAGAATATATAATGGCAATGATCAAATTAACGATTCACTGATGCATTTCCTGTGTAGAAAACAAAATAAAGCAAGATTTTATGTTTTTCCACAATGTTCCACCATGTTATTGTATTTAGTGTAAATTTATGTTTTATTTGAATTCTGCCACCCTAATTACGATCCTTATTACTTTGTGTGGGATTAGCTTAATTGTAGCTACATTAATCATTAAGTAGCCTCCCTACACAAGAGTGGCTTATAAACATTGTTAGATACTTTTGTTAGCTTGTAGTGTAGTTAACTAAAGTTTTTCCATTGGTAGCACAACCGCAGTTTTAAACTTTAGCTTGCGAAGCTACAAGCTAATAATAATGTAAAGTACATCTCCCAAGATCTTAAGCAACTTTTGTTAGTAGCTTGTAGTGTAATTGCTTTAAATTATAAGCAGCTTGTATCTTGGTTCAAGTCCTTCTCTTTATATTTCCTCATAGTTTTCCTAGCGGAAATAAACTACACCTGAGGTTATCGGTGACAGGATATGACCTCATCAGATGACTTCCTGCATCCTGTGCAATTCAGCTGAAGGGAAGTGCTGTATCCGTGTTTGTATTGGCTCACTTCCCTTCCTGCAGCATGATGACATGAACAAGAAAAACTTTAGGCTTTTTTAGACAGCTTACAAAAAATACTACGATTTTATCATGGTAAACTAATGATATCAGATGACAATATAGTGTTAATTTGATATATTCAATAGCATATGTTCTATATAACACAATACATGACCAAAAACATGGTTATATTATGGTACGTGCCATGGTTAAACCTTGGTATTTTTGGTACTTTTTGTTACGGCTAAAAATGCATATTTATTTTCAAGCCACACGTCTTCATAATACCATTCTAGTGATGTTTCCTCCACAATTCAAACACAGCACACTTACTCAAGCAATTCTTTGATTAATTATTAATGCAACCGAGGCATTTTCTCAGATTCATCCAAAGAAGAGGCCGTCAGCCACAGAAGATGAAGATGCATTTGTCTACCCTCAGACTATAAATCACAAAATATTACAGTTCAAAGTAGAAAAAAATTGTTCAAACTCAGCAGGTCAAATTTCATGTTTACTGATAAACTAAAATTAAATTCAATCAGCGGCAGAAACTGAAGTGAATTTCTTTTAAATAAATGTGACTTGGTTTGATATTTTGCAGTGACATTCATGCATTTATAAAAATACCAAGCACATTTTAGCGCCATTGTATCTAAAATTCACATTTCATTGCATATTAGAGGGAGCTGGGTATCTAGGGCAGACACATACCAGACCAGCCTGAAAAAGACTGAAACATGAAGAAAAGGCACACAGACACACACTAACACACCTTAGCAGGGCGTTTGAAATGCATGAATGAGAGCATGATTAGAAATGATTTAGTCAGAGAAGAGCAGAAATAAATCATAAATCATATAAGATAGACAGCGACAAGAAGAATAGTCAGTGTTTCAGGCTTAAAAATTGACACTGTTTCTATATTAGGCAGAAGAACATGTGCCCTAGATCGCTTGAAGCATGAGTGTATGTGTGTCTCAGGGATCATAAGGGTCAAAAAATCATCTCCACTGATGTCATGAATCCCCACAGGCATCAATAGAAGAACTATTGCAGTACAACGTTGGCATAACCTTCATAAATTGACATGCAGAAAGTCCAATAAGTTTTTTTTTGTATGAGTAGCAAATGCAATTATACACAGTCCAATTCATTTTATTGAAATGGTTTAATTGGGTGATTTGTTTGTTTCAATGAATTGGTTCGTTCGAAATATTAAAGTAGTGTGAAAAGTGCATTATATATATATATATATATATATATGTGTGTGTGTGTGTGTGTGTGTGTGTGTGTTAAATGCAAGGAATGATTTTTTTTTAAAGACAGCATTTTAGTTTTTTTACATATATAAACTTGTTTCATCAAATACAAATTGATTTCGAGATCATTTTCAAGATAAAATAAATTAATACAAAACAATATAATTTAATGAGCACATGAATTGAATTTTTATTTTTTATTTTGTCATTTAATTTATGCAACAAATATACAAATGGTATTATATAGATTATGTCCTTCAGCTGAGACACTGTTCACCATGATGGTTTGCTTGAAATATCATTGAAATCACTTAAAAATGAAAAATATGCAAAATGTGCAGCACAAGTCTGTCACACAGGCTACATAAAATTATATTGAGAACATTATAATTGTGTGCCTGGGACATGGATTTAATAGTGTTTTTGTAATCAGGCTCTCAAAAAGTATATAAAAGTTTGGATTTAAATTTATCGGCTAATGTATCGGTTAGCGTTTTTCAAATATAATGAATTATCGGTTATCGGCGCATCGCTAATTCTATGAAAAACTTATAGAGAAATTTATTTTGGTGATAATTTATTGAGTTTGAATTTAAATACAAAAAAAAAATATTTATCAAATTAATTAAAGTGAATAAAAATTGGAAAATTTGATTAATCACTCAATAGTGTTTTTGTAGCGAACATTACATAGAATATAATATCACAATTATGTGCTGTTAGACTCATTTTGACATTTAGTTTGCATTCTTCAGTTCCCTGTTTCCTTTGTTCAAGTTTCCCTCCACACATCAGTTTCCATGGACACTCATTAATCATCATCGTGTTTATTCATTTGTCCGGTACAGTTCATTTGTGTTTCTTCACTTGGATTATTAAACTACGTTTATATTGAAATTCCTGTGTTTACCGTCTTCCTTTAGACTAACGCTTAACTTACTGTTATGCATGATATATATTTTCCACATAGTCGATATAATGAACAAAAACAGCAAAAACATCAGTTTTTAATCGAAACGTGCATTTCAATTTGTGAATGATTCTGAATGAATCACTAAAAAGAATCAGTTCAGAAGTGATTCGTCACTGTTATTTGGTAGAATTTGATCTTCTAAACATTATCGCAGGGAATTTGCTGGAGTTTTCACACTTTGATTTTAAGATAACCCTTACTGACGTAACACGGCTGACAAACTTGTTTTAATACAAGTCCGTATACCCATAAATCAGGAACTCGCAGACACAAATGGGGTTTTTTAATGTTACTATCTTGCTGATAACACTAAAGCTGTCAAAAACGTAGAAACAAAGATAGACGTTGTTCATCAGCTGCTGATGTTTTCCAGTCTGTTCTTATGGCCTTTGTTTCTCTTTAAACTGACAAATGGATTAAAATACTGTCCGATGGCATCTTAACGGCAGTTTCATCACATCTGTGTCTCTCGGGAAACAAGAAAATGGGTCTGCGGAAACCCTGAAAACACGAACATTAAAGCCATTTCCTAATCGTTTTCCTCAGGCGAGATGTGGTGAAGTCAACTGCAGAAATTGGAGTCCTGCAATACTCCAGGTGCACTGCTTCATCAATCTGTCCTGAACTGGGATTGAAGCACAGCTGAGTCTGAGAAAAAGTTATGAACAAACCTTGCATGTGTTAATAGAAGGTTTGTTCAAAGTTATTTGGTCTTTGAAAATGTCAGCACAATGACATTATTTATACATTGTTCATGAAATGTTTAGGTTGGTTGTTCATCTAATATTTTGTGAACGTTACTAATTTCAGAATATTTAACGTTCTTAGAACACATTTTTGTTTGTTGGGTTAAACCTGACATCCAATGCATTCTGAGTGGCTTTAGCACGTTGCTATGCAGTTGCTAAGGTGTTCTGAGTGGCTTTATCGAACTCCTTTGCAGTTAGTCTTGCCAGAATGGGTTCTTCTGAAAACTTGGTTTGGATATCGTCCCATCCCCAACCTCTAACGTGCCAGTTCCTGGTTTTAGAAGGACACGAGCAATTTTTCCAGCTCGGAACCATGCAAAATTGTTCCAGATTGTGCTCTGGCACTAGCATCAGCACCCTGGTAGTGAAAAGGGGGCATTTGAGATGTGAAGACAAATTCAGACCTGTTCCCAAAGGTTTCAAGAGGTACAGAACACTTAAGATTGTAGGATTTAAAATATCCTATAGCTTAAATCCCTCCATTTTTATCTCCAAATTCCCTTCTTTAACAGCAAGCTAATAGCTTAAGCAGGGAACAAATGGAGTGAAAATGAGACACAGGGAGTTCTCTGCTGAGCCGACCACAAGGAATGTGTCCGTATCAGGGTGGAACTCTACATCTGCAGAAATGAGGTCAACAAACCCTCTTGCTTATTTCTAATTTTCCCAAAAATTGCCCAACATCTTGCAGAGGCTCCCCGACCAACCGTTCCCAAACACATCTGGACCACAGCGAGCCAGAATTCGCTCCTAATCCATCCAGTTTTCCTTGGCTCTGAGGATTTGCCACAATGCTGCCAAAATCCATAAAACAAACAGTAGGTTAAACCCAAAATCCCCCATTGCAGACATTAACATTCAAAAACACAGTGTTTGGCCAGTCTAACAAAAAGAGAAAGATGTCTCAGATTCGCTCAGATTTAGACACAAGCATGTCAGAAACGCTATCAGATTATTGATTAGCGGCTGCCAGGAGCTGATAAGACCCTGCGACAGCTCGGATTTGAGCCCAGATGGCATCCCGGTTCACTCTTGCCCGATAACATGGAAGTCACCAGTTTGAGTCCGTGCCCCGAACGCTCCGAGTCCCTGACATTGTTGGCATGAGGGGATATTGCAAGCATGTCATGGACAAATCTGGTATCTCTTTGTTTATTTCAAGTGCACTCATTAAAATACCCCATCCGGTTCCCTCCCGCCTCGATCGCGCTGCTTCTCTTCTTCGTTCCTCCATCCTCCCTCAATCTCTCCACCCCTGAGGGCGTAATAATCTCTGCCATCTCAGAGCACATTAGCATCACAATTAAAACCATATTTAACCCTTTAACACGAAAAACACTGTCTGTCTGGAGGGAAGCGCCACAACTGAGAAAGCTGTAGATGCTTCGGTTCCATATTTGCAAAAACAAGAGGTTAAACAAGATGATTATGTTCGTTAAAGAGAATTATGGGGCCCTTTTCATGAGTTTGGTACAAAGAGCTGTCAAGTGACTTTTCTTAAAGCAATAAAGATAATAATTTAATATCATTTTTAAAATATATTTTGATTTTTTAATATATTTAATATATAATATTATAAAATATCTTAATTGATAAAAATTTGAAGTGTATTAAGTGTAAATAGTAATATTTTGAGTATTTTTATTGTAACCCCCCCTGAGGTAAACCACCAACATTTGAGGATAATGTGTAAATAAACCACTTCTTTTTAAAGAGTTTTGTGCCATGCAATATTAAGATATTTATTATAACATCCCGAGTTAAAAAAAAAAAAAAAAAAAAACCCAACATTTTCTGGCGAAAGACATATATTTATATGATATACAGATATAAGCCCTATTTTGTGGCCTGTTTCTGGGAAGCACCGTAATCACTCTTTCTTTCCCTGTCAAACCATACCATACCAAAACCATGATGGCAGCCATTCATAAACTGAATAATCTTAACTGAAAGGGTTTTTCACCAGAGAACAGAGACAGAAATTGAAAGAGACCCCCTTCCTATGTCTTTAATGCTGTTAAGCTAATAAAATCTGTCCAGGGTTAATGAAATCTGTCTTGGGTTAATGAAATCACTGCTCATGTTCCATTCCTGTTCCAGACTCCGCCCACTCTGAGAATTCTTTGCTCCCTGATTGGTCATATCCTGTGTTGAAGTGTTTCAAGTTGAAGTGCACCACCCATGATAGCAGCACTGAAAAGGGTCTGAAGTCAAATGAATAGCTAATGCTAATGACAATTTAAAGGGATAAAAATATAAAATCCCATTCAATTCATACACGTCACTTGAGGACAACACAACCATGAGGTTTGCAGTCAATAATGAGGCATTATATATTTACAAACTTTTATATTAAATGTGATTAATCGATTTGACAGCATTAAAAATAACCAATGCCGTTTGCCATCACTAACATCAAAATGACATTAGAGAAAAAAAAAGACATTAGAGAGAAAAAAATGACATTACATAGCTACAGATGAGGTTATAAAAGATACATATATCCATATAGCATTATATGTGGTCTGTGCTGTCAATAAGAGTAGGAACGCGCATTTCGAAACGGGTACATTTTTGTTGAATTTGAGGTTTTCACAAAAATTAGAGTTCATTAAGGCCTTGTCTAATGATTCCAATGCTCCAATTAAACATCTAAAATTATCTTGATTTGTACGTTACGTTCTCTGAGAGGAGTACCTTTCCTTCGTCCATGAAAACTGCCACTTCCCTTCAGCACAAGTTTGGTTTGGTATCGAATTCTTGATGGCGTTAATCTGAACCAATAAAATTTGATTTTCAAACTCATGCTGATGTAAACAAAAAGATTCCTCATTACACAGGATTAGTACTTTTAAAATCTGTTTTGGCAAGTATTCACGTAAACATTTTCTGTTATGTCTTAATTTGGTTATCTGTTGGGGAAAAACATCTGATGTGTAACATTATATTATATCCGTGTGATATATGTAAGTCTTGATATATAGGCTGACTGTTTTATTAAAGCTAATCAAACAATTGTGTAATTATGGAAAAGATTTAATGTATATTTTGTTCCTATAGATATGGGTTTTGACTTGGTTTTTGCCAAATTTGGTGGTATTACCAGGGATTTTAAAGTATGGTTTATTGCTATGTGATTTTGTTTTGGAACCTTCAGACAAACTAACCCGATTTTTCTCAAAATTGACTTTGCTGACTCTATCGACTTAACTCAGTAATTTTTTCAGATTCGAACAAATCAAACATCACTTTGAAGGGTTTTTTGTTATCGAAATTGTGAAAATAACTCATTTCTGATCATTTGCTCATTGCACTTACTTTGCTTGCATGTGATATACATGTAATGTGATCGCTAAACTCACAATATAGTGTAAAACTCAAATTCAGAGATGAAAACTACAACAAACATAAAGCAAAAGTAAATTTGTTTGAAATACTTAAAATCATATCTGAATATTCAACATGACAGGTATGAAAACTCAACAAAAAGCACAAAAGGAAACACAAGCACTTTCAAAATAAAAGACTTTTTAAGACATGACATTTCAAAATAAAAGTCCAACACAAATAGGAATCAATAAACTCACAAAAAAAAAAAAAAATCACGAAAGTGCAAAAAAAAATGTGCGAAAAAGCAACTTTTTAATATTTGAGTGAGCCAACTTCTACCTAAGAAAATACAATTTGACAGAGAACAATTAATACAATAAGTCCAACACCACAAAAGTCCAATGATTTTCTATTCACAGAAAGGTTAATACCTTTGACCTTAGGATTGGGAATTGCACCCCACAAATTCTCTGATTTGAATAATTCCTTTAGTACCAAACAACGCATGTGTAAATAAACAAATGTTATCCATTCGTTCTTAGCAAATTCCTCCCTGAATCTTGAAAGTTGGAATGTTTGTGTTGGGTTATTCCCATCCACAGACATTTCCCTTGTAAGCCTGATCTTTTAATAACAATAAACATTATTATATATTCATGACCGTCTGTGTTGTTTCCTGCGCAGCACCAGAAACAAATGTCTATCGAGACACACACACACACACGCACACCACACCACACACACACACACACACACACACACACACAGAGTGTCTGATCTTCATTCGTGGTTGACACACAACATAATTACACCATTCCGTGCTTAATGAATGGATTAAATGTGAAAGCACTCTTCGGATACATGGGGGCTCCTTTTCCATGCCCTACAGGGTCACATGAGCACACCCAAACAGCTCTTCACACTGACAGCATTTTCCAAAGAGTCCATTATTGGACTGGACCTATTCATTAGCGGGGGAGAGACGGGCTCATCTACAGCAGGAAGACAGGTGGGCCGACAGACAGCCGAAATGGAGGTGAATATGGTGAATATTGTTGGAGACAGCTGGCTGATGGACTGATAATGACCCGACTGTGTCTCTGTCTCGCTTTTTCTCTGTCGCTAGAATTTGGTCAGTCACTCCTTACTGGGGTGCGAGTCATTTCACCAGAAAATCACTATTAAAATTAAGAAATTATATTTGCATATATATATATATATATATATATATATATATATATATATATATATATATATATATATATATATATATATATATATATAATATATATATATATATTATATTTATATTTTATATTTATTAAGGATATTTTTCCCCAAAAAAATGTCATTAGTGGATGTTTTTATTTATTTATTTGCAAAATTCAAATATATATATATATACATATATAATGTGTGTGTGTGTGTGTATTGCTAACTAAAACTATTAAAAATCATTTCCATTAAATGAAATAAAACAAATAAAATAATAATAAAAAATGACAAATGTTGCCTGGGCAGCTAAATGAAACAAAGTAAGTTTAAGTTGAAGTACAAAAAATTATTCAAATAAAAGCTAAATAAAAATGTTTTAAAGAAAATAGACAAATTGACAAAAGCACATAACAAAATTACTAAAACTGTAGATGAAAACGGAAAATATAAAAATAATAATAATAAAACAACACACTGAGAAATTGGATAAAGTATGTGCTTAATTACAAGAAAAATTTATATCACAATTCCAAAATATCTTAATGGTCCTAAAATCGATCTTTATTTTTCTTTAATTATTCACTTATATAAACACTTATTTTTATATGTTTTTGGCATGAAATATGACCCCGGATATGTTCTTGACAGGCTTTGTGCGATTTTCCCTGGGAATTCTTTGTTTCTCGGACAATCTCTCTCTATGCTGATCCCATTATGATAAGAGACTCTTTGCTAATTGAGTCATTAGTGAAAACCGACTGGTATTATCATACGCACACGCTATTTATTCCAACATACGACCTTAGAAATTAATTCGTTTTCAACAGAAGGGTAAAGAAAATTTCATGCGAGGCTCTCAGATAATAACACACAGCAAATAGCAAGACAAACATACACATTTGGAGCTCCCAAAGGCTTAAATGTTCATGTATCGCAAAATTAGCATGACCTTTAAGAACCGCACACACATCTCGCTATCTAACAAACTTATCTGTCCAGTTTATCCAAATGAGGACTAAACAGATTTGTCCCCAAACTATACAGAATCTACGTAAAACACAGAAAAATGAATTTGTTTGGTATAAAATGTTGAACATTTAATGCAAAGCTCTCAGAAAAACACATGCTCAAAAAGAGCATAGCAAATGGCAGAGCTAAAGAGTGAGAGTGAGTGTGTGTGGCCAGCGCAAAAGGCACTAAGCCAGAGACTTCAGCATATGTTCAACTGACTGCCCACTGTGAGAGAATTTACGATTGTGTGTCAACTAATGCTGGAGCTATTGTACTGGTGTCCTTTATCCTCTGTAATCTACAGTGTGTGTGTAATGGTGTGAAATACAGTGTTTGTTTTTAGTCAAGGGTTCATAAACACAAGCATGACTCATGTAAGGCATCATGTAGTCAACCGGTTATTAGTCACTATTGCAAAAAAATCCCAATGTGAGGTGGAGAGGTGTTGCATGACTCTGAAGTAGCAGCTGAGAACCGGTTCTTATTCAGAATCAGATCCTTGTCTCGTTGATGGTTCTCATGCATACTTTCTTCCATCGACGCGTACAAACATCAGGGACGGATTAACGCACGGGCCTACCAGGAACGTGCCCAGAGTGGGGGGAGGGGGGCCAGACAAGCTGAACAAGAAAACGGAGCACCTCATGGGCCCCGTCCCAAATGGCACCTTTCATGACTGTTGGGTAGATGTCTGCTGCGGAGCTCGCTTCAATGCGGGTTTTGTAAAAGTGACCTTCGAGGGCGCATACCGACCGCAGAGGGGTCCCTTCTGATATCAAAAATGCCAAATGGGACACCCTATGGTTCTTGTACTTAAACGGCAGCAAGTCCACAAGACTGCAAGTGACTGGACAGGGACGTGCACTCAACTGTTGTAGTATAAAGGCTCATTTCCACCGAGCGGCACGGTACAATATGGGACGCAATTATTTCGATTGTCAAAAGATGAATGGTACCAAAATACCGAACCGTACCATGCTACTTTTTTGGGACCCTTCCATTGGGGTACCTAAAGGGTGGAGTTAGACTAACTGCAGAATGTTGATTGGATGACAGAGTATTATCACTTGCGCTTGCTACAAGAGGAATGACAAAACAAGATGTGCTATTTTTTAAATGTACAGTTGAAACACAGTACCGATGTAACACAAACAGCCATGCTGAGAAGCAAAAACAAGATCTGCTGTATGTCCTCCATTGTTCTTTACTGTGTCACTTCTTCGCACCAGAATGACGTTGATACGTTCCGTAATGGTACAGTTAGCGGTGGAAACGGAAGCCGGATCGGGGTTTACCATCCCAAATCGTACTGTATTGTAAGAGCATAGTGAGTCATTTTGGCACACAGATATAGTTGAGCATCAATATATGCAAATATCTGACTGCAGAATGTTGCTCTTGACCAATCAGAATCGAGTATTCCAGAAAGCCTATTTGCGCCTATGTTTTTTAAATAGAAAATGCATTTCAATTTAATCTAGGATATAAAAAAAGTTTTTCTAATTTAAAGTCGCCTTTGTGAGCGTTTAATTGTACAGGTCGCTGTTGTAGATCGTTTTGCATAGTGTTCAGAGGTTTTGATCACACAAATCTACACACACACACACACACTGTGGCT
Organism: Opsariichthys bidens; assembly: GCA_037194245.1. Taxonomy (NCBI): domain Eukaryota; kingdom Metazoa; phylum Chordata; class Actinopteri; order Cypriniformes; family Xenocyprididae; genus Opsariichthys; species Opsariichthys bidens. The sequence continues at coordinate 15,181,350 of CM074291.1, forward strand.
ATTGTCTGTTTCCTCTGTGTCTGTATACTGCAGCTGTGCATGACTGATTCTCTCAGCCTCAGGATTTACAGAACAAAGCTTTGCAGACAGCACCTATTGATCTTGCACCGTGTGAGTGTGTGTGTGTGTGTGTGTGTGTGTGCTGGGTTACAGGGACACGGAATGGGAAGTGACATTTCTAACACTTGAGAGACTCCTCCTTGGGAAGAATCACTGTTTCAAAACCTAGTGAGCTGCCTTGCTGTCTTTCCCCTACATAAGCAGACTGATATAAAATTGTAATTGTTTTGTTAGTGTACATATAGGTGTCATACGTATGAATCATGTGGGACTCTTACTTGATTTCAATCAAATTTGAAAGAGATACTGTGATAGAATGTCATGAAAATCCATTTGGCTTTTGGTTTGGGACGCATTTATGATATATTAATTAATGGTGTTTTGTTTGTGTATAAAATCTTTTGAGTGAGCGAATCATACATTTGGTCAAATTTTGATTGACTATCAAGTGTTTGACTTCACAACCAATAGCATTCGAGTACGGGCTGTGGAGGAACATTTCCATTGGCTGGATCTACTAAATGGCCGCGCCCCGTTCACAGGAATCGGAAAATTACCTCTTTTGGTTCACGGAGGCCGAGTAATAATCCCATACTCTCTGTAGGTACTTCTTTTTTTAATATTTCTGATCATTACAAAAGTACATTCTATAGACCTTATGCGATCTTTAGAATTCTGTGTTTGAATTCCATTTTGACGTAGCCCTGTATATTTCTATGGCATCGCTGTCGTAGATCGTCATTGAACATTGTAATATTTGAAGAGGATGTCATGACAGATATCAGTAAATCGGGGAACATTTCAAAATGAGCGGTTCATTCACTAATCCATAAGATCTTATCTTCATACTGTGGAAATATAAACCGGAAGACAGAACACAACTAGCGCAGTGCTGAAACTGAGTGGGGCTACATAAAGTCTATAATTTGTATAGTATAATGTAATCTAGACATACTATATTCGTCATGTTGTCATTGTCATGTGATCTTCTTGTAGCCCTCTCACCAATAATATGGCTCAAAACTAATTAGTATGTCCAGGGGAAACTTTCAAATTAATAATTACATTTCTAAATTTCCTTATTATACATTAATCACCAACCTCAGATCTCAGATCTTCACTTTATACAGTCCCTCCAGAAAAACGCGATTATGCGATCGCTTGATTTCACGCATAATCAGCCAAAGTCCGCATATTTATGCGGGGGTCGCATTTTTTCAAATATGCCGCACTTTCGCCGCATAAATTGCCGATTTCAGCAAGAAAAATATGCGTGGCTAGCATGATTTCATAATCCCTGTATTTTCGTTGCAAAAAAAGTCTCATATATCTTAGCAGAAAGTTGAAAAATGTTGCGTTGACTTCACACAAGTAAAGCGCCATTATTTTCCCCCTATTGCCATGGGAACCTTATGAAGTGACGTAATGACGCGACGTGAACGTCATTTGTAAACCCCGCGGTGAAACCATGATGAAGCACGCCAATAATTCTCATTTGCCAACAAAAATAAGCGAAGCAGTTTCCCGCTCTTTTACATGATAGTGGGGGCAAATTATTTTGCACTCCGTGCAACTGCGTGTTGGACCACAGACGCAAGTCGACGCTGGAAAACCACTTTGCAGTTTCAAGTATATTAGTAGTATGTAAAATAATTTACTTTGCAGTAAGAGATTGCACTTTGTGCACTGGAAGCACTTCATTTAACAGAAGATGTCTGTTTTGTAGAGCTACCTCTGTTAAACAGGAAGCACACATTTTATTTTTTTATATTTTATTTATTCATTTTTACAGAAGTTGAATATTCCTTTTGTAAAGCGACAGAACTTATTTGACCCAATGTTTTGTAATTTTGAGTCATGTGTTGATTAAGGTCTGAAATAAAACAGAATGAGAGCTTCAATATCCTGTGATTTAGTAATTCTGCCTCTTTACATTAAGGCAGTATCTAGTGAGAACAGGTGTTGGGGGGGAATCACCTTTTTTTCCTCTTTTGCATCAAAAACCGCAGTTTTTGCAAGTTCCCGCAATTTCATCGCATAAAATTGCAAAAATATCCCGCATATTCCATCGCATTTTTTAAGAAAACGTGCCGCCTAATCAAGGATTTTTGCCCGCAACAATCACAAAAAAATCCCACGTTTTTCTGGAGGGACTGTTTATAGTGTTTGAATTGTGTTTTCTATTTAAAAATAAAAATGACACTACTGTGTTCACCTTTAAATCTGAGCATACAGGTCCCTCACAGGGAGAACAACAGAAATACAAAATTAACAAACCTTTTCCCACAGAAAATAACATGACATTATGGCAAATAATTAAACATATTTATTATTCTCCGAGTTCTTCTGGGGTTTTTTTTGGATGTTCACTTATATGTATCTTTATAGGAACATATAATGTAGTTCGCAAAGTCATCAGTAACAACAATAAATCACAATAGCAACCAAAAAGAAATAAAAAACCCAAATGTCAATATAATTCTCAAATTTCTTTTACCCAGCTGGGATTTTGAGTGCACAGGTGGCGCGCTAGTTGGAGCTCTTTTGATGCAAAATCAACGTACTCACAGATTTTTTTTTTTTTTTTTTTTTTTTTATTAATGCACAACAACATAAGAACATTGTCAGGGGATTACATACAAATACATAAAAAAATAAACAAAAATGACACAAGGATATAAACACTACATCATTGGTATAAAAACATACAGACAATATCATATAGGGAAAGCTTTTAAACCCATGTATTTTCTTTAAGCATTTCTTCATAATGTTTTAAAAACTTAAGGGATTTTTTGTTATTTATATAATGCAGAGATTTGAAAAGTAATGTTAATTCAGTTTTGAAATGGGGATAGGATGGGATATTATTTGAAACGTACTCACAGATCCAAGGAAAAGGAAGTCAATGGATGACGTTGAATGGATCCTGTTGAACTCCTCCCTCCTCGAACTGGTTCAAGGCCTCCACGAAATTCCACACAGAACTCACGATCTTAAATACTAAGCACGCACTTCACGTGAACGCTCATTTACACACACACACACACACACACACACACACACACACACACACACACACACACACACACACACACACACACACACACACACACACACACACACACCCACTGGGGTAATTTTCCACTGACTGTAATAAAATAAACGCGTGTAGTCTTCCGGATTATATACGATAACACGTCTTCTAATCATACATTGACATTTGAAAAAAATAAAATAAACACGGGAACATTCTTCCGGCTGCGTTATAAATCTGGATGTAAATAATAAACAAAATAATTGTATTAATAACGTTTCGCTGACGTGCAAATCCTCGTGCTAGCTCTCTGCATGTCCTTTTTTTCTTCTCTAACCCCGCCCCTTGAACTTGAGGGGTCAAAATCCACAGTTCTCATAGGACAAAATAACGCTTTCTGAAAACTCAAAACGCAGTCTTGGTATTATTTTACACTCACATTTGTAAACTCTTTTAAGAACATGTCTCATAAAAATGAAATAAAATAAAAATAAAACAAAATCCAGTAACATTCTTGGTGTATGCGCACATTACTTCAAACCCAAACACACACAAAAAAGTCATAAATTTAGATATCTAAAACATTTGTTCAGGGCTCTACATTCTGTACCAGCATCAGTTGCATCGCTTCAATGCCATTCAACAGCTTCTGTTCAGAGGCTGCATCCTTTGAAGGACGTGGACTTCAAAGGCCACGGAGCGAGCGTTGTTAAATGGGACGGTCTAGCCTACGGAGGATTTGTCGCCTAGCAACTGTGACAGCTGCCGTTGATGAGTAGCAGTAACATTTGTACCGGACTGGACTAGAAGTTATATTAAACTATATTATATTATATTAAACTCTCTGAAAAAAAAAAAACGAAAACTTACAAACTGTCTAAATATGTTCACCATGGTCCATTTCTGCATATAATAAAGAGTATGTGAACACATCTTAGTAAGGATAAGTATGATATAAAGTTTTTTTTTATTATTCTTTCATTTGTACCATTAGATATTTGAGTAAGTTGAAACCCAATACTTAGGATAAAAAGAGTAATCCGGCAAATTCATTCTGTCTATCTGTTGTAACCTTCATTTCACTGGAAATAAAGGGCGTATCATATCGAAGTCATAATTTTGGTATCGTAACTCGTGGTACTTCGATTTCTTACGCCGATCTGACTGTACAGTGCCGCTTCAAGTCGAACACAACTTCCTCTCCAGTGGTCTCGTGGGATAGCAAAGTGTCCACTGGATGCGCACTTCAGAAGGAGTAAGTCATCCGGGTACTTTTCGCATACTATTTTATGAAAACTATAAATTCGGACACTTCTCTATTCACATACTCTTTTTTGGCTACTGGGAAGTATGCAAATGTGGATACAGCCTCTGTCTTTTTGAACAAATCGATTCAATGACTCATTTATAACGCACAAAAACACAATAACTGAATTTGGAATTGCATACTAACATACAGTACTACTCACTCTTTTGAATATACAAAAACACAGAGTAATATTTTAGTAAGCTCACATGTCGCTCCGTGTTTGCGTAATAACGTATGCTAAATTCGGAAACTGCATACTAGTCTACTACTCTTGCTACTCTTTTTCTGTAACAGACATAGTAGGAGTAGTTATGTTCCAGCATCCTCTAGAAATGGCTGAGCACTGAACACGAATCAGTCAACGAAAAGCATTTCAAAAGATTTGAATTCACTGGGATGAATAAAATGAATCAGTTGAAGAGTTATTGCAGGGTTTTCTGTTAGCAATAAATTAATGTGTGAATAAAATGATCTGTTCTCCCTGGCTTCTCTCTGCAACTGTTATACATGTTATACATCTAAATGTCAAAACAAAACATCTTGCGTTAAATCTCGTCACAGCAGCTTCTTCGAGCTTCTTTCCCCAAAGGGATCATGGTTTGGCGGGTTAAGACAGACGCCAAAAGCACAATAAAAGTCAATCACCCGTGCGGCCCACTGCTGATCTGCTCTTAGGGGCCATTAAGAATGGAATTTCAATTAGTGCCTGTCTTATCAGCACTGTATGTGCATTTGGGTGTTTGTGTTTCCAGTGGTAGGACATGATTTAATTTCCTCCCTGTCTGACAGGTGTTAAAGGGATACGTGTGAACTCACATTGTCGCCTCTATATAAGTTACCACATATGTGCCTCAAAATAGCTGTATGAACAATATGACACTATATCCTGTCTGAGACACACACACACACACACACACACGTATGACCTTTAACCCTGTTCATCTCACAAAAGCAATAAAACACGTACAAGGAGCTTCGAGTCTGAACGTATTGATTTTTTTAACGGAATCCCAAAGTGCTAAATGGTTTTGAGTTTCCTGATTCACTCAAGAGTAAAATGCAGGAGATGTTTTGAGCGCTACGTATTGCTTGACATTTCATTTGTCACGTACAGTAACCTTGGTCGATTAATGCAAAATGTGAGAACAACGACGGTGACATTTACGGGTATCTGAGCACACACAGTATTAAAACCCGGCAGGCTTTCAATTCAAAATGTCGTCAAATATTCGGAGGTGTTAGAAAACAAAACCCAGACAGACACAACACATCGATGGTTCTTGTTATCAGATCTCACTTGCTTTCCGTCTCTGACATTTCTCCTGACTGCAGCCATGTTTTCACACATTCAGGCATCCGTTCAACCAGAAAACATCCAGCAGAGGTACACACTTTCTTTAAAAGCTCCATCAGATATGATTGTAGCTTGTAGCTTGCTTATTGGGCCAGTTGGATGAAGCTACAACTCTAAACTTTGAATAACAGATGCAGAGCAACAACTTTTTGATATTGAAAGAGTTTGAAGTTACACTGTCTCCAGAAGTGGATTGGATTTCCTGAAGAAATGTGATACATGCAAAAGTTGCTGCTGGAGATGTAGTACTAAGGTGTTGTTGTGTTTTTTAGATAGTATCATAATTATTTGGACATGTATCATGGAAATACCATGTTTTTTGGACTTGGTAATATCATGGTATTCCTTGAAGTACATTAGAATACTACATTAATACCACATGATTATAGTAATCATCCAATCACTTACAGTACCACAGTATTACCAGAGTAATTTGGATATGTACCATAGTATATACCATGGTATATAACAAAAAAAGTGGTATGTTTTTTTTCAAGTATATTCTGGTAATTCATAAATATTATGTATGTGTATGTATTATGTATTATTATGTATTATGTATATGTATATACACACACACACCAAGGTGTATAATAGTAATAACTAAATGTTGAAATATAATTATATGAAATTTGAAAAAAATATACATAATTTGATTTATAGAAAATTATTTAATAACTGCAGAATGGATTTATTTATCATATAATTTGATAATATAATCTAATTATATAAAAAATAAGCACTCATGTGTAATAAAGATAGGTGAAACATAAAAAAGTAAAAATACCATCTAACGTGCTTTACTTCAAAGAACCAAAGTATTGCCATCCTACGCCATCACAATACCATAATACTGCCACAATACTTTTCTATAAGGAATTTTCACGACAACTGTTTTTGTTTAAAACGCACAAAAGCACTTAAACACCCATCGGACAGGCCTGTGTTATCATTCATCAGGTTTTGTGTGAATATATTCCATGTTTCTGCTTGTGATATATGAGCTATCATGCGTACAGGAAACACTATTAATGTGTGTTCCAGTCAGACGCTGCTGTAATGAATCACTTTCGCTCGGCGTGGTCTCAACGTAACAACAAAGCACTTTCACAACTCACACAATTAATCAGGGCCTCAGTGTGTGTTTGTAATGGTCTGGATTTATCTCTGCCATAGCTGTCTGTCAGAAAGGAAAATGTCGCCTGATGCTCTTGACAGTAAAAAAGTGTGTGTTTAGTCTGCATTCACATAAAGACGGCGAGGATAAAAGAACGAATATTCCGGCCTTGACTGAAGCTTGTCGATTTGGCGTTTCTGTACCTGAAAGACAGCTTTCATATTCAGAGTTAATAATGAATAGTGTTCATATGAACCACATGAAATATATTTGATGTAATATTTGTCTGAGGACAGCCAAATTCAGTGTTCTGAAACTGTATAAATGTATATAGGATAAGTCAAAGAGGTTTGACAAACTCCTGCATCAGTGTGACTTCATCTACAGAATACAAACATGAAATGAGGGAAATTATGCCCATATTTTCAGTTCTAAATGAATAAAATCAAGCTAGAACGCTCAGAACTATACAGCCCCCTAGGGTTTGTGAATGGAGACTCCGGAAAGGGCTGGGTGAAGGTCACCTGAAGGTCATTTCCTTCCGCAGGGGGAAGTGACCCGAAACTGCATGAATGAATTTAAGGAACACACAGGAAGAGATCCAATGCCCAGGGCAAAGTCACACTTACTTGGAATGTAATAAGGAATGAGTCATTAGGAAAGAGACGATGAATCTGAACTGCGTGCAAAAACATCTGCCGGCTTATATATATTATAATGCATGTATATATATATATATTAAATATGTAATATATAGCATATTATATTATTTTATATATATATATATATATATATATATATATATACACAGAGTGTTGGGGTGATTGACTTATGTAATCAGATTAATTTTAAGTCACTAGTAAAGTAAACCAATACTTTTTCAGCTCTCCTATACCCATGTTGAAAGAAATAAAGCGCAGAGGTGTTGTGTGCGCTGTGTACACAACAGTTATTGTAGTTCTAGACTAAATGTGAACATGCATTTACTCATCTCACTTGGACAAAAGCATTCAGTATTCCTCGAAATGAATAAAAACAGTGAAATGCAAACTCAGACTTAAGCCAGAAGCTTAGTCACTTCACTTTTGGTGTGAAAGGGGCTTAATATTTGCCAAATATAGTTTTTTATATTTATTAAAAAAACAAACAAGCAAGTCCAGCCGAGAAAAAGTAACACGAATGTAATGTAACGCATTACTTTTCATAAAAAGTAACACAATCAGTTACTTTTTTAGAGAGTAACGCAATATTGTAATGCATTACTTTTTAAAGTAACTGTCCCCAACAATGTATACACACACGCACACACACAAAAAGAAATTATTTCATGTCAAAAAGATCCTTTTTCATTTTATTTTTGGATTTATTTCTAAGGGAAAAAAATATATAATTCAATAAATATTATGGCAACATCAACAAAACAGACATACATGGACCTCAACTTTTAAAAAAAAATTACAGACATCCTACATTAGGAAATATTTTGTTGTTTTTTTATAAGCACCTACACATTTACACACACCAAAATTTGTAATACTGCCTATGTGAAAACAAATTTGTGACAGCTGAGAAATTTCTCTGACCCATTAATAACGAATGTAAAAAAAAAAAAATTGTTTTGCGCAAGTTTAAACAAAGTGCAACTACAAACATGCAGCAAATGAGATTTTGCAGCTAGCTTCAAACTTCTGAAGATTTTCTTTTGACAAACTTTAAGCACTACAACAGTGGAACGCATCTCCTTCCATGGCTCTGCAAGGCAATATACTGCGTCGCAACAAATATTTTTTTTGAAAGAGAAAGAATGTGCATTAATCGTTCTTCTCAATCCTCTCGCGTGTGTTCAGAAACAGACTGCATAGTTTAGTAAAGAGGAGAGAATTTTTTCTTAATGTCCTTCGAAATCCATTAGTTCCTTTCTTGGACTGGGCAGATAGAAGCGCATGTTTGATTGTTTATCATTTCAACAATTGTGCTTGAACCAAAGGATTTCAAAGATGTCACAAGAGGTACAAATGTTCATGTAACATTTTATAGATAACAGTTTAGTTTTGTGCTTGTTCAAAAGTCATTTGTTACTAAAATGGTGTTATTCTTATGCGACGTTCACACTGACAGAGATTAAATCATTGGATTTCACCTAACATTGGATTCAAGCACGCGTTTCTACACAATGATCAATTAGTTGTTCAAAAACTGACTGGTTGTTTAACGAGATTGTCTAATTTAGCAAGATTTTGCCGGAAATATTTTAGTTTTAAAAGCTTTTTTTAGTCTTATATTTGACATTTTAAGTAAGAAATGCTTAAATTAGCATGGTAACAGCATTTTTTTTATGCATCTTGGCATTAATTTTGTTCCAGATTTGCATGAAGTTTAACTTTAAACTGCATTGCATTGTAAACGGTCTCTGTTGCTCATGTGGCCTCAAATCACCAACTCTCATTGCAAATTAATGGCTGCCAGATGCTTTGTCACTGCAAAATCTCTGTCAATGTGAATGCTCTTTCAGGCATTAACCGAATGCAAATGACTACTAAATGATCAGGTCAATTCTCAGATGTCGTTATTTGCGCTTCCATATAACCGGTCAATAAAGACAAACGGAACCATGTCCTTACAGAACCGTGAAAGATCGTTGATCCACTAAAAGCCCTCAAATATACATCCATCATGCACTCCAGAACATCAAACATTGAGTCATCCGACTTGAAAACCTTCCAGTTCTTTGGTTTTTCTTTTTCTGAATCCTAATGAACCGTAATGTGATTATGAGGAGTTATAGAGAAAACAGTGTGAGTTCAAATATACCAGCGGCGTATCCATGGTGACAGTTTTAGCTGAGCTTAGCATAAGAAAACGAAAACCACGCACACACAAACTCGTGCTCTTGGTCTACAGAAGAAACAAAACAGACCGAGAAGGATCGAAGGAGGAAGTGATCCGTAACCACAGTGATACACTCTCATTTCATATCCTCGTTTAGCTGTACAGACTCAAAAAGAAAGAACCGAGAGTTGTCCATGTCCAAATTTCGCCATTATGGAAGTCATCTTCCCCATCGCTGTTGCATTGTGCAACCATTAATACCAACTGAAATGTGCATCTTTTAAAAATAACTGTGAACCAAAGCTCAGCGGAACTCTGGACTCAATGGTTATGTGATTCTACTTCCTCCTTCCTTTCCTGCAGCAGAAGGAACCCTCCAGAGAGGAAGCAGTTTCACATCCAGGAGCAGGAAGGAAGGCCTCCCATCGGCCGAGAGGGTGGTGACATCCTCCTGCTGAGAGGATAATTTAGTAGAGGTGGTTGGGGCTGTACTATGGGTTTACGTCCACAAGCTTGTCGAGTTCTGGCAAGTGGAACCCTCAAACCGGAGAGACCTTCAGGGACATCAAGTAAACACTCCCGCTCTCCACTTTTGCTTTGTCTTTGGAGGCAATTCCAGACATTTCTTGCTTCCACAGTCCACCCTCACCGTTTCCCAGAATGAATCTTTCCCCCCGAACACCTTGCATTACATGACCGTGCAACTCTTTGCTTTGTCTTTGCGTAGGTCTGTTGACACGGCAGCAAGATCTGGTCGACTAGGCATATGCGATATGCGTTTGGTTGAGCGTGCCGATTTGTTGCGCTTGATGTTTTTGTTGTTCTTATTTACACACGCCAGCGTTGCGACGTGGAAAATGTCCCGCACGCTGTTCTCCGACTGCACTGCTGAGCATTCGATATAAGGTGCGGATATCTGCTTTGCCATAGCTGAACCCTAAAAAAGAGACAGAGGACATAATAAGCCTTGATGAGAAACGAAATCAGCAATTAACAGTTAAACCGCGATTCGCAGTCCAAGTGCTACAATTACTGCTTGCAGTTTTATCAAAATTAAGTTTAGCTTTGTGCACAGGAAGATTTAGCTCTTTATCACCCAGACATTTAATGCACGGATTAGATTAGTAACTTAAACCGTTGCAAAGTTGCTGAACTGCTTTTGCTGATAAACGTAATTACTGGTAAAGTAATAAGATAGGTGTTAGATAAGACAAATTAAAGACCTAAAGTTGAGTGTCTCAATGCCCTCCATCCAAATTGCAAATGCAGTTTACATGAGAACCACCCACCTGATCGTAGGACACCGGCGTCTGTCTGTGATTGGACAACTCCACTAAAGTCGTGAGGTCCGTCCTAAGGTCTGACTTGCATCCGACGAGGAGCATCTTTGTGTTGGGACAGAATTCCTGGATCTCTCCTTTCCACTGTGAGAGAAAGACACAAAACCAAAACGGAAAGATGAAACCAACTGGCCTTGATCCATCCCAGTCTGAGAGAGGACAAAAGACAAGAACAAGTGTTTCCTGTTCCCATTCTCTTTGCATATCACGTTCCATCCCATCCCTTTTTTCACAAGAGCACAAGAGTATTAATCTTCCTTGATAGAGGTGAGGCACATGCTTCCTACGGGGATAGAGCTTGCACTGTAATGGCTGCTTTTCAGGGTGTGTGTGTGTGTGTCTCTTCCCAACAATGCTACAGGTGATCTGCATTCCTGTCCTTCCCAAACAAAGCATTTTTTGTGTTGGCGTGGCATTAAATCACCGGATTTAATCTGGCGGGAGACAGGCGGGTACGACACAGCCATACGATTGTTCACACAGGAACACGAACACCCCACATTCCCTTGTTCCCATGAACCTTTTGTGCTCACCTCTCGCTCCCAGAGGCCTAAAAGTCCCAGGAGACTTATTCTAAGTAGGGACCCACGTGCAGCCTGATCATATTTCCGATTCTGTGACCCAGATTTCAACCGTTTTAAGTCAAACTATCTGGCTGAACTTCCACTCACATGGTCTAGTTAATGCCAGCATAATACTATCAACCGAGTGAAACAGAGCCACAGGCCATTTCAGATACCTGACCCCAGACTGTGAGTCTATGCGAAGACATCCAACCCTACCAAACAAAGGATTACTTTATTGGGATGCAACAAAGAGTAGGCAGATCACAAAGGACTTGTAGAAGACTTTCTCCGAATCACAGCGAACGCATTTAAACGCCAAATAGACTTTTAGGAACCAGTAAGGTCAAGCCTACAGTTTGAGATCCAAGAAACTCAGATTCAGTGCACCACACCCATATTTTGCACCAAAACATCAGCTACTTAGATAAATGAAAAAGTTTCCTTTGTAAACAATGAATGTCTTTAATCAAGAACCTCAGGTGATCATTTTGAAGCCCTAAATCTGATTAGTTGATAGCAATGTTGTTCAATCCCTGAAACCCAGGTCTAAACCTGTAACTTCTGATGAGCTGATGGGAATGTTCTTCAAAATCCCAACCCCAGTTCTAAAATCTGATTGGTTGATCTCAATATAATTTCCGGAACAATGGATGTTAATAAAGGAATATCCTACTAGTTTGGAAAAATGTTCACCTTCTTTAGGACGCTGTCCAGGGTCTCTGGTCGGCTGATGTCAAAACATATGATGACAGCATCCGAATCTGGATACGAGAGTGGTCTGACGTTGTCATAATATGGGGAGCCTGCAACACAAAAAGGTGGATTGGTCAGAAAGAACAAGTTCACTTGTATATCTGGACGCACTAAGAACTAGATAAGGACAGTGGTTCTGTCTGGAGGGCTGTCAATATATTACTTAACCTCATTTAACTTTCACTCGGCGACACAGTACAGACAGTAATTTGAAAGCATCCATGAATTTTTAAACCACTGAAGCCCCTTTTCAGACATACTAAACATGAAACTTTTATACATAAATTCACGCTTTTGCTTTCCAGAAGGAATGAAAAAAGTCTTTAAATAGGTTTTTATTCATTAAAAAAAAAATACATACATCAGTACACAGAACACATCCAGTTCTTTGTCACCAGTGCAATGTGGATTAGTTTAGCTAGTGCTAAATTATGACTCATAATGATTTACACACACACAAGACAATTCTTCAAATCCCTAACTCAAAGTATGAGCAATAAAAATACTGATGCTTGCCTTTGCAAACACAGCTAATAACTAGACCCTTGCCAGACGTAGCATTTCCCTCCTGGTTAAAACCGGAGATGTTTTTCTTTGTGAGGACGGTACAATCCAGGATTTACTCTGACAGAACGAAGCATTCCCGCCCACCGCCAACTCTGCCAGACACGGTATGTAAAATCCACACAGGACAAACACATTTATAACGTGCCAGACTCCAGGACAGAAGTGGTGTTTACGAGAGAGTGAGAGAGAGAGACAGAGAGAGAGAGAGAGAGAGAGAAAAGGAAGGGCTGTTTAGTTTGACAGAACGATATTTCACAGTGCCAGAAGTTAAGTAGAAAAATGTGAAGTTGAAAACACATGCAGCCGCAGGACTTTACAGCTCATATTCCAGCCACAGCTACAGGCCAAAAACAAGAAAACAACTCAGACAGCGTTTCACCGTTTCACATGAGACATTTGCTTTTTATCATCATTTATATGTAATGTCAGTAACTACATCTGCATCTAGATCTAAATATCAAAGTTGTTTTGAAAAAGATTTTTTGTTAGTGTGTCCTTCTGTCTTTTCTGAGAAACACAACACACACACACACACGTATACATGAATATATACACTCTCTACTGCAACCCCCCACACACAAACACACAGTTCTCTCTCCAAGCAGCTCACTAAACATTAGTTTATTTCCGTCCAGTGCACACATAACAAACCCAAACCCTGCTGAGTGTGTGTCTGTACAGTATTTGTGTGTAATAGCTATCTGCAGTGACACGCACACACACACACACACACTTGTAGAACACCATAGCTATCACAACACACACTACATTCCTTAATACACACTCATCTATGTGTGTGTGTGTATGTGTGAGGGATACAGACAGCTGATGGATTCCCTGAGTGTTCAAATGCTTCTCTAAACATGTAGTGACCATGTAAAAGCTCACACACGCACACACACATGCACACGCACTAAAGAATTCTTGGTAATTGGCACTTTTTTGGGGCTTAGATCCCTCACGGTCTTCTTGATCTACAAAACAAAGCATTATACAGACACAATTCTCCAACTTTGCAAAGTAAATATATACTATACAAAATCCCCTGTTTTGATAAACTGCTAAACTACTATTACAAACTTTTACAAATACGACTTTTCGACCTCCACATTAGTACACAAGATCCTCCTGAATTTAATTTCCTCCTTGACTAACAAGGTAAGAATCATTTCAGATAACATAACTGTTCACATGGCGCGTTTTTTTTCTTCCCCCGACAGCCCACCACACAATAGCTGCTTTGTGGAGAAAGAGAGCAAACCTTTTCTCACAGGAATGCGAGGCATGCAGACCCAAATCGCCGAGGTAAGAAATATGATCTGACCGACAGCTTTGAGGAGTCGGCTCTCTGAGAGAGAGCATGTCCCGGCAGGAGCCCATTCAAATGATCCCGGGAACGTTTTGTTTTCGGGGGTTAGCTGATAATGAGGTCTCCCCTTGCTGATAATAGTCAAGGGTTGGATTAAGGAGGTTAGATAACAACATTTTAGGTCAAGACTTTGAAAAAAAAAATGCAATACCTGAATGATACTTATTTACAAAATAAAATTAAGTGCAACATTTTTTTGAATGTACAAATCAACATTAAGAAGCCATATATTCACACTTCATTTTTAATTTACCTTCGCTAAATCTACAAATTCTGAAAGCAAAGCTAAAACGCTTAAGATTTCTCTTTATTTCAGCTCTAAAAGACATGAAATCAAAAAATGGACTATTTACCCATTTACCTTCTTAATAAAATGTCCCTGGTGTAATTCTGCAGGTTTACTTACATAGTACTTCATCAAAAAGAAACTAGATTTATTTTGCAAATGAGAGTGGAAAAGTGTGCCTGTGCAAAAACAATGCTAGGGTGTGGTGTATGGTTTCTTTAGAACTGCTAAGTGGTTGCTAGGGTGTTCTGGGTAGTTGCTAAGTGGTATCTTAGTGGCCAAAGCCCCCCACACTAAGCCGCTAGGATTTCTAATTCTTGATAATAAATGGCCACTTCAAGATCCAATCAAATTGCAATGAATATAAAGCCACACCTATAATTATTTTCCCAATTAATAGCCTATTTCAGTGGCAATTACAGTTGAAATAATAGTTAAATAGTTTAAAAGTGTTAAGTGTTTAGGCTCTGTGCTAGATATTCACATATGAGGAAATATCTATTCCGGTTTTCAGCTCACAACGTCAGCAATCTGATCAAGGAGTACGATAAAATATTTCAGCTGCAAACAAGTAATATCTCACAAGGTCACCCAATCTTGCCAAATCAAAGACACGATTCAATCGAACACGCCATGACAGCGTATCTGTCACTGGCCCTAGGGGAGCAAAGAGATAGGACGCTTGAGGAACAATGGACTGAATTTGGCGCAATAGCTATCCTAAACAATATGCTTATTGTAAAACGTAGAACTCACATAGGAACAAAACGATCCCAGAGCAGTGTGCGGGTATATTGATTGATCATGGTCTGACTGGTGGATAAGGAACCTTTGAGACAAGCATGTCAAGATCCTGGCTTCATATCTGCAGGGGGTTTCTGGTCAATAAGTGTGTCTACAAGAGACGAGAAGGGGGAAGGGGTCTGATTCTACTGAGGATTGGCTATTAGGGGATAAACACATGCATGCTCATGGCCAACGAGAAGAGAAGAGTGTATTCGGTCCCTCGTCTCCGGTAGTGTTATCCTGACACTTGGCTTCTTGGGTGTCATATAACACACAATACAAGCACATACACATTTGGTTTTCAGATTTAGAAAGACTTACTAAGCCCTAGAATCAATATACTGTACACAAGAAACCCCTAATGAAACATTCATGCAGCGGAATGGCAACAGCACTTTGACATTGAAATAATGACCAAAGATTGCCCGTTTTTTCAATGCTGTGAACAAGAATCATTTTAACAAACACAACAATGGGTTATAGTTCTAAAAAAGGTGTTATACAAGAAATTAGATCCATCAAAACTAAAACGAACAAAAAGAAACACGATTCTATTCCTCTCTTTTGCACTCGACACAAAAACTCTAGGTAGTACTTTTTCGGAAGCGAACTGTTTGAATTCGAAATGGTAGGCATGTATTCTACTGTATCATTGGATTCCATGGCGGATCAGTGATGGATATCGCCAGCTGAATGGTGAATGGGGTCGTGACTCAACAGCTGATTGGTGGACAATGACAGGAGCAGCCAGCTTCTTGGTTAACGGGGGTGGCAGCTGTTGGAAACAAAGCAGCAAAAAGAAGAGATGCCAAGAATCTATCCATTCGGGCAATTCTAGGAGCAACCCCCGAATTCATCGACTGTTAAACACTCAAGGAAATAAATGCAAGATTATCTGAGGGCACAAGGTTGCCTAGTCCACATGTCTCTTTTTCTCATTATCTGGAATGTGCTCAGGTGTGTTTGGAACTTGTTAAATCCTGGACTTGGGCGTTTGAGAGAAAAGACCGCACACACACTGGGGAGACCTTGGAGCCTGGCTCTGACACAATAACTTACACAGTAATGAACAGCAGACTGGAAGCCCACAGCCTGACACAAGCAACTAACTACATATCCAAACGTCAGTACCAGACGGGCGGTCCAGCCCGCAGACGCCCACCGCAGACATCTGTCAGCTGAACACTTTCCTGTACCTACCTACATCACAAACCAAACTGAACCACCATGCATTGAATTATCAGATACTGCTCTAGTTGGAGCTTTAAAATGGCTCTAGATTGAGAAAATGATCCGGATTTAACTCTTGGCTCAAAATATATGCAAGTACTTCCAATTTAGGACAGACTCTGATTCAGGAAATTGAACCAGATTGAGTGCAATTGTTCTCAAGTATTATTCAGTTATTATTAAGTATAGATTCAGATTTAGCAAGATTCATATTCAGAAAATGGCTGCAGATTTGATTTTAAGTTAGCTCTGTTCTCTAGATCTAGGATGGATTATACTATGCCATAAGCATGAATGTCCTTTTTTGGCCAAGGCTGGTTTGGGAAATGATCCAGCATAGCCATGCTGTCCACAAGTATCAAATTTTGTTGGTTAAGATAGATAAGAAGCCTAGACTCTAGCATACCAGCATTCAAAGCATAACATAAGCAAGTGACCTAGCCATTCAGCAGGTCAAATAAGCACATGGTTCTTGATTTAGGAAGACCGGCACATAGTTTCGGATTCAAGAAATTGATTCAGACTGAGAATATAACTCTTAATTTTGAAAATTACTATTTGTACATGGCTAAAAAGACCCTCCTGAAAAGACCGGTTAATTTGATTTGGTGCAAGTCTTCCTGGCCAGGCTGCAAAATCCAGCTGGTAAAGTTGAACAAACAGCATACCCTTCCTGGTTTACATAGTTAAGAAGCTTGGTTCTTAACATATTCATGGCGGAGGAAATATTTGGCACATAACTGTACATTTCAGACCACACACAACACCAAACAAGTTAAAGCCCCAGGTTCAGGTCTGAATGCAGTTTAGCCCAGATCATAGCTAAGCTCCAAAGAGGCCACCATCTAAAGCAGTCTGTCTGACTGGATGCTTTACAGGGCCTGTGATTACCTCCAGACAGCAGGTCTGATCTCTCCTGGGTGATCCGGGCACAAGCTCTGGAAACGTACCAATACCCTACATTCAGACAAAGCGAGTCAAGCCCCTACTCTAATTTGCCTGTGTGGTCACGGCTGTTTGGTTTTGTTAAACGTGTGAATTGCAGCACGACCCCAGCTGTGGCAATAGTTTTTGTTTCATTCACAGCAGCGTTCCCCGTGACGCTATCCTAACATTCCTTAAAAGTGAGGTGTCCTCGGATCATATTCCACAGATGGGTGGAGTGTGTGAGAGTGTGTTACCAGGGTGTGTGTGTGTGTTTGTGTTATTAAACGCTTGGCAGGCTGTCGTACTGACTCAACAAACAAGAACCGCTCAACCGCTCAAAAAAAGAAAGAAAAGCTATTAAAAAAACCTCCAGGCGTAAACGTAAGCACTAACAATCACATCATTACCCTACACAACACACTGATGCATCAAAATGATGAAATGTTCGCTGGCTTCATGACGAAACACAAAAAGTGTGGACATGTCTTAAACCAACGTCTCGTAAATGAACTAAATGGACATAAAATACACCAAATTAGGAACTTCTGAAGGAAATACAACCACAGCATAACTTTTTTTAATTGTGACAAGGCCTGCATTTACCTAACAGCCACAATGTTCACGACATTATAGTGCATGTAGTATATTTATTCTGCATATCAATTTAATTATTGATACATTATAATGGACGTCTTCAATGCTACTGAAGGGGCTCAATTTATTATTATATATTAACTTATACAAATCCAACCAAAACTAAAGAAGCTAAAGTTCAGTATTAATATATTAATATAGTAAGATTGGCATATTTTTGTAAGCCAGGCTTAACATGCAATTTTATAAAATATGTAACAAGGGGTCCCGCTCTGGTTCTCTATTCAAGGGTCCTGAAAAGGGTTGAAGAGCCCTGTACTACAGTACAGATTTACTCTACACACAATACATTAACACTTTATAATGCAACACATTTAAACTAAATTGTACAGATGTATAAAGGACAAAAAAAAAAAAAAATATCTGAGACTCACCTGAGGTGTCCCACAGGCTGAGCTCTATTCTCTGCTTGTCAATCTCAAAACTTGCTGTGTAATTCTCAAACACAGTGGGCACGTAATTCTAGGGTAAAGAAACATGAAAGAAAATTCCAAATATGAACAAACATGTTTATTTTAAGAGATTAAAATCTAGATAGATGGGCTACATAAATGAAAGCACATGCTAAAAATCTAATGCTTAAATCTTAAGACTGAGTTGCGCACCCACTGGATTTTACGCATCTCACCTCTGGGAAACAGTCCTTGGCAAAAACGTGGAGCAAAGCGGTTTTCCCACACTGACTGTCCCCCACGACCACGATCTTACATTTGAGGCTCTGACTCGGATCCATTCCGGGCTGAAGGGACAGTTTCTGGATAGATCTTCTCTCCTTCATTGATTGTCTTTACGCGCAAGTCCGCGGAGGAGCACAACGTAAAAGACTCGTTCTAACGCACAGCTTTCTATAATCACTCTGAGAAAGGTGCGGGTTCCCTCTGTGCGTGTCCTGGCTCTCTCTCTCTGGCTCTCTCTCTCTGGCTCTGGCTCTGGCTCTCGCTCTCTCTCTCTCTCTCTCTCCCTCTCTCTCTCTCTCTCTTTCCTGCAGGGATATACATCAACTGCTTGAATTACAGCCCTATCACTTTTTTGGGTATGTACTGTGTTTTATATGCGCTTGGTAAACCAATGGCTGTCCTTGAAGACATCCTGAGATCCTCCCCTTTTCTTCTGCAGGAAGAGGGAAAGAGCGCATCCTACAGGCCTTAATGAATATGACTTTG
>CM074291.1:15205696-15213196 GCA_037194245.1 Opsariichthys bidens
GGAGGTGACTGCGAGAGAGAGAGCGCAAATAAGATCAGGAGCTGAAGCATGCTGAAGGGAGAATTTCAAACATACATCAGTGAGTGAAGTTAATACAGTCAAAATGAGAGTGAAAGAGAGAACTGCGGGAAAGATGTTGCCGTTTGACATTTCCCCCGAGCAAGACCCTCAAAACTCTCTCACACACACACACACACACACACTTGCTGGGGGCCATAAACTTTAAAAAGTGTCAGCTTGCACTGGGACTGGGAAACAGATCTTATATATCACTTCAGAGGTTTGTCAGTGGGCCGTCCAGTCTTAAATGCACAGAATTAGTACGAAACATGGAGATCAAATCAGTCACCTTTTACTTTATACACAATATACACAACCTATTTAATTTTCCACTGAATTTTACCACAGAAAAAATGTCACATTACAGAATTTATCTGCTCCAAATGGAAGTTAAAGAAAAATGTCAACAATCATACATTCTACTCACTTTAAATGACAATTTATGGGGATTACTAGGATACAATCGTATGCTTTTCCACTTGTTTGTGTTTTTAGGGAGCGCACAATTCACCTGTGACCGTGGAATGAACCTAGAAGCATTTCACTGGTTAATTATTCCACCTGTCATTCACAGGGTAAAAACAAAAGACCAAAACCGGTTCAGTTTTAAATCTGTCCTCAGAGGCTGAACTGTTCATTTGAAGGTCATTAACATGAAGCCAAGTTTTGTCAAGACATAATAAGTGAACGCTGCTGTAAAAACCTGTCTAATGAAATTAAATACAACATGTCTGCTTGACATATGAGTAACTCCAAAAATCCCCCAGGGTGAATGGAGTAAATGACAATACAGTTTATCCTCGCAAACACTATGTTTAGATGTAGTTTCTCCAAAAATTATTTGCATTCCAAAATTGTTCACAAACTGGATAGAATTCACAAACCAAACTAAAGCATTTGTTCACAAATCGGACAGAACTAATCATTCATAAGATGGACTGAATGACCTGTTCACAAATCAGACTGAACAAAACATTCACAAATCAGACCAAATGATCTATTCACATCAGACTGAACAATTCAATCGCTTATCTGACTGAACAATTTGGTCACAAATCACACTGAATGAACCATTCATTCACAAATCAGACTGAACAAATCACTGTCAAGTCCCTGAGAAAAAGAAAGTATTTCAAATTCCCCAAAATTATACACTTCACTTCAAGTCTCATGAAGAATGAAGAAAATGCTAAATAAAACCATCAGCTTTTGTCACAGAAGTGTTTAATCTGTGTCTCTGCTGGCAGCTGGTTTGTGCAAGTTCCCCGTGATTGTCTACATATGTGGTATTTTACGCTTTTTGATCCACAAAATGTGTGACAAACTGATTGGAGACTTCATTGCTTGTGAGTTATGCTTGTGTGACAAGCCTCCCATAATTCCCTGGGTGTGGACAGTAGTGACAGTGGGGAAAGTCTTTTGTGGTAAATCTATCCCTGAGGTCTTTGATGTGGAGTCGAAGATGTGCCGTTTGTCAGTGTCACAACAATAAGAGCCAAATCTCATTACAGGCCCATTCAGATCTCACTGCAGAAAGTCGACTGCATTTCCTATACAAATCTGGGTGCCCAAGATTGAACCTTGAGGTACTCCAGAGCAAAGACGAAAACTATGTGGAGGCAAACGTCTGTGGTAAATGTCATAAAACTGCAGGCCATGAGAGAGCGAGGCGACAGCTGCAATGCAGATTTGCAATACCACACACTCAGATAACAGAGATGGAAGTGAGTGAGGCCGCTTCCACCCTCGCACACAAGAAATGGGATTTGATAAATGTAGCAAGAAAAAATAGAGTGCTTTCAACACTTGATAAATTAGTAGTTTTGAAATTGAAAGTTGTGATCATTTAATAACCGTCATGTCATTCCAAACTGGCATGATTTTATTTTGTCTGTTAAATATAAAAGAGTTGTAAAAGGTTTGTGTAGTGTAGTGTTTAGTTGTGATGATAGCTTTATTTACACTGCAGTTTCTAATTCAGGTTAAGCAACTTGTTTTTTGATATATTTCTCTAACTATTTCTCCATCCATCCTTCTGCCATTCTAATAGTGGGTGTCACAAGTCTTCTTAACGCTCTATTCTTGATCACTGCTTTTCTTTCTATCCATCTGTCTTTGTTTGTATCAGTCTTTTGTTTCGCCCTCTTTCTGTGAGCTGCAGAGGGGCGTTCCCCCCGGAGCAACAGTGTGCCAGTCCCCGCTGACGACGGTGGCGGTCTGCGTGTGTTTAAGGGCTCAGTTGCGGTTCACACGCCGGGAGATTGCATTGGCATGCAGCCTTTGATCCTTTGAGGGTTCTCAGAGCATTTTCTGGTTTTAGGCTAGTGTGTTAGTGTGTGTGCGTTAGTATAATTAAGTTATGGTTCACAATTGAAATGGGTCAGCAGGGTCACGGTTTTGGGTTCTTCTATGAGAACAGTTTCTCAATGAGACAAGAGAGTTGAAGAGAAACTCTTTTCCAAACCCTAGAGAGCTCACTACATAGGCAACATTCTAAGAGACATTAGTGATAAAACCAATTAAAATGCAAAAAATGCAACTATTTTAGCCAATAGTATTGTATAGTTAGCTTAGCAACATGCTTAGAAATTTATCGAAATCAAGCTTCTTGTGTTTCTACATTTCTAGTTAAGTTGTTGCTGTCTAAGGCGGTGGACAGCAAGGCAGCACGCTAGGTTTTGGAACAGTGTCACACTCTGTAATTCTCTCCATAAACTCCATGCTGCGATACAGATGCTGACGCCGCATGCTGCCAGGGCCGTTTTAATAAAGGCACTGCAGCAGGAATCCCTTTGAACTCCTCTTTATGATGGAAGTTCCTCATTTAATGATTTCACTGACATTTCCTGTATCCGCCTTCACAAGCCAAACAGTTTACTCAAATCGCTCGTCTTTACACGCTGGCCCTGAGCCCTGTACGAAAGGTGTAGCAGCTTTCTGTAAAAGAGAAAGACAAACATTGGACTAGAATAGTGTTTTTTATTTCATTTTTAATTAATCATTTGTTCTCATTCTTTTAAAAGTCAGAGTTGTCAAAAGCTGGTAAAACATCTTAGAAAAACTTTATATAAAGGGTTTATATTTAAATAAAATTTTGACTTATGGTGCAGAAATTTTGCATGCAAAAAGACCTCCAACTATTGTCAACAGTGTAGTAATGTGTGAAATGTATGAATGTATGTCTGTTACTCAACGTGATTCATATGACCAACTGAACCCATTGTGGAATCTGCAAATTCCCATTCCTATCGAAACAACTGGATTTCATGGGCAAAATTTGCCAAGCAATGGTTAATGTGACCAAACCTTCACACATTTATGTAGTGCAAAGGCAAATGGTGGATTAAAAAAGATTGTATTTACGAGTTGAAGGTACATGAATGGAACCAAAAGTCGTAATTATGATTAGGAAACTCAGGATTTTGTTGGCGAGAAAACAGTGGACGCAAGGGATGCAGTGTCTGCAGTTGTCAGTTAATGAGCATTTGATATTATTGTACAATTATGGTAGAATATATATCGATTCAGGGTTCAGCACCTTCATAGATTGAATAAAAACAGTAAAAAAAAAAAAAATGTGATGCATTCTTTTTCATGTTGTACAACTAGAGTAAAAAAAAAAAAAAAAAAAAAAAAAACTATTTTTGGTAGAAAATGTACATCACCATCTCAGACCAATGTGATTTGAACTCCCCTGACATTGTAATTACAACTTCTCAACTCCTACCTAAAAGCACCAAATGATGCATGAACCATCTAGTCACTTGGTGGCCATCTTGTTAACATGCAGGGCAGCTCACAAGTACAGCTTTCATCAACTTCAATGGGAAATCTTCAAAACGTGGAATGTAGCTTTTTTCTTAGCTTAAATCTAATACCATTCCATTTTCTTCTCCCAGTCCTTTCCTTTCCTATTTCTACTTTCCCATAGCTGAAAAAAAATGACTATATATATATATATATATATATATATATATATATATATATATATATATATATAGTTTATGTGAAATAAAAAATAAAAGAGCAGGCCTATGCATAATGCCATAATACAAACATTAGCAAGTAAATTTAACCTGTTAGCTAAGCAGCTAACTGCACAAAGCCGGAAATCCAAGAAGCACCAATCCATTCATCCGATTAACACTTCTGCATGCCATTCCTCAGTATTTCACCTCACAGGGTCTTAACGAAGGTCCTCCCGCAGGCCCAGAGACCAAACAAACGTGATTATGATTTAAAACGTCTGAGCTTGACTCAAACAGGGACTTTAGCTGTTCACACTGGGTTCTGACCCAATTCAGATGATTGCCAGGCTTAATGGATGCCTGACTTAATGGATGTCTGGTCTTTGCCACATATTGTTCCTAAATAAAACATCAGAAAGAGCAGCATAGTTTCCACAAAAATTCAATAATAATTTCTAAGGTTGAGTGTTTGTTCCAAAGCTATGGCTGGACAATCCATGTTTCAATCCAAATATATAAGCCAATACAACAATTTCTGGATTATCTCCAAACATTTGGTCACTTGGCTCTTGCAACATCCAATCTGGGCCATCGACAGCGGGGGACAACCGGGAAAGCTGTCCCGGGGCCTGGGCCAAGGCCAATTACTGGGGCTGGGACCCCCTAAGGGCCTCCTATGTGGGACCCACCCAGAAAAAGATGTTGCTGAGAGCAAAAACTATCAGTGCAAATCTTACATTTTAGCAACGGAATGGCTTGAATTATAAAAACATCTGCTAAATGAATGAATCCAAGAGTACGTTTACAGGTCTAGTCTAAAGTTGCTTTTTCTTTTAACAAAAATAGATATGGACAACATGTCAGCCATTAACTTTTCCCCAAAGAGCACTTACTCGCTCACACCGAATATTTAATCATAAGCCAATTAGCAAGTGTATAATCATTTATTGAATTTGCAGTTATGAATTCTGTGTACATGCGAGGGTGCCGCTGCGTGGGCGAGTTTTGTTCGTGATAAATAACAGAACTCTTAATGTTTCTTTTTTCCATGGCTAATAGTTCTGAGACACCTTATGAACAGAACGCACATAAAACCAGCCTCAAGAGAGATGAACCACGCCAAAATGATGCTTTTATGCAAATACACACTGTTGCTTCGTGCTTTTAAACTCATACAAGGATTCCTTTAATAACTCTGTCTCATTTACAGACCATTTGGGAGAAAACATTACAACAGCAAACTGCAAGTCACCAAAACACAGCAGTTTTAAATATGCACTGAAACTTTTTACTCAGAAAATTGCCCTAAAGAAATCAGTGTAGGCTGAAACGTGTTTTCAACGAGTCTTAACTTGACCCTAATCAAATTACCTTTCCTTACCTCACCTCTCACCTTAATGTTGAACTTAAGTTTGTTTTGTGAATATGGTTTTTGCTTAACTTTAGCCTAAGTGTTGTGCCATATTGTGTCAATATTTAAAACTCATAGGTTGTTTTTGTTGCAAATCTCTGCGGCTAAATATACCTTCTTTCCTACTATAAAGTAGGTGAAAAACAAGTTGCAAGTTGAATACGTATTCCTAAAACTGTAGATGAAAAACATCTAGTTTTCAAAGTTACGCGATTCAAAAGTGCGTATACGATAAACACTTTATCCCATAAGGTCACAGAAAAGGATTCGTTAATTGCAGTGAAGTGACACGACTGACTCCACAAGTCACATGAAAATGAGAACATGACAGATGTAGTACATCCAGGTTTCATTCGTATTACATAGTATGTTCCTCATCAAATGTAGTACTTAGTATGCGATTTCAGAGACACATTTTTTAGATGCTACATTTACCAATAATATTGTATTACGCAATTTTTTTAATTAATATTCAATATATGATATTCTTAGTAATACGCTATTTTTTTGTGAGCATAAAATACCCAAATTTCCAATTTGGTATGGCAAACTGAATTACACAAGAGTAGGCTTATACTGTGTAGACTACCTTACACTTCCGAAGAAATTATAGCCACAATGTGATCATTTCTATTTGATCGCACTTCCGAAATAGAGGTATTTACATAAAATTGAATTAAAAATGCTAAATAACCATGTTTTAATATTTAAAGTGTTACTGCTGCATATGCACACTGTCTCACTTAACCCCCCCCCCAAATTAGCAGTAAGCTAGCCAGTGGCGGTTCTAGACAATTTTTACTAGGGGGGCCAAGGGGGGGCCAGTGTTTAACCAGAGGGGCACATTAAAAATGGTAACAAATTATATTTAAAGATTATTAACTTCTTTACTTTACAATCATATAAACATTTATTACAACATTGTACAACATTTGTACAAGAGTGAGTGCAGGTGCAAAAAAGGTAGGTTCATTAATGTTGATGATTATTATCAATGATTTGTAAGGGATCATGTGACACTGGAGACTGGAGTAATGATGATAAATTCAGCTTTGATCACAGGATATAAATTTCACTTTACTAAATATTCACATAAAAAACAGTTATTTTACATTTTAATAATATCTCACAATTTTAGAGCTTTTTTTTTATTTATAATAACATAAATGCAGCCTTGGTGAGCAGAAGAGACTTCTTTCAAAAACAACCAAAATAGTACCGTTTCCAAACTTTTGATTGGTAGAGCATATCTGCATGTATTTCAAAAATGTAGGCCTAGAATTTACTTTAAAAAAAGAAACATTAGATCCATATTGACAATATTGATTTTGTTAACAAAAAAGGACGCTATGTCCTTTCCTCGTTTCAAGATAACTATCGGAAGAAAAAAACGTGCATTACATTTCGTTGCCTAACCATCCCTCCCCACTTAACACGGGCAATAATAACCTGTTGATTACTTTACTCAAATGTATGTTATCGCAATGCAACAGCCCAGACAGATGAAGTCACGTGGTTAACATCACAACATTGTGCAGGAACAACCAGTTACTTACGAGATACGAGTCACTTACGCGGCCGGCGCCCGCTCTAATTTACCCGTGTAGAACGTTCCGTCACGTTAGTTCCGCTTTTGGCGCTCGCGTGTAAAATCATAATAAAGTCATAATTCATTTTTTATTTTTATTTTTTGGTCAGCACAGGGGGGGGGGGGGGGGAGGGGCACAGGGGTGGCCATGGAAATTTCTACAGAGGCACGGGCCTCCCTAGGCCTCCGTGTAGAACCGCCACTGAAGCTAGCAATCCTTTCCAAACATGCTCTAGTCGTACCTTGAATGGCAAAACAACATGCCAAAATGTGTTTGTGCTCTGTCAGGAATTCCCATTAAAATCTGTCATCTGAATCACACCCCTTTGTACTGATGCATACTGTGCTTGGTATTCTCTGTAAAAGTCCTGTCTTTGTTTTTCCATATGGCTTTGGTGTGTTAGCATCATTATTCCAGAACTGTTAGCCTCCAGCTATGGACATTAGCATAGCAGGAAAATCCTTTCCATCCA
>CM074291.1:15220696-15303196 GCA_037194245.1 Opsariichthys bidens
AAAACTCCACTGTTATGACAATTAATAATGAGGTGTTATTAAAATCTTATTAGTTTTGAGTGATGAGGTCATTTGTATCCAATACCTACTGTCTTAATCACATGTAAATGAGCCAAACACAGACACAATAAAACAGCCTAAACAAAAGTTATGATTCTTAAATGTGTTTGAGAAAGATACTAGCGTATTCCTATGATATTAGATAATAAAAGTGGCCATAATGAGCTACATTTGCCAAATCAGAACATACTTCAATGGATGTGATGAATAAGTTGGATCGATGTCCTTCGTGACTCATTTTGCGATTCTGCTGCCAAAAGGTAAGACACGTTAACACAACATTAGAATAAAAACACAAAATATATGTATTTAATGAAGGGCGTCACGCGCTGAAATAAACATGCAACGTTGTGAAACAAAATATCGCGTGAAACAATTACAGTTTCTCATATTATTCATGTCAATTCAGTATTCAGCTGCCTATGCAGTAAATACCGGTATAACGCCTTGATATTAATACAATGGCGCCCTCTGGTGTTTCATTGAAGAGTTGGAGTATAAGGTACTGTGTGCCTGTGAATTCAGCTCTTTTCTTCTCAGTCTCGTGTCTCTGTTATAGCTTTCTTATTCATAGAGTAGGTGGATAGGTGGAAAGGTATAGTGCAGGGGTGGCGAACATCGGTTTTGCTTCAACCCTAATCAAACACACACAAACAAGCTGATTAAGGTCTGAAGCCAGGTGACTTTTTTATCAGGGTTGGAGCTGAACTCTGTAGGACTGAGGCTCTCCAGGACCGGTGGATGAATTATAGTAATTCATAAATTACCTACACGTATTCTATTATTACATGTTGTTAAAAGTAAATTTGCAGTTTTTGATCTTTGTAATATAGGGAAATGGTGATGAAATACTTAAAAATTATTATAAAATTACTTATAATAATGATAATAATATTCTTAATTCTTTTATTTTCTTTTAAAAACATTGAAATGATTAAAATACGATTATAGTTAATTATATTATACATGCACTAAATTATAAAACATCATAAAATGCAGATATTATCAGTTATATTTACTTAAAATATTAAAATAGACACTATATATACTGTATATTATCGCAATTTTTAATTTGATAAATTTATATATATTAAATTAATTATGATTTAATGGTTCAAAGATGTCATGAGATGTTATTTTGAAACCAGCATGAATAATAATAATAAAAAACTAGCCTACATTTCTATGAACAAATGGCACGTTTAAACAAGATTTTTTTTTTTTTTTAACAATTTCTCCATTTGAATCATCTCTGACATCTTTATTTGTCGTTAACCCCTATGCAATCCACACTGGTGTAAGGTTGAATATACTTTTATAATGCTAACAGGCACATGCATCAGCATTTCCTGTTTTAAAATCCCAGGTTAAAGTTTCCGCATCAGACACAAAGAAGCGCATCAGTTCAAGAGCTGCTCCGTTAAACCGCCCACATTCTGTCAGGCTCTGAATGAAAGCATGTCTCTTTGTTTGATACCAGACAAGCATGTGAACAAACACCTCTGCGGATCCTCCGGTGTAATGTGGGCTTGAATGAACATCCTGTTTGTCTCTGCAGCCTGTCTGAGCAGGTCTACGAGGAGTTTTGTGACCCTCTATGAATACATCCTTCTTTGTGGATGTGGATTCAAGAATGAGGGTTAAGAACTTTGACAACATTTAACAACTCATCACAACCACAAGAACAATATATGTCATATAATATACATAATCTCTTCTTAATGTCTTTACCCGTTTTCTGCTTTTTAGCCTAACATGCGTGTTTTCCGATTATTCGTGTTCTAATATCATTTTAGCGTTTTGAACGCTTATATGTGCTGGTGTTTCTTTGAGAAATTGCATGTCTTGGTCAATATCGGATGTTATTATTATTATGTGCCGGGTAGTGCACAACACAAAGAAAATTTAAAAAGCAAACATAAATTCACAACACAACTAAATAAGGCCACAACACAACAGAAATGCTCCCGACCACTAGGGGGCTCTCCGAGTTCGGTAAAGTTTCCTTGCCACTGTTCTAGAGTCCACAGTCTCATATCAATACCATGATTAATTTTAAGTATGTAAACATTGTATATCAACATCAAATATTAATTCAAAATCACCTATTTGCACAATAGCTTCATATTTATACCTGTGAATGATTTGACCAAGGCGCATGATGAAGGGAACATCTTCCAAGTCCACCAAATGGTTAAAACGTATAATTTGTATTCATTGTATTAGCATTTAAAAAACAGACATGTTCAAAGTCCAAAGCTTGTTAGTTCCTGTTGGTAAGACTTAGTTACTACAGGTGACATTTTGTCAATACTCTGTGTATTTACAATAAACAGTTATTTTCAGCAAAAATCTGTAGTTTTTTTGTTTTGTTTTTGACCAGAATGACTATCTACAGAGGAAATTGTGCCAATACCTCCTTTTATGTACACTACACAATTTATTTTTATAAAAATGTTTGTACCCTGTATGTATTATCAAAATGTCACCTGGAGTAAGTCAGTCTTATCGATATAAACCTACTACAAGCTTTGGAATTTGAACATGTCTGTTTTTAAATGTTAAAAGTAATTTTAATGAATATAAATTATACGTTTTAGCCATTTGGTGGAATTGGCAGACGTTCCCTTCATCTTGCGCCGCAGTAGCGAGCAAAATCATTCACAGGTATATATATGAAGCTATTGTTCTGGGGGCGAGGCCAAGATGGCATCGTGAGAAGACGGTTTTGCTGTAGCTCTTAGAGCTTGGCTCAAATCTCGGTTTCATTTTCAATATCTTCATGTATGTTCAAGGTGCTGTTTATGTTATAGCTGCTCTTAAACGTTTTTTTTTTTCTTTTGTACATTTTAAGTTCTGCAGACGCACACCTTTTTGCTAGCTAGTCACTGGCTAAAAACCACATGCTTTTATCACAAGCTGATGTGCTGACTTGAGAATATGGATGAAAGAGAAGAAACACATCTTGCTATTCATAGCGATGCAAGGAGAGCGCTAAGCTCTGATATGGAGGCTGTTGCTGGTCAGTCTGGTAGTTTTGTGCCCTTACCCGATACTCCAGATCCCAATCCTGCCAAAAAAAAACCCCAAACCAAGTTCTGATAGTCCAGCGGTGAGTGATACTATGCTATTGAGATTCATGGAAAGAATAGATGCCATGCACGGAAGTTGAGAACTCGAACTCTATTAAACAGAAAATCAGCTCTATCGAATTCCACAGTGAACAGGTTAAGTGTTTGAAAGAAAAAACTGATGAAATGCAGAGAAAAAACAGAAAATTGGAGAAAGAAAACGTTGAACTTTGTGACAGATGTGACGATTTGGATGCTTATGTAACCCCTCTACCTGGGTCCTACTTGGCCCGTTCTGAATGGGCCTCGAACCGGGTCTTCCGGAATGGGAGTCGGATGTTCTAACAAGGAGGCTAAAGGCTGTCGCTACAGCATCTCTTAAGGTCAGTGGAGTGAGGTTTATTCGCACAGCAACTACTAGCTGGCCTCCGTTACACTCACCCCCCTAAACCTCACTCCCATCCGGGTCAAGACACCAATGTAACCCCTCTACCCGGGTTCTACTTGGCCAGCTCTGCACCGGCCTCGAACCTGGATCTTCTGGCATGGGAGTTGGACACTCTAACAAGGAGGCTAAAGGCTCTTTCGGTTTACTCACACAGCAACTACTAGCTGCCCTCCGTTACACTTACAAGAGAAGGTGGAATCTGCGTGTTGCTGGTGTTCCGGAGAAATCAGGAGAGAAACGTGAAGCAGATGGTCACCGACCTCTTTAGCCAGGTTTCCCCAAGCATCACTGCTGATCTGCACCGCGGAGTTGACATCGCTCATCGGCTGGGGCCTCGTTCTGCTGCCTGTTTTCAGCGCGTTCCCTGCGGGACAGACTTTGGAAAGACATTTACATTTACATTTAGTCATTTAGCAGACGCTTTTATCCAAAGCGACTTACAAGTGAGGAAAACAAACAACAACAACAAACAAACAATACAAGTTTCATGCATTGCTCAGTACCATAAGCTAGAGTAGGAGACGCCAAAACGCCAAAACCTCTGACTTCCTCAGGGAGAAGAAGATTAAGGTATTTGGGGATCTTTTCGCAGAAAGTGAAGGATGCAACGACTCTTCTGTGGCCGACGGTGGAGAAGGCGAGAAGGGAAGGGAAGAGGGCTGGGTAAAAGACTGACCGCTGAAGATGTGGCCAACTTAGTTTTCTAGTAACGTTTATTCATAAGCAAGTGTCTTTCTGTTTAGGATCTGTGTAAGCATTTTTTTTTTTACACTTTAGTACCGGGTTAGCTTTTTTTGTGGTTGTTTTTTGATCTTTTTGAGGAAAGTGAGTTGTATGGGTGTACTCTTGGTTCACTCAGTTACTTAGTTGTATTTGTTATTATTGTTTGTTTATTCGTTTCGTTGTTCATGTCATTGCCATTGATATCTTTTAACGCCAGGGGCCTCAGGGATAATGTCAAACGGAAAGCTCTTTTTTTTGTTTGCCAAAAAACACAAGTCAGATTTTTGTTTCCTTCAGGAGTGTCACTCTACAAAAGATTATTACAAATGGTGGAGATCTCAGTGGGGTAATGATATTTGGAGTTCACATGGCACTGAACACTCTGCTGGAGTTGACATTTTGAGAAATACTTTTAATGGGGATATATTAGGATCAGATTCAGATAGTTTGATTTATTAGTGATTTTGCTTAACCAACAAACAGTAATTCTGGGAAATATATTTTCTGGACAGTAACTTTGACAAGTTAGATGAGAAACTCACATATTGGTCGAACAAATTTCCTAATGCTTTTTTATACTAGGAGGAGATTTTAATGTATCAATTAATAATTCTTTGGATAGGTATCCGCCAAAGAGAACAGTGTGTTTTAGCCCTTTTATTGCTTGGGCTAATGGATAAATTTGAATTGGTGGAGATTTGGAGAAAAAGATACCCAAACAATTTGGAGTTTACCTGGGGCAACAAAAATAGATCAAGACAATCTTGAACTGACTATTGGCGAAATGTATGTCCGAATTTGATCTACATGTTGGCATTCAATGACTGACCACAAAACTATCTTAATTAATACTCCTTTGATGGCAGACTATGCACCAGGCCATAGCAAAGCCTCTTTGTGGAAACTTAACAGTTCGCTCTTAGAATTACCAGAAGTAAAGGATAAAATTAAAGAATTAATTGCTAACTATTGGAAAGCAGCCACAACTCGATTCGTTTTGTACCAATTGGGAGTTTTGAGATTGGAGTTTACTTACGGAAAGTTGGAGCAGTTTTAGCCAAAAAGAGAAGAGCACTTGAAATTATCTCAAACCCGTAACTTTTGTATGTCTTTGGAGGAAAAAATTGAAATTGTAGCTTTGCAAACTAAATTTGGTGATTAATACTTATCGAAAGCTAGGGGTGCTTATGTGAGATCCAGGAAAAGATGGCTCGAAGAAGAACTTATTTCTGCATATTTTAAGCTTGAAAAATGGAATTTTACCCTTTCAACAATCGAGCAGTTATGTATTGGTGGCAAAATTGTAAAAGATCCAAAGGTTATAGCTAATTTCAATGCCAATTTTTATAAAAATCTTTATAGTTCAAAATTTTCAGAGCAGAAAACGACTTTGTTTCTGGATTCAGTAAAGAATGTTAAAGTTATCTCTGAAAGTGATAGAATGTGTTGTGATGACATTGTTACTCACGAGGAAGTACAAAGTGCAATTAAGAGCTTGAAAAACAATAAATCCCCAGGACGCGATGTGCTTACAGCTGAGCTGTACAAATTATTTGCTGATGAGATTTCTCCTTTTTTAACTAATGTTCTTCGAGAGACTGTTGATAAAGAAGCTTTACCTCCTACGTTGACGCAAGGTATCATCACTCTAATTCCTAAACCAAAGAAAGATCTTACCAATTTGGACAACTGGCGACCCATCACTCTCCTTTTCCATAGTTTTTGCTAGAAGACTAGCTTGGATAAAATGATTGGTCTGGATTTATGAGGGGTTGGCGCATAATGAATAACGTAAGATTAGTTTTAGACTAGATTATAGCAATTTGGTGGAACATGATGATAATTTTATTCTTTTCCTGGATTTTTATAAAGCCTTTGATTCAGTAGAACATTATTTTATTTTTAAATCATTGCAAAAGTTTGGCTTTGGTGAATGTCATTGTAAGGCGGTAAGAAATCTTTATCACAGCTGTAATAGTACAATCAAATTAAAATATGGTTTAACTTGTCACGTGGAATTAGACGAGGGTGTCCAATATCCCCTTATTTGTTTTTACTAGTTTCCCAGATATTTGCATCTTATATTTCTAATAGTAGTCTTCGTGGTATCTCTTTTGCTAACAAACAGATTCTCATCAGTCAGTTGGCTGATGATACCACACTTTTCTTTTTTTTTTTTTACATGATGCTAACCAAGTTTCGTTGGGGCTAGACAATATCCAGCTTTTCTCCAAAGATTCAGGCTTATCCTTGAGTCTTTCTAAATGTGAATTGATGTCCATCAAGGAGTATAATTTATCAGAAATTTGTAATATTAAAGTTAGAGATCAGGTATCGTATTTTAGGTGGTATTATAACAAAAAATGAATTGGGGGAAAAAAACTTTATCTGTCGTTAAAGGGCAAATTTTTTCTAGCCAAAGCGGAGGGCTTGTCAAGATTAACATACGCTGCTCTTTCGTTGAGTGTCGACACTGCCATTCTTAAAAGAATTGATACGGCGCTCCTCAACTTTGTTTCATTTTGTCAAGAAGTCTGTACTCACGAACACAGTTGAGAAGGGGGGTTTAAACTTTCTTGACTTTACCACTTTAAACAACACCTTTAAAATGGATAAAGAACTTTATTAATAAGCCCACATCTATCTGGAGTCTGATCCCGAATGTCATTTTTTTCAAAACTAGGTGGCTTAAAATTCTTATTAACTTGTAATTATGGCATAATGAAAATCCTTGTCAAATTATCCCTTTTTCATAGGCAAATGCTGTTAGCTTGGTCCCTCATTTTTAAACAACTTCACACCTCACTCGTATATCATTTGGAATAACAAGGACCTACTGTATGAACATAAATCTCTTTTCTTTGATAGTTTAAAAATGGAATTATTTTTGCATCTCAACTTTTCAATTTGTAATTATTCTGAGTTTTTAGTAAAGCATGGAATTCCTGTTACTCCAAAAGAATTTGCGATTGTGGCTGATGCAGTGCCGTGAGGAGTTCTTATGCTTTTTAAAGGGTTTTCATCTTTTTGTCACTCGGTGGATCTCTGTGAAACATTTGTAGGTAAACAATGCCTTTCTTCATCTAAATCAAAAAACAATAAGAAAATTATTCTTGTTTCAGGGGGAATGTGTTTCTATGCCATATGTAATTTCTTATTGGAATGGGCTTGTAAGTAACATTCCCTGGAAAAAAGTTGGACTTTACCTCACAAGTGTCTGATAACTAACAAAATGAGAGAAATAACCTTTTAGTTAATTCATAGGTTTTACCCAGATAAGTGCTTTCTCAAAAGACTCAAGAATGATATTAATACCCTCTGTTCTTTCTGTTTAAAGAAACCTGAAACTACTTTACAATTATATTGGAATTGTTCTCACACGCTGACATTTTGGCGTGACATTTGTGATTTTATTAAATGTTACACGAATCCTAATTTTAAATTTACATACACAAATGTAATTGTTTGTTTTCATGAATGTGGAAAGAAAAATGATGTTTACCTTATTTTTCTGTTAGCCAAATATCACATTCATAAATGTCAATTTTCTAAATGCAAACCTCTTTTTTAAGATTTAAAAATGAGACGAAAATGTATTTTGAATCTATTGAGTCTTCTAAAACCTGAAAGCTATGAGAACAGTGGCTGTGTTTAAGGACTCGGCGCTTAATTTAGACTGAAAGGCTGTTGGACTCTGGCGTAAAGTTGTATCGTGATGATATTATAATGATGACAATCGTTGTTACTGTTTTGTTTGCTCTATTGTTTGTTCTTGTTTTTTCAAGCATTTAATAAAAAAAAAACTATTGTGCAAGAAGGTGATTTTGAATTAATATTTGATGTCGATATACAATGTTTACATACTTAAAATTAATCATGGTATTGATATGAGACTGTGGACTCTAGAACAGTGGCAAGGAAATCTAACTTTCCCAAACTCCGAGAGCCCCCTAGTGGTCGGGAGCATTTCTGTTGTGTTGTGGCCTTATTTAGTTGTGTTGTGAATTTATGTTTGCTTTTTAAATTTCGTTGTGTTGTGCATTATTGGGCCACTGTAATACATTAGATAAAAATAGCCTAAATAAATAACTATCCTTTAAAAATGCTTGGATTAAAACAAACCGCGGTTGGGTTAAATATTCGCCCAACCTGCTGGGTAGTTTTTTTAACTTTAAAATTACTATATGACTGGCTTAAAATGAACCCAAAATAGGTTGGAAATGAAAAAAATCAGACACATTAATATAGGAAACAATAATAATCATAAGGAGAACATTAAAAGCAATTTAATGTTTATTGTTTGGTTATTCATTCAAATGATTAATAAATGTTATTAAACATTAATAAATGTTCGTTTCCAACATACTTAGGGTTCATTTTAAGCAAGCAATACGGTAACTAGTTGGGTTAAATAAAACTACCCAACCGCTGGGTTAAAACGACCCAATTGCTAGGTTTGTCTTAACCCAGTTTGGGTTGTTTTTAACCCTGCATGTTGTACACTAAATGAACACTTTATTATTTGACAGGAATGAAAAAGAAGCTGTGTACAGTGCGCTCAATGTAGACAAAAACAACAGAAATAGTTTTGACAGCTGTGAAAGTTACGTGGTTCATACAGTGTGTCTATCCATCACCCCCTCGTTTTCATTTGTGTTAAAGGTGCACTATATAGTTGTCCGTCCACTAGAGGTCGCCTATTCACAACAAAGGTGTAGCTCGATGATGCCAAGTTTGAGCGAGGAATCTTGGGACACGTAGTCTTCACCTCACCGCTGGTGCGGAAAGTATCGGGATAGGACCCAGGCAGAATGTTCATGGATGCGATTATTAACATTACTATAGCTTGAAGCTGAGCAGGACCGAGTGTTGTGGCAGCTGAACGAGACCGCTGGAGTGATTGTTAATGAGAGACGAATGCGACTCGCTCGCAAGCAGTGGAACTTACATTGTGCCGCAGTCGCCGGCGCCGCTTCTGCTTTTCCGGTCAAGTGTTCGAGTTAATGCAGCTCTATTTATCATATTAGATACATTTGAGTGTGTTGAAAATGATGTTATAACGATATCTTTGGTGTTTCCATGGTTTCTACAAACTAAAACCGGAAACCGAGGGTAACGCGGATATGATGCCATTTACAGGCGACTCCCTCCCTCATCCTTGGTTAAAATTGCGAAATAGTTGGAAACATATGGGATATTTTAAGGACTCAACTGAAAAAAATATATAACACTGGCCTAGTGTTTTTTGGATATTTAACTGTAAAATTACCCCCAATTACTTTAATTTCCACTTCTCTATTAAGGTCTTTTCACTGTTTTGATAAGTCATTCTCTATTTTAATCAGTGGGTTGATTTTGGCATTGGGAACGAATCTTGCCATTGGTCGACTTATATCTTTATGTTAGATACACAGTATGGTGGATCAAAACAGACATTTAAGGTGATTCTTCTAGAAGTGAACTAAAACTATTGTCATTTATTATAGGTTAACACTGCTTTTTTTAAGATTTCACCCGATGTTTTGTTTTTGTAGTTTTCACAGGAAACCACAAGAGTTCAGTTTTGACATGGAATTAGTTGCATCAACTTAGATGGACCCAAGACATACCCACAATGCACCATAACAACACTCTAATTTAACACAAGTTTCATTATTCAATGTATTGTTCTTTAATTTAGTCTAACTTTTAATATATATTTTAAGTAGTCAATAAATATGTTTTTAATTTTAAAATTTAGCATGCATATAATCATAAATACATATTTTCAAAAATATATTTAATATATATATATATATATATATACTGTATATAGGCTATATGTATATATATATATAAATTTATAAAATGTTAAAACATGTTAATAGAATATTTAATAATTACAATTTACATGTAAATATAAAATGTATCTGAAAAACGTTTAAAAAAAAATCTATACTTTTTTTATAGAATATAAATGTATTTCATTTCCCCTTGCAATAGCCAATAAAAAGATTTATGACGTGAAAAAGCGTTATGTGTAAACATTTATTGGTTTCAAACTGAGATAAAAACAACTTGCTCCAGCAAACATTTTACAACCTTTCATTGTCCACACATCTCACAACCAAAATAAAATAAGGGGGGGGGAAAACGCAAGAAAAAGGGGGGAAAAAGACGTGAGAGAGAGTGCAAACCTTTATTCCAGTGACTTTTAATAAGATAAGAATTCTAAAAACCCATAAATGGACTGTTGTCCGTCGTCCCAAAGACAGAAAATGAGAAAGAACGCGGTAAAACCTTCTGTTTGGCCACTGCGTCATTTCCATCAACGTTTAAATTAAGTTAAAAATTCAAAAACACTC
This sequence comes from Opsariichthys bidens, assembly GCA_037194245.1. Lineage (NCBI taxonomy): Eukaryota > Metazoa > Chordata > Actinopteri > Cypriniformes > Xenocyprididae > Opsariichthys > Opsariichthys bidens. The sequence goes on from CM074291.1 coordinate 15,231,343, forward strand.
AGTACACATACTGGAGAGCCACAAACTGGCACTCAGCTGAAAGAAAAAAAAAAAAAAAAAAAAAAAAAAAGACTCGCTTATTTGGATTAGGCTACAGTATAAATTACAAATTTTTGGACGTTGTTTTTCTGGCTTAGTCATTGTTCAGCGTAAACAACGCATCCCTGCTCAAAGGCACAGGTCGAAGTTTTCCCTTGTGTCCCGTCTTTGTTCATGGGTCAGTTGTAACATGTTTGGTTTCTCGTTTCCATTCGTTTAACAAAAAAATGGCCAAAAAGTTTGTGAGAACAATGTGATGTGTTTTGTGACATTTGCAATAAAAAAAACCCCAAACAACATTCTCCGGTTTCGTTTAAATATCAAAGCTAGATAATTCAAATTCATCTGAAACCGTGAAAGAACAATTCATAACTACAACATTTGAAATGTTCTTTTTTTTTTTTTTTTTTTTAAACAAACTAGCGTGAAAACCCCATTCGAAAGTAACAAACCCATTTGGATCAAGCCATAGTGGTGCAAAAACAAAAAACAAACAAAACCAGGAAAGCGTGGCTGAAATGGCAGGAAGTGAGCCTGAGGCAATGGTGGTGATTGGTGGAGAGGGCCTCACTGAGAGCTGGATCTGGCGAGCGTGTGCTGTTCATTATGTCCCTTGCTAGTTCTCAGTTTGAATTTGGTGATGGAGCTGTTGAGTTTTTGAAGTGCGCTCTGCGCTGCGTATTTCGACGGGAACAAGGCCAGGATGGTGTACGTGGACGCTAGGTCGTGAGGGGGCGGTTTAGGAGGGCCAGAGTTCGTAACATCCGCTCCCTCTGATTGGTTGGGGGACGGAGGTTCGGGCAGCCATTTAATGAGAGCGCCAACTTTGCTCAGCTCTGCCAGTAAAGAGTTCGCTTCCGCTCGAGTGATGCCAACTGGAAGGTCCGTCACCTCTAAAATACGGCCAATGTCTAGATGCACAAAAAAACATGTTATTGAAAAACTGATGGTGTACAGCAAAAATCACAGTGATACATGCATACATATAGGATCAGCTGAAAAAGTGTTTTTATTATAAATGCAATTATTTAAAATGTAATTTTTTTAATTTAATTGATTTTATTGCACTACATTTTAATACCAGTATTTCAATACCGTATATTTATATATAAAAAATGTATAATATACTATTATAATTAGAGAAAATAAAAAATTATACAATATATATTTCTACAGATCAAGTTTAAAACCAATTTAATGCAAGTAGTTTTATAGAAACATTGTATATAGTGTATAATTATATAAAACTAGTGTTAATTTATGTATTTATTAAGAAAAAAAAATCCTTTTTTCCATAATTTCCAATTTTTTTTTCAGTAAATTAATAAATCTGAGGGGATTTATTTATTTATTCAGAAAAATTTATTTTTTCAAAAATTCTTTACTTAATTAACAATAGGAGGAATACTTCCATTAAAAGCATTTCTCTATGAAAAATTATGGATTTTAATTTGAGTGATGATGCAAAAAAGATAATTCAATCGTTTAACATACACAGACAGTTTGAACATATTAACACAAATGAACTCCAATGCAGAATATATGCTAAAATCTTTCATAACACTTATATTTGATTTAACTTTACATTAAAATGAAAAGATTAAAAATATTCTATACAACATCCAATATAAACAATAAAAAATTTTCTAAAAACGTCCTTAAAGGTTTAACTAAATAAAAGCATTAAATGAAAGGGGAAAAGTTTCAAAAACAGACAAAATATTTTAAATCAGTTGCAAAATTTGTATTTTACTGATCAGGCTTGTCATTACAATATATCAATATATACTTTCATAATTCATATTATCGTACCCATTTCTCCTGTGCTCATGTCAGTAGACAGTGATTTCTTTGGGGGTCTTCGACTGCGCCCCCCGTGCCGGATACCCACAGGACCCTGAGAAAGAGCTGAACGTGAGCTGATGTGCGTGAAGAACAAGAAACACCCGTGTTTAACATGGCGATGGTGATGAAGATGACGGTAGATGCGCATTAATGTTGTTAGGTCACCTGAACATGAGTGTGAGAGCAGTGTGTGTGTGCGCGTGTGCGTGTTCAACCTGGTGGTGATGAAGATGGTGATGATGGTGGTGGTTGACCACATGAGAGCCGTGCATTAGTGGGGGTCTGATGGGAGGGTTATACTGGAGCGGCTGCCCAATCAGAGGAGGATACCTGCCATCACCTGTGAACACACAAACACGAACGTTATCTAAACTTGCATCAAAAATATACCACAATATACCTGGATATATACCAAAATGTACCGAAAACACGCCGAAAAAACCAGCTATGAGCTAGTCGGTTTAGATTCACTCGCATTGGCTCACCTTGGCCTGGAGCGTAAGGGCGGGAAAACTGGGGCATGATGGGAAAGGGGGCGTGGCCAGGACGAGGACCCTTCAGATTGGCAAGATGTGCGGGAACAGGAGATTGCGCCGGAGAGGGGGAGGGCTTAGCAGCTGCTGCGGATTATTCTGGAAAGCGAGAGAGAGAAGAGAGGCCGTGTATGTTGCGTCACGTAAGAACGACGTCACGTGGGATCTGTTTGTACCTGCGTGACGTCCAGGGGGGGAAGATCGCTGGTTTGTAGTAGCGGTTTGGTTTCCAGTGTGGTGGAGATGGGGCTCTCGGCTGCTGGCTGGGAGGAACGCTCAACTGCATCATCACCACTCCACCAGGAGGAGGTGGCGGAGGCACAGCTGAAAATCACATCACAGACATGCAATGCATGCTAGAGATTTCAGTACATACTTAATCTGCGAATGTTTGTACTGGAAATGTGAAGACTACAATGCATATTAAAATACATAATAAAAACAGAATGCAAGATATGTCTGTCTCTATATATATTTATTTCTATTTAAGATCCCTTCACATTATAATACATATTAAAATATATAATATACATAATCATAATAAAAGAACATTTAAAATGCATATAAGTATATATTAGTGCTGTCAACGTTTTTCTGTCATCCTTTGGCAAGTATTACAATATATGACCTCGGTCTTATCCATGCAAATGCTTTCAAACCATTTAAGCGCCAAAAGAGAAAAAGAGAAGCTGTCTGTGAATATCCTCTCACACGCACGACGCACAGACAGACGCGTGCCAGGATCGAGTTCTTTGTCACGCTTGAACGAACAAGAACACACACAATAATGCCAAAAATGTTTCGCTGAGTATCCTCATAAAAGCAGCCTTGAGTTAAATAAAGTCTTAAACGAAAGTAAAGAGTTGTGAGAAAGTGGGATGCGTGCGAGATCCGCGTCATGTGCGCCAGCTCTTAAAGTGACAGCAAGCAAAGTCTTTGAAGATAATGAAAGAACAAAGGTAACAGAAAATTACTCACTGCTCTTGACTAAAGAACTTTTATAGTTTTAATAATGGTTAATCTATATTTAATTTAGGCTATAAATTATGAAGTGCAGACTGTTTGGTAACTTTATTTCATTTCTGTAGTAAGGAAGGAAAGGTAAATATGACATTTATTATGGGTTTATGTGAGGATTGTTCTAAGTTCGCTTAAATTAAAAGTTGTTGTATTTTTTTGAAGCCTAATAAATTCAATTATACTAATGTTAAATGACTAAAAAAAATATTTCAGTGAGACATCAGTAGCTGTCTTAGTATCAGTGATAGAGGCCTTCTTTCATAAAAAGATGCCATTAAACAAGTATTTACAGCACTAATATATATATATATATATATATATATATATTAATAACAAACATTAATAGTCATATGAATACATTTCTCTATTAATACTGATAGTCAAAACAGACTGATTAAAACTTATAAATATCACATTGTTCTCCATTATCATATTTATTTGACTTATATATACACAATTTCACTATTAATATTCAACATTAAAGTCAATCATCAGTCAAACGAGTTATTAAAACTTTGACGTTACATTGTTCATTGGCACATTTTTTAATATCATAACATCTCATATAGCACTCACACATATTATTTTATTAACCTTTAGAACTATAGAGCTTCACTTTAGTAGACTATGTGTATATATATATATATATACACATACATACACACACACACACACACACACACATATATATATATATATATATATATAGACACATATATAAATATACACATATTTATCACTGGTGTTGAAAATACACTGCTTGTTACTGAATTATTTGATGCCAGGCAAAACCACCACACAATACACACACAGACAGACCGTCCAATTAAAGCACTTTATTAAATTGAGAAAGGTCAAAGAGTGTGTGGGTATCGCCTCTTCCTCATTAAAAACACCCTCTTCTTCAGTAACATAATCATCACCGCATGTACACACACACACACACCCCAGCTGAGCGTTCATTAACACTTAGGTTTATTCAAATAAACACTGATTCTTCTTGCAGCTTCTGAAACGTGTGATGAACTCTTCACAAACGCCCGCAAGGCATGAGCAGAAACCAGAATTGTAAACAACATTTAATTAAACTGCCAAGTAAAACATTGAGAAATAAACTGCTCAAAGCTCATTATATGTGCTCAACTTATTAGCCAAAAGATCTACGAAGACTTAATATTATCTAATTTTTTTAAAAAAACTGCCGTTATGTTAGTAAATGACATGGAGCTATAAACATTAACCTTTAGTAGAGTTCACAAAAAAGTGAAAAAGTGTTTACATGCATGAGCAAGAAAAAAAAAAGTTATATATAAAATACACACACACACAGGTTTGTTTTGCTATCTTAGTGAGGACATAGAATAGACTTCCATTGATTTTATAGCAGGTCAATGACCTAATCCTACCCATCACAGAAACTTCTTTTGGCTGATTTATAAGCCTTTTTAACTAGTGAGGAACAGTCAAATGTCTTCACTAGTGGGTTGTCAAAGTATTTCACAATATTAGTGAGGACATTTGGTCCTCACAAGTATAGCCAAACCAAGTACACACACACACGCGCGTGCACACACACACACGTAATTGCGGGAATATGTTGTTTTTATTTATTAAATTGATTTTATATTCATTTGAAACATTATGGATAGTTATATACTGAAGGAGGCTGTGATACCTGTGCACTGTTGGCCTGTGATTGGCTGAGAGCCGCAGGGGGAGGGTGCTCGGGGAAAAGGCATCTGCTCTGAACCCGGCGGTGGAAGGAAGCCAACGGTCGAACTGCATACACACACAGGAAGTTAGCATTAGACACACTAAAGGCCCTATCATATTCAATGATGCTCTAATCTGATTGGTTGAAAGTAAACAGCACTTTCTCAGTGCGTGTTACCTGATGCTAGAGTGCTGTGTTGGCGGCAACATGCTGTAATACACCTGCATGTTGCCAGGGGGCGCTGGCACCTGATTGGTCTGTCCCTGCAGCATGATCTGTTGCTGATAGGTTGCCTGCGGAACGCTCTGAGAACCTTGCTGCACAGACACCTGCCAAACGCACACATAACTTAATCAAAATCACTCACAGACAGCGAAGAAAAATAAAAAAATCAATTTGCAAAGTGCAGCACTGACCTGATACGGAGGCATTGTGGGATACTGCACCATCACGCTCTGAATCTGATTGGCCATTCCACCCTGAGAGCTGACCAAGGATTGGTTCTGAGTCTGCTGAACTCCCATCATGCCCTGGTAGCTAGGGGGTTGACTGGGCATGACCGTCTGGAAACCTAAAAATGACATTCAGACAGCAACTCATTAGCATAAGAAACAGCGAATCCAACAAACTGATGAACACACAACATCTGCAAGTAAAACATTAAGGACAAAGTGCAAAAACAGAGGGTTTTTATGCAACATTAAAGTTGTAAACAACTTTTAAAATCGCAGTTTAATTACAAAAAGACTGAAATATGTGAAAGTAAAAGACCCTGGCTGGTGTGGAAATGAGTGGGAACAGATGGACGTTAATGCATGGAATCTTGGACCGTTTGCAGTTTGTGACAGTTAAGAGAGCTTCTGAAGAAAAAGAGACAAGTTTGTGATGTCTACAAAATAGTTGGTCATAATAATAATAATAATAATAATAATAATAATAACGTCTGTTATTTACCAGCATTTTCCAGCAAATCGGTTAGAATGTCTGGGTAACTTTTGTGGCACATAATTAATATCTATGAGCCAGCATGATAATGTTTAAAATAATCGTTTTATACATAATATTATTATTTTAATATTTAAACTTCAATTTTGAACTTAAAATCTCCATTTAATACATTTTAATAATTCTAAAAATATTTTCTTATTTTAACATTTAATATGTATATTTAGTATAAATTTGGATTGTAATGATTAATTTTTATGTAATAATAATAATATGTATGGGTGATGTTTTATAATAAAGATCTCATTTGTTAACATTAATTAACAAATGAACTAACAATGAGCAATATTACAATATTTAAAGATCTTTGTTAATATTAGTTAATAAAAATACAGCCAATCATTGTTTGTTTGTTTGTTAGTTCACAGTTTATTATCTAATGTTAACAAATACACCATTTAAATTTAAAATGAAATTATCATTAACAAACATTAATAAATGCTGTAGCAGTGCAGTTCATTATTAGTTCATGTTAACTAATGAACCTTATTGTAAAGTGTTACCAAAGTATGTAATCACAATATTTCATTTTATTAACTCAAATATTTACAATTTAAAGTTTATTTCTGCAACCACTGAATGCACGTACACATACACACACACACACACACACAGATTTGTGATGATAATAACAAATCTAAAAATATTATATTGTTATTATAAATAAGTTTGTGTGAGTGAGTGATTTTAACTATTTATTTAAAATTAATTAAATTTAACGATATAATGATTTAATTACACACACATACATATACATTATACATTACATACACATATTATATACATTACATAATACATATTAGAGGGCTGCATTGGGTTTGGGCTCCCGCGGGACCCAACGCAAATCTCGCGGGAGTGGGCGGTTTTACCCCTGCTGCGGGCGGGCGCGGGCGGTCAGAAAATCGAGCGGGAGACCCGCGGGGAACGGTGGGATTTGGCGTAGAGTAGAAATGGAGTCAACGCAAGAAGTTGAGAAGAAAATTAAAGCGGCAGTTTACTTGACCAAAGTAAAACAAGGCAAGTCAGACATATGGAATTAATTTTCAATTGTCACTGACAAAAAAGGGAAAGAGTTAAATTTCGTCAGTTGCGATAAACGTGCAACAGTGTTCGTTTATAACGGACATAAATCTGGCACCTCTGCCCTGAGGCGACACACCTGCACTTGTTAAGCAAGCTATAATGTAAAATCTGTACGTTTTTTTTTTTCGAAGCATAGCATTCTATTTATTTTGTTTTGTATTTAATTTGTTAGAATTATATAGTCTATTTTCAAAGTTCTCTGTGTTAGGGTTAATTATTTCCAAGTACGCACTAGCCTAAAAACTGAGGTGCCGCTAGTTGTGGATTTGTTTGAACAATTAGGCCTAATGTTTTCAACCCTGATAAAAAAATAGGCCTACCCAATGTTTGCCATGTGTGGTGCTTTGGTTTAGCATTGGTTACTTCATCTTATTTAAACACAATCATGTTTAAAGTCTGTTATTTTGGATGTTAACTTGAACGAATATTTAGTCTGAGTATATGTAGCTACATTTTTCACAAGCCGTGAGATAAAGTCCGCGGGCGCGGGCGGGAGCGGACACAAACATTGCGGGCGCGGGCGGGACTGGAACACACAGGTTGCGGGAGCGGGCGGTCTTGGTCAAACATTCAGCGGGAGCGGGCGGGTGCGGGTTAAAGAAAACAGTCCCGCGCAGGGCTCTAATACATATATAAATGTAATTATAACTAATAACATTTTCATTGCCATTAAAATGGAAGAAGCCTGGTAAAAAAATGCTAATTTAAAAGAAAACATGGATATCTATATTTTATATATATATAAAAATATAGAATATAGGTTTATATATATATATATATATATATATATATATTTATATACACACACACAATATATATATAAAAATAGAATATAGGTTTACAGTGATCATTTTACACGTAATAAATAAAATCATAAATAAATAATGCTCTTTCATTTTTTTAAGAGAAGCCAGGGATTTTGTGAAGATTGAGATCTTTACGGTGGACAATGACAGACCATCTAAACTTGAGTGATTGTCATTGCTCTCTAACTTCATCTCTCATCAGATCTGCACAGATGAATGGATGGCTCATTCCTCCTCTGTGTGTGCGGGTACACGGTTATTTTTACTTGCCCTTGCAAGGCCAAAGTGAAGAGAATAAAAGCCTGTCGATTTAGACCATACAAGCCCCCCCCACACACTGAAGTGCTTGTGAAAGGTGCTCTTTCAATGTCACTGCGGACGAGATGTGATTTTTCCTCTCTCTCTCTCTCTCTCTCTCTCTCACACACACACACACACACACACACACACACTCTAAAATACCACCTCTGAATCCATTTCATTTTTTTTCAGGTTAGAAACTAGACATCCAAATCTTCACAAAGCAGATAAAAACTCACTTATCATAGAAACTAAATGCCCAATTTCTTTTTCTAACCACTTTGTTTTTACATTTTCAGAAGGAAATGTGAGTGATCTTGCCCACTCTGCACTGCATGGTTACCATGGTGTTGCTATGTGGTTGTTGCTAAGGTGCTCTGAGGGCTTGTTAGCATGTCACTTGATACCTAGTATAATAACAATAAGCTAAATATTTATAATTACTTGGGATAAATTCATAATTGTAACTCGAGCATTTAAAAACAATGAAATATAATATTTAAAAAAAATAAAATAAATACATTTCAATAAATTATTACAATTAGGGTTAGTTACAACACTAATAAACACTTGTAGATACAGTGTATTGACATTCAATAAATTGAACCTTCATTTTCAACATTTTGCATTTAATGTTTTATCTTTTCCATTTATTTATTTACAGTATTTATTATCATGAATATAGCTTTTGGTGATGGGTTAATGAATATTTATTTATTTATCCCCCCCCCCAAAAAATTTCAATATAGCCTTTGGTGATGGGGTAATGAATAGTTATTTATTTTTTGTTTGTTTGTCATCAATATAGCTTTCGGTGATACGGCAATTAATATTTATGTATTGTTTGTAATGAATATAGCCTTTGGTGATTCGGTAATGAATCATTTATTTATTGATTTGTTTGTTTTCTGCTGTACTGCACCCTGGTTCAAGATCTGTCGACTTTAAATGTGTTTTGTGAACATATTGACAATGTCCAGGGACACAAATCTTGTAGTAGAAGAGTGGGGGGTCAGAGTTCAAAGGTGAAAGGTCAGAGTTGAGGAGTGAGGGCAGGGAAAAGAGACCGGTTCACTGTGAGAATGACTAAGAATCTCATACAGTGACACGGCCCCGTCTCCCAGAGCTCAAATCAGAAGGCACCAATACAAAGTGCTGACAGTCTACAGCCCAGAACCGCACACTTAGAAAGGAAGTGAGGGTGTAGAAGCTGTGTTTGTACCTGTCTGCTGTGGGGGCAGTGTCTGACTCTGGGGGGCGCTGTAGTGTACCGGCGTCACTGCTCTGTAGTGTTGACTTGAGTGCGAGTACTGACCCGGAGCACAGTAACACGCCGACACCTGCAGACACACACACGTCTGTGGTCATATCATGCAGGCAATATATATATATACACACACACATTTATATACCATAAACGTGAGTTGTTTTTACCTGCTGCATGGGCTGCTGTATGTATCCGTGCGGCTGTAGGATGGGTTGATTGACGGGAGTGGGATGTGGGTAGGCGTGGCTGCTCATGGGCTGTCCTGCTGATGGAAGCATGTAGCCGGTGGACGGATGATTCTGGAGCACCAGGGATTGTGGGTAGAGGCCTGTGTGGGGGTCCGGAGCGTCACCTGAAGGCTGACGAACTAGATTCATCTGGTTGAACTGGGCACTTAAACCATCCTGTTGCTGTTTTAATGCACACGCAAACACACACAAAAACATGTCAATTTTACTTTAAAAGACTGAAGCCCAGCGACAAGTGACATTTATCATTTATAATACACATTATTTTAAACAACATTTGTGAGGAATACTACAATACAGTTTAAATGTATACATATTTGAAAAACATTTGAAATGTTACAAAAATTGTATTTATACATTATCTAAAATGTAGCTACTTATTTTTATAATGAATTTATATTCTACATAACTATTTATAGCTATTATATATATATATATAAATATAAAATTAAGAAAAATATAACTACAACGTACACAGCTATGTAGGAGGAAATCATGATTTAATATCAATTTAATACTTTTTTGAAATTATTTTAAATCAAGGCCTTGTGGGCAGGTAAAATAATATTAAACAATAGAACAAATTTTACAACTCAATCAAAATAAAGACTAAAAAATGCTAAATAACAATAATAAATTGTAATTGTCATAATAATAAATAGAATTGGGTAATTTTCATAAACAATCTCTCTCATTTGAAACCCAAGAGTTCGTCTTCATTTGATTACGCAAACAAAAGGAGAAATGTGCGAAAAAGTCGAAGTGGATCACATGCAGAAGGTGTCGTTACATGAAAGTCTATCAAAACTAAACCAGGGCACCACATTGAGGACTTTAAGCTTTAAAAAGAGCACAGATCAAAGTCCGGCCCCTCACCCACCAGGACCAGAGACCCTGCTTGGCATCACCACTGCCAGACATCTTTTTATTAAAGTAGTAACAACATCTGGTGTCGTTAATTATTGATGAGGTCTGAATTTGTTAATGAGGGTGTTATATTTGGTAGAAACAGGTCATACAGAGAGAAATATGACAGAAGTGACCCAATTCAGTCATTAGACTCCACTGGGTACATCAACTCACATGGGTCTCGTTTTGAAACTTTGGTGACATTAATCAATAAAACTGATGGAACAGAAATAAACCGAAGAGATTCTAAAAGAGTTTCTTTGCTACCCTGTGACACACTGCGATCAGATGATGGAGTGCTAGAGAAGGAATAGAGAAGTACCACAGTGTATTGTTGAGTGAAAGCAGCAGGCAGGAGAGGAGGACAAGAAACCGCAGCAAACTGCACAGGCTGAGCAGATGACTGCTGAGACACGGAGAGAAAGAGAGAGAGAGAGAGAGAGAGGAAGAACGACAGGATCAGAGGACAACGACAAAGACAAAGAGGAAGAGAACAAAACAGCATTGAATGGAAAGGAAAACGATGAGAACGGAAGTTACGTCATAGAGCAATAAGAAAGCAAATACAACAACGCTCTGATTATAAAAGAAATATTAAACAATAAAAGACTAAATGACAATGAAGTAACTAATGAATGTCTTATCACTGACTAAAACTATACAATACTGAAACATAATAAATACCATATTTAATTATATAATAATATTTTTGTGTAATGAACAATAACCAATATGATAAACTAACTTTAGCAGAGAAATAATAACTAAAAGAAATTTGAATTATAATAAAATATTTAATAAATATAAAACATTTTTAAAAAATGATGCATGATTAATTTTGTCAGACATACTATAATTTTGACCGATAGTAACAAACTGATTTTTATTTTACATTTTATGGCCAATAACCAATGTTTTAAATATTTCTTTGACCGCATAAGTTAAATGTTATGGAAAAACTAAATTAAAACTGAATTAAATAATAAAAAAAAATACATTTTTTAAAATGTAAAAATGTAAAAAATATGTATAATAAGATAAATTAAACTAAATTAAATAAGTTCAATTTAATCAAAAATAAGACATAACTAAATTAAATGACATAACTATTAAAAATAAGAAAAATAAAACTAAATATAAAAAATATTTTTAAAAATTGTAAAAAAAAAAAAAAAAAAAAAAAGACCTCCTGACCTGTGCTAGAAGGTGATTGGCTGGCTGAGGTTGAGGGGGAGGAGGAAGAGGCGGAGGAGGAGGGGGCGGGAGAGACATGGGCTGCTGGCTCCGACCCTGCTGTGATGTCATGGCTGGGTTGTAGACCACCGGGCTGCCATCAGGGTTAACAAAAGGCTGACCTGTATGGGACAAAAACCAAATGAACACATTCAGAAAAACGAACAAACATTCATGAACTAGCGCAAAACAGCTAAATTCGATTTTGGGTGAATTTTTACTTCATTCGCGCAACAACGGATTAGTAAGAAAAGTTAGTATTTTGCGAATACACAGCGTAACCTCCATCCTTTGAACCCACCTGTCTGTGGATTGAGCAGCACGCTGCCTGGTGGGATGGCGGTGGTGTCCAGAGGAACGATGTAGAAGCTAGCGTTAGTATTAATGTTAGAGTTAGAAGTTGCGCTCTGAGAGGCTGGGGCGGGTGCGCTGCCCCGATGGGCGCAGCCGGAAGAGAGGCCACAGGGGCCACGGTGAAGCCCCGACCGGGCTGGGGTAGAACAGGGGCGGGTAATGGCAGCTGAACAGGCCGAGAGAGCGACCCGGAAGAGGAACCTACGCTACTAGAAGAGTCTGAACCTGAAGGAGGGGTGAAGAGCGAAAGAGTTTTTAACTGGCATATACAAGGTGGGAGATGAGGTAATGAATGAAGGAGGGGATGACGGGCAGGACAAAAAACAGATATGAAGGAGAAAACGGAACCATGCATGGTGGTCCAAATAAAAATCATGCCAAAAAAAAAAAAAAAAAAATCTAGAGTCATCTAGTGATAGTTCCTCCAGATATTCTTTTCAATGAACCAGAATTTTTAAATTATTTAATTACTTTTATTATTAATTAATTTTATTAAATGCTTATTTATTATTATTACTACTACTACTACTACTTTTTACATCTTTATCCAGAATAGTCTGAGAAAAAACATCACAATGCATGTCATCAAGGAAAACAACTACTTAAAAACGTACTATTAGTAATCTGATTTAAAATAATATGATTAAAATTTGATTAGAATAAAAATAAAATTAAAACAAAACATGACTTTGTTAGGAACTGAAGTAAATATACAAAATGCACAGAAGAGATTTTTTTTGCTAGTGAATAATGTTTTTTAAAAAACAATAAAATAAAAAAAAAAAAATTGATCTGATGAATTTATATCTGGATGAAAGCACTGATGGATAACAGAAATAATTTGTGATCATTCGGAGGGCTGTTCAAATGTAACTGGGCATGAGGAGAGATACAGCGGTTGCTTAACGGAAGAACTGTGTCATTAAATATTAAAAGTGATAAATATATATTGGCGTCAAGTCCTTGAGCTTCTAAATGCCAGAGCATAAATAATCAATGAACCCCGCGAGCGGACGGCTCTGAATATGAATGTGCTCTCTTAGCTGTTCCTCGATGGACATGAAATGGGTGAAAAAAGAGGGCAGAGAGATTCTTTCTACCTCACACACACAAAACACTCACACTCTCAATGCACGGCTGCTTAAAGCATGAACACGAAATGAAACGAACAAAAAATAAAAAGGTCTTCAAAAGAACAAAATGCTTAGCATAGGAAAGCAGGGCTGGGATAGTGAAAGTGAACATGCACGTGGTCAGTTCATGTTCAGTATTTGAACAAGACAAACTAAAAGAGGTCAAAAACTACAATAAAATTCTTAAAAACTTTTTTTGAATTTTGAAGTTGAAAAGTCTTTACTAACTGGTACTATTTGACTGCTGTGATATCAAATAATAATAATAATAATAATATTAATAATAAATATATATTTCTATTTGATATGCCATTGCATTTATATATATATATATATATATATATATATTTATATATAAGTATACACTGCATATATATACAGTGTGAATTATATATAGCAGTAAAGTTTAAGCAGTAAACAGGCCTTATGAGCGTTGCCATGAAAACAAAGCATTTGTTTGATGAAGTGAATCGATTTGAGCAGAATCTCATGTCTCATAAATATGGTGATTCTGACAAAATGTAGACTTTAAAAATTACATTGAGTTAATTTAAAAACCACAGACATCTAGGGATGCACGATATATCAGGGGCCATGGTCAAGATGAAGGGTTGAAAATAAGGCATTGATGTCAGCGGAAAAAGGAAGTCGGTTCAGAAAAAGGAACAATTATTGATGAAAAGATGAATGGGAGGGGCTTAAAATAAGGTCTTGATCATGTCAGAGAAAACGGAAAGTCATTTTAAAAGGCAGGAACAATATATTTTGATGAAAAGTTAAAGGGGAGTGGCTTAAATATAAGGTCTTGATGATGTCAGCAGAAGCAGGAAGTCGTTTCAGAGGCCGAAACAATGAATAAATTTTGATGATAAGAAATGGAGGGGCTTAAAATAAAGCCTTGATGATGTCAGCGGAAACAGAGAGTCATTTCAAAGGCAGGATTAATTATTATATTTTGATGAAAAGTTAAAGGGGAGTGGCTTAAAATAAGGACTTGACGATGTCAGCGGAAACGGAAAGTCGTTTCAGAAGCAGAAACAACTATATTTCGATGGAAGATTAATGAAGACAAAGTTTTCGTATTTGAAATAACTTGATGAATCGTTCCCAAATGTCTAAGAAAGTAAATTGGCTTCATTTCGATTTCATGTTGACGCAAAGAAACAAAAACAGCCAAAATCTTCTATATCGTGCATCCCTACAAAAGTCCACTGCCCAGTCCCCAGTGAGACAGCTAGGTGAATGAGGGTGTGTTATTTACTGGTTTTAGACAGTTTCCCCATGCTCTTGCTGCTGGCCGTACTGTCTCCTCGTATCAGCAGGCTGATGCCGCTGAAGCTGTTGGCTTTAGTCATAGCGGGCTTCAGGTTTCTGTGGGAGCTGTCTGAGTCTGTGCTGCTCCAGGGCCGAGGATCCGAATACTTTAGCTCATTCTCAGAGCTGCTCTGATGACTGTTTCCCGAGCGCCCGTCTCTCAATCTAGAAAAAAACCCAGGAACAACTCGTGGATTAAAGCCTGGCAATAAATAAACATGGTGACCGTTTACTTAAAAGCACAAATCTTTGTCTCATAAATTAAGCTAATAAACAAAGTACACAAAAAACTTTACCTGAATATTTGTCGTCTTTGCTGAGTGTTAATAAAAGTCATGTCCTCTTGAATTCTAGATGGAATTTAAGCATTACGACAATTATGACAACAGACAAATAAGAAAGCAACAAAGAAGCTCCCATATATAAGTCACTAATAACTGTGTGTAATATATTTACCTTTTATCAAACGGGAAATGTTCTTGTCCCTGCAGATAGAAATAGGCACACATTAAAAACCAAACAAACAAAATTACAATAAGGTCCATTTGAAAACGCTAGTTGATGCATTAACTAAGAAAGTGCAACAAATTTGTTCCATTACTAATCTTTGTTAATGTTAAAGTACAACTGTTAATTGCTAGTTCAAGTTAACTTAAATGCATCAAATAAAATTAACACATACCACTTTTGATTTCAATAATTTATTAGTAAATGTTGAAATTGTTAACTAAGATTAATAAATGCTGTAGAAGTATGTCATTGTTAAATAATGCAGCTAACTAATATTACCAAATAAAGGCTTATTGCAAAGTGAATAATATAGTATAAACGAAAACATTGTAAATAAAAAATAAAAAATTTCTAAATGAAGTAGAGCCAACTAAATTTATAACATTTATATTGCAGTTAAAGTACAAAACGAGTGTGTTCAAATAAAGTGTGCTAGAAATCTCTAATTTATAATATAACAAATTTGTAGTTTATACTAAGCAACAAATAACAATACTGATAAATAACAGGTTTATACTACGTTGTGTTGTAACTTGGTAAGGAGACGCACGTCTTGGGCAAAGATCCTGTCTCTGGCACGCTGGTATTCCTCCTCTCGCTCCTCTATTGATTTACTCCGTCTGTCGTCCTTAAGACGCATCCGCAGCTAAAACACGCACACACATACATCTTTATCCTAATGTCTGCCGTAATTGCGCAAGTTATTGTATTTATTTGTTGGTTATTGAACTATTTCAATGAAAATTTTTAAGTTAGTATATATTTCTAACCCTGCCATCATCCTGGTCCAAGCTGGAGTTATCTCTCTTTAAAATGTACCGCTTTTGGAAATCATCCGTTTTATCATCTTTAATGTGTTCAGAAAACTTCTGATCTGGTCTGTGAGAGGGAAAAAAAAAAAAAAAAAAAAAAAAAAAAAAAAAAAAGTTAAACTTTCAAAGTTACAACAACTGAGGCTAGTAACCATTAAATCCACACATACATTCTAGTATTGCTGGTTTTGTTGATGATTACTGATTTCCCAGTCTGATCGACATTATGGTCCAGCCCAAAATACGCCGCCACCCTGTGAAGGAGCATCCTGTGGTATGATGTCATCGGGGGGAACTTTCTCTTCTGACTTCTGTGGGAATAAAAATACAATTATTTACCTCATAAATGGATAATAAGAAGAATTTAATGATGATAATATCATTAATAACATGGCTGATCTCAATCAATTAAATGCTGATACATAAATACAACTCTATAATTACATTACTCAAATTTAATGAATTTTACAATTCTCAAAATGTATTCAAAAACAGGAAATGTACATTAACCATTACAATCTCAAAATGGCTAAATGTTGAAATATATATATATTTTTTATAATCATCCTATAGCTGATCTATCAACCTAAAACTGATATGCATGAATTTGCATTGGAACACAGCGAAATGCGAAACTTTTCGTATGCGCTTGCAGTCTGAAGCATACATATGAATGGAAGTCAATGGAATGAAAAGTGTAGCGTGATCGCAGCTTTAAACCGAGCAAATTCATTGCATTCGTTAAAGTCCCCCTGTGGTGAAAATCAAATTTTTAAAGTTGTTTTTATGTCTATGTGGTGTTTTAAATACCACACCAATCAACACCAACGCTGAGTATTTTCTCTTTAAAACGGCAGTGAAAAAAAATCGCTGGTGTTTGGGACGTCACAAACTACCTTGTAACCATCACGTCAACGGGCCAGAAGGCTTTAGCATTTCATTAACCATGAGCGCTCTTGGTTATCCCAGTATATTTTTCTGTTAATGTAAAAAATCGTGTAGACATAACAATATAGCGGGTGTATGATGTTTTTAACGAAGTCATGATGAGCTGTATGCCTTTCTCCACTGACATTCTGAGGTGTTCAAAACGTTTCTAAGGATACTGATTTCTAATAGACAGTCTGACCTGCAAAAGTCAAGCAAAAGGCTAATCATATTAATTGCCGTCATGTGTCCAACGCTGTAAAAAGCGATACCACTGTGCAACGTTTACCTCAGTAAGTTGACCGATCCGCATTTACTAAATGAAGCATGGCTGTAGTTATATTCAAGCCATTTTAATGCATTAAGAATGGTGTTTTTGTTGTTTTTTTTCCACAGGAAAAAATATTTAAATGTGCCATTTGGTGATCAAAGATGAGTTTTAAGGGATAAAATGATTGACAACAGGGGGATTTTAACAGATAGACAGACAGAAAATATATTATAAAATAATTGATGCTAGAACTGTTCTTTTTTGGCTCGACTTACTCAATGTTACTAATGAAGTCCAGAATATCTTGCTCGAGTTTCAGCAGCATCATTCTGTCCCTGTAAGAACAGCATTCATTAGCATTTATCACAGCTCATCAACTCGATGAGAATCCAATGCACAATTGGCAGAATATTCAAATGTGTGCCTACAAGCTCTGCTTCGATCCACTTCAACAACCAAGAAGAGATGTAAGACTTGGGCAAAACAGGATTTTTCTTATACTTTTTAATACTTGACCCAAAAATGAAAATTCAGTCATCAACTACTCACCTTCACGTTGTTCCATCAGAACAAAAATAAAGATATTTTTAATTAAATCGGAGAGATTTCGGTCATTGAAAGTCTATTCACGCAAAACTCTGATGCTTCAAAACACTCAGAAAGAGATCAAAAAATAAATTCATATGATTTGATCATATGAATATTGCTTTATATGATGAACAGACACATAAACAACGTCAGAGTTTTAGGTGAATAGACTTTCAATGGAGGGACAGAAACAAATCTCTGTTCATTTCTATACTCCACTTTAGAAATTCTACATACAATAAGTAACTTTGCAATAAGATGTCAACTAACTAGGAGTGGATGGGTGGGGAACGAATTCACATATGAATCGCAATTCTATCTTTTACCGATTTGCATCGATTCACAAATTACACAAAATGTTACACTTCTTTAACTTCGCAGTACTACTTAAAGTTACTGAAACGTTAAGAGTGTTATTAATGACAATAAGCAGAGAAAAAGGACTGAATGTGGTGCTTGCGCTTAAGGACACACAGGTGCCGCCTCTCAGATGCAAGCGATCGCGAATTCAACTTATTGTGCTTGTATTGCCTTGTATCGATTGCTTGTATCGTCTGTTATGTCCTACACTAATGTAAATAGTTAGGAGAAAATCAGATGTGTAACAGTATATTAGATCCGTGCTCTAAGGGACAGCAGCCTCTGAAACTGTTGTTCAATAATGTTAATAAAATTAATAATAATAATAAAAAAAAATCCAGTGCTTTTGCGTGAATCACTTTTGTATCTTTAATATGAATCAATTTATATTTAATTTATACAGTGAAGACTATACAGTGTTTTATTTTTTCATTTGATATTATTCTATTTCTGTAAATAAACCGGGCTACTGCACCTGAAAAAACTTAGTTTAATTAATTTGCATACTTTTTTCTATTGTATTTGTGCTATTATTTCTAATTTGCATCTTTGTTTCTATTTTTTTTTTTTAAATAAGAAAAAAAAATAATATTTACAAAAGTCTGCCAGTCATGTGTGTCATGATTGCAGTCAACTTAAATGGCATTTGTTTTATAATATTGTGTTACAGTTACCTATTCTAGAAATAAAAAGCACATTTTAAAAAAAGAGCTCAATGAATCGACAGAAAGTAGCAGTAGCGTTCAGACGAAGGTGTGTTAATGAGACGGCGGGGGATTCACACACCGGGGATTGTTCTTCAGCGTGTTGACCAGAAACTCGTGGAGGTCTATTCCCGTGGAGTCTGTGTATTCCTGACTGGGATCTGAGAGAGAGATGGAGAGAGATTCATCACACACATTCTGTTGCATCCATCTGGCCTGTGAGAAAACACCTCCTCTGCCAAAAAAACAAAGACACACAGACACACACACACCTCTTGAGAGTGTCTTCTTGGACAGTCGGTCTGTTTTCTCTGGCTTTTCTGAGATTTTCTCACCGTCCTCAATTTTGATGGACGTTTCGTCTTTTTCAAAAGACTGACTGAGCTCGATATGAATCTTTTCCTGTTAAAACAAATAATGAAACCGATTTAGAAATAAGATATTAGCAGTAGCAAAATGTTTCATTTATTTATATACAATATATTTGATATAAACACATTATCATTCAAATTTCCCAAGTTTCTAAAAAACAAAAACAAAAACAAAAAAAAAAACATGATGATTTGATGATTAGAAAAAAAAACAACAGCTCCTATTTGCCATTATGAAGTGAGGAGGGTAATTTAAAGTTAATTATGATCTCTTTCCCTTAGCTGCAGCTAATCACAGGAGTTTGATTAAAATACTTTGCAGAGAGAATTAGCAGAAGACTTGTAATCATCTCAAGTAATAAAGACTTGCCTTCTCTCACATAATCACAACAGATAACAAAAAAGTTCAACAAACCCTATACTATAATAGTACAAAAAAAGAGAAAAAGATTAGTAATTGATCACAAATCTGACCATTAAAAAACTAATAAAAATAACAATAATAATTATAAAAACAACATAAAATCTCCAAAATAATATATATCTGCTATAATATAATATATACAAAATAATATATAGTGCATATATTGTACAATAATTCTAACAAATAATATTACCATAAAACTTTCACAAAGTGCAAAACAAGTGTTTTGTTAAAACACAAAACTTCATTTCCAAACAAAATAATAGATAAATAAAAACAAGAAAAGAAGTGATACTCTATCAGCCAGGCCTTTTTAGGATTAAAGCCACTGATTGATATTCAATCCCACCTTATGAACAATTTACACAATTTCATTTTGATCATAAAAGACGTTCATTGTTCCTTCTATTACATTATTGTAAACTGCATTAAATTGGCCATATAACAGTTAAAAACTTTTGATAGTGACAGTACAAGCGGTTTATGTTCATTATAGTAAATATATTCCATTCAGGTCCACAGCTTTTGAGTTTAGAGGGTATTTTGGGCTGTTCTACTGCACATGAATTTATATTTCATGAATGGGATTTACAAACTCCCCCGAGGAGAAACACGAGGGATTGTGGAGGTTATGAGATCATTCTGCCCTTCTGTGAGCTTTGGACTCGATCCCACCATGATCCTTCACTCTGATGCTAAAACTCGCTTTATTTCAAACCGAGAGTGAGAGAAACAGCCAGCCAAATGAACAGCAGTGGCTTTAAAGAGACAGTTCACCCTAAAATTATAATTCTTCTCAATTCATCATTTATTCACCCTTTTGTGATCCCAAACCTTTCGACTTTCTTCCGTGGAGCAGAAAAGGAGATGTTTAGCTGAATGTTCATGCTGCTCTTTTCCCTATAATGAAAGTGAATGGGGAAAACACTGACAAAAAAGCTATTGTATAAATTTAGTAGACTTGAAATATCAGGCATTAGACATATGCACCATGTTTATTTCTATTTTAAGCCAATTCTCTAAGCTTAAAGGGTTAGTTCACCCAAAAATGTAATTTCTGTCATTAATTACTCACCCTCATGTCATTCCACACCAGTAAGACCTTCGTTCATCTTCAGAACACAAATTATAAAGCCACATATAAGCAGCAACGTCATCACACTGTTTAAGGTCCAGAAAAGTATTAAAGAGATTGTTAAAATAGTCCACTTGACTACAGTAGTTCAACCTTAATGTTATCCTCTCCCCTGTCAGTCTCCAACGCAGCTGAAGTAGTGAACACAGTGCAGAGCGTCCGTGTTTATGTCCGAACGCCGGCTCAGCATTGGCCGATGCTGTACATGTGAGAACCGTGCCGCATGCGAGTGATGCTGATGTAGGAGTCGGTCAATACTGGCGTAAACACGGAACTCTGCACTGCGTTCACTGCGACAACTGCATAGGAGACTGATGGGGGAGTAGAAGAAATTGTAGAATAAAGTTGTCAGTTTTGTTTTGTTTTATTAAGGCTGAACCACTGTAGTCACATGGACTATTTTAACGATGTCTTTACTACCTTTCTGGGCCTCAAAAGGTGCAATGACGCCGCTGCCTATTTGTGGTTCAGAAACCCTCAGATTTCATCAAAAAATCTTAATTTGTGTTCCGAAGATGAACGAAGGTCTTACTGGTTTGGAACGACATGTGGTTGAGTAATTACTGACAGAAATGTAATTTTTGGTATAACTAACCCTTTTTAACTCCGTGTCACGATTTGCTTCCATTTTACAGGAAAAGGGCAGATGGACAGAGGGCAGAAAAATCAAAAAAGTTTGGATTTTGTACAATGTAAATAATGGCAGGTTTCATTTTTGGGTCCTTTTATGTTAGTTGTAAATCGTTAGGCACCATTTTTCATTCTCTGGCTTTTATCTTCACTGTCCTCCAAAGAAAAAAAGAAAGGCCTGAATTAACTGTCGAGCACCCTGAATGAGGACAAAAATGTCATGCTACACAAGGGACGGCGAGAGAGAAGACGAATGGATAGATTGTGAATGAGCAGGTTGTGTGTGTGTTGGGGGGGGGGGGGGGGGGGCAAGGTACAGAGAGATGAGAAAGGTCTATGAATAGAGACCCTCTCTCCTTAGGGAGGAAGTCTCGTTCACTCGTTCAAGGACATAAACTTCATTAAGGGCATTTATTCGTCTTTCAGACGGTTTGTGCACAAAGACCTTGAGTTCTTTTCTTCCTCACCTGTTCTTGCACTGCATGACTTCCGATTTAAAAAAAAAAGGGAAGAAATGCAGCTGATTGTTTTGTTTTTATAACAAAAACGTATTTAAAAAGCAAGGTTGTCAAATGACGACATCACCGTCCGTTTCTTGAATTCATTGTACATAACTATTTTCTGAAATATTGCAGTGAAGTATTGACACTCAAATAACTGAAAACCAAATGCAAGTCAACAATGAGTGATCTGTATATGCAGTGTATTGTTTACATCACAAATGTTACATCAATAATTTAAAAAAATAACAATATATACTTAACTTTTTAAAAACTTTGAATGAAAGTTATATAAAAATGTGTAAATATGAATATGAAAAATCTTTACGCATGATCATTTAAATATAATTTTAGCAGAATTTTTTTTAAATAATTTTTTTTCATTATTTCAATTAATATGATGAATATAATCTACATGGTTGCTTGTTATAAATGTGTAAAATATAATGTATGAATGTGAAATATTAAGGTTAATATACATATTAAGGCTACCTTTTTTCATCATTTCAAATAGTAAATTACAATATTTTTAAAATTCATGTTGACAAGTATTAATGTAACATTGTGAAAAAAGCAATTGTGATATATCCTTGTGCGATTGAATTACATAACCCTTTTTACAAAAAACCTATTTTAGCACCATCAATAACCTCCCTATGAAATAACCAAATGTGCAAAGAAAGTTACAGGCTCGTATACAAAGAGCTGATGGTGTTGACCGCCTGCAGTGAGCTTTGGGCTACCGAATAGCGGCTCTGAGCAGCACACTAACCTAATAAATAGAACAAAAATGGGGTTTGGATAAGAACAGGCAATTATAGCAATCCACTGAGCTAGGCAGCTGAGACAAGAAAATTGTATTTGGTATAGATGATGGATGAAAGCAATCCTGCGCTGGGGACGCGCACACACGCACCTTTAATAAACGCACAGCTCTATTAAATGTGCACACGCGCAATCGACTCGCGCAAGAGTCTTTATAACTAAGAGCAGCGCTGATGTTTTGACAGCGTTATTGATGTGGGACGCACTGGAGCAAGGACAATGGTTAATCGGTTTGCTACTCAGTCCTTAAAGGGAATGATGATGGAAAATATATAAGATGAGAGGAAAAAAATTATATTATTTCAATGCTTTTGCCTTCTATCGCAAAACTATTGTGTTCCCCTGAGAACATTTGAATTCTCTCGCAAAACTGTTGCGTTCCCCTAACTATTGTGTTCTCTTGTTAAACGGTTGTGTTCACACGAGAAACTGCATTGTCTCGCAAAACTATTGCATTCACAAGAGAAACTTTGCGTTGT
Organism: Opsariichthys bidens; assembly: GCA_037194245.1. Taxonomy (NCBI): domain Eukaryota; kingdom Metazoa; phylum Chordata; class Actinopteri; order Cypriniformes; family Xenocyprididae; genus Opsariichthys; species Opsariichthys bidens. Next base: position 15,254,682 of record CM074291.1, read on the forward strand.
TTTGCAAAAACTACTGCGTAACCCAAGAAACATTGCATGGTTTCACAAAACTATTGTGTTCCCCTGAGAAAATTTGCACGGTCTCGTAAAACTATTGCGTTTCCCTGAAAAAATGTACGTTCTCTTGCAAAACTATTGCGTTCCCGAGAAAATTTGTGTTGCTTCACAAAACTATTGTGTTCTCCTGAGAAAATTTGAATTCTCGTTAAACGATTGTGTTCCCCGAGAAACTGCAAAACTATTGCATCTAGTCCCTGAAAAACTATGCATTGTTTTGCAAAATGATTGTTTCCCTGAAAAATTTGCATTCTCTTGCAAAACTATTGCATTCACCTGAGAAACTTTGCGTTGTTTTGCAAAACAAAAGTATTGCGTTCCCGAGAAAATTTGTGTTGCTTCGCAAAACTATTGCGTTCCCCTGAGAAAATTCGCATTCTCTTGCAAAACTATTACCTTCACCTAAGAAACTTTGCGCCGTTTTACATAACTATTGCGTTCCAGAGAAAATTTGTGTTGCTTCACAAAACTATTGCTTTCTCCTGAGAAAATTTGAATTCGCGTTAAACGATTGTGTTCCCAGAGAAACCGCATTGTCTCGCAAAACTATTGCATCTAGTCCCTGAAACACTTTGCATTGTTTCGCAAAATTATAGTTTTCCTGAAAAACTTGCATTCTCTTGCAAAACTATTGCATTCGCCTGAGAAACTTTGCGTTGTTTTGCAAAAACTACTGTGTTCCCCAAGAAACATTGCGTTGTTTCACAAAACTATTGCGTTCCCCTGAGAAAATTCGCATTCTCTTGCAAAACTATTACCTTCACCTAAGAAACTTTGCGCCGTTTTACATAACTATTGCGTTCCAGAGAAAATTTGTGTTGCTTCACAAAACTATTGCTTTCTCCTGAGAAAATTTGAATTCGCGTTAAACGATTGTGTTCCCAGAGAAACCGCATTGTCTCGCAAAACTATTGCATCTAGTCCCTGAAAAACTATGCATTGTTTTGCAAAATGATTGTTTCCCTGAAAAATTTGCATTCTCTTGCAAAACTATTGCATTCACCTGAGAAACTTTGCGTTGTTTTGCAAAAACTACTGTGTTCCCCAAGAAACATTGCGTTGTTTCACAAAACTATTGCGTTCCCCTGAGAAAATTCGCATTCTCCTGCAAAACTATTACATTCACCAAAGAAACTTTGCGCTGTTTCGCAAAAGTATTGCGTTCCCGAGAAAATTTGTGAGAAAATTCGCATTCTCTTGCAAAACTATTACCTTCACCTAAGAAACTTTGCGCCGTTTTACATAACTATTGCGTTCCAGAGAAAATTTGTGTTGCTTCACAAAACTATTGCTTTCTCCTGAGAAAATTTGAATTCGCGTTAAACGATTGTGTTCCCAGAGAAACCGCATTGTCTCGCAAAACTATTGCATCTAGTCCCTGAAACACTTTGCATTGTTTCGCAAAATTATAGTTTTCCTGAAAAATTTGCATTCTCTTGCAAAACTATTGCATTCGCCTGAGAAACTTTGCACGGCCTCGTAAAAGTATTGCGTTTCCCTGAGAAAATTTATGTTCTCTTGCAAAACTATTACGTTCCAAGAAACATTGCGTTGTTTCACAAAACTATTGCGTTCCCCTGAGAAAATTTGCATTCTCTTGCAAAACTATTACCTTCACCAAAGAAACTTTGCGCTGTTTCGCAAAACTATTGCATCTAGTCCCTGAAACACTTTGCATTGTTTCGCAAAATTATTGTTTTCCTGAAAAATTTGCATTCTCTTGCAAAACTATTGCATTCACCTGAGAAACTTTGCGTTGTTTTGCAAAAACTACTGCGTTCCCCAAGAAACATTGCGTTGTTTTACAAAACTATTTTGTTCCCCTGAGAAAATTTGTGTTGTTTCACAAAACTATTGCGTTCCCCTGCGAAAATTTGCAAACTCGTGCAAAAACTATTGCGTTCCCCTGAGAAAATTTGTTGCCAAACAAAGCATTAGCGGTCTCTTACAAAGGTATTACGTTCCCCAAGAAAAATTGCATTCTCTTGCAAAACATTTGCACTATCGTAAAAACTTTTACTTTCCCTCAAGGAACTTTGCATTTGATTGCAAAAGCACTGAAATACAGTTTCACCTCCCACCTCATATTATTTCCATCACAAAACTTTTACGAGCAAATACAAAAGTTGCTCAAGGGAACACAAAAGGTTCGCGAGTAAACGCAAAAGCATCTAAACAATTTTTCGTCCCATCTCATTTCTTTTTAACATCAAAATGTCCCATAAGGCGTTTCATACTTTGCATGACATTTTTATTTTAAATAGTAAGTGAATTTTTAAGTAGGTCACATGTCCTAAAAGATAAGGAGAATGCTATTCCGAACACACACACACACACACACACGTTTACCTGTTCATGTGGCAGTTCTCGGAGCGGAGGGGGAGATGGTTCCTCACACACCGCCAAGCTGCGAACTAACTTTAACTTGCCGTTGGACTGGAGGAGAGTAACCATGGTTACCAAAACGTCTGGCACTCATTCGCAAAAAAACGTCCAACAACGCATGACTAAAAATATACAAGCACCATTTTGCAACGTCTCAGGAGACTTTTCAGAGCTCTGGGAGGGGTTTACGTTAATTAGAGGCATGTTTATTAAAAACCAAGGCTTATATAAACACATCTGAAACCCCTGAAAGTCTGAAAATCTCAAACGTACAAAAACACAAAAACAGAATAGAAATCCTTAGGCAGCTTTTTTTTTTTTTTTTTTTTTTTTTTATGTAAATCATTATTCTTAGAAATAATAATAAACACAACAGACAATTTCTTGCAGGCAATGTCAAAACAACCAAAAACAACACAGTTTTAATGCACAACATAATTACAAAAACAGTTCGGCTGTTCAAAATGCAGTGATAAACCAGCATCAACAGCAGAGCAGAATTCGGCACTAGGTGGGAAAATCTCCAGAGGAAGCGCTTCGGTCTTACAAACCCCCGGCATTTCGGTTCATGCTGCAAAAGTGCTAAATGCAGCATCCCCCTAAGCACATTTATTATTCTTTACTGACTCAAGTAGGGGCTTTTATTCCCACAATGCACTGCCGAAATCTCTCTCTTTTTCTCGCAAGGCACACAGAGCGTAGGCAAACAAAACAACCAACAAAATCAATCGGAAAAAAAAAAAAAAAGACCAACTCATGCTCTGATCATACCATACCTTGGACCGTTTAATATTCTGTGCTGATTGGCCGAGCTGTTGTTAATAAGAAAAAAAGGGAGGAAATTTGAATCATGTTATTAAATTGTTCAAATACACAGCGTTTTTCATAGCTTATGAAATGCTTAAATTTGTTATATATTTTAATATATATTAAAAATATTTTAAAAATATATATATTTTTTTGTTTTTCAGACTTTAGAGGTCAGAAGATACCTTAACCTAAATTTGGACCAAACTGCCATTGCAATTTTAAAAACCTTAAATGAAAGAAGTTAAATCTAACTACAAGCAATAACTATTGATGATAGTGTCTTTTTTTTAACACTACTAATGTCACCACTTTATTTATGAATATTCAGCATGGATTCATTAAATTGATCAAAAGTGACAGTAGACACTTATTATTATGTTAAATAATATATATAAATATATTAAATAATTAAATATATTGGCCAGTCTTGGAAATTTATGGCAAATCCAGAAGGTCAAAAAGTTGAGTTGTACATGTTATTGCAGGTAATATATCGTTAAAGGAGTGTGTGCACCAGTGAAGCAGCTAATTGTACAGGAAAGGAGAGAGAAATGAACAATGAGAGAGGAATAGAGCTGAGATCAGCATGTGTTTCAATGCACCTGGCCGCTGCCCTTTCTCAATGCACCAAGAGCAGATGGCGGCAAAGTCACACACACACACACACACACACACACACTCTCTCTCTCTCACACACCCTGAGGGTTTGCAGATAAACCAGCAGGATTTCAGGTGCAGATTAACTGTCCTTCCTCTCTTTCCTGGCATTAGCCAATCACACGCCAGCTTGGATCCAATTGGCTGAATCTACTCATCTTGTTGTCTTATCTCTGTCTTCAAGCAGAGACATTGGGATAATGGAAACCACGGCAACAGAATACCACTCAGTGGTCGTTAACATCCCATAATAAGTCATTAGAAAGAGGCAACAATCTCAATTCCTGTTGTCTTTGGACTATATTACCCATAATGCACAGTTTAAGGTGTGTCACTAAGTTTACCTGAGTTTGATGGGAGGAACTTTGGTCTGTCACACACTCCTGGGTGTGTGTGCCATTGTTCTGGGGTGTGTGCTGGGGGTCGTCGAGGGTCGTGGGCGGTTCGGCCATGTGTGGCCCATCACTCTCTAGAACCTTCATAACGTCACAACTTCTGGTGTCCAGAGAAGATTCAGACATTATCTTCAGACGCAAGGCTGAAAATCACCACCTGCGAGAAAAAAAGACTCACTGGTGTGTCTTAAATCTATTACAGATATATATTGCTGTAATAAGTTGAATTCAACTTGTGATGTTAAAATTACTGGTTCTTTGCTACCAAATTGATGTTAAATTTGTAAAAATGTAACACAGGTTGGATGACATTACAAATTCTGCAATGCCAAAGGCTCAATCCATGAATATTAATGATGTCTGAAGCTGCTTCGTAAACCTTCCTTGAACGTGCAGTCATGTAACCTAATTAATATTCATTTCCCAAAGTAGTATTCATCAATTAGACAGCTGACTAGCGCCCAATTATCATCATATGCTTTTCGGCCAATCAGTTAAGCCTGCAGGCTAATGCCAATCTACATAATTAAAAATTATAAGTACATTTTTTCACAGATAAATTTGCACCTATAGCTAATTTGATGTGAATAAAATTGAGGTGGCGAACTTAAAGCTTACTCAATGACATACCAAATTTTTCTGGATAGTTTCCGTACTTAACGAAGCAGATTAGTTCATAAAAATTATTAATGATAAGTTTTATTAATTTCATGTTGATGTTGATTCATAACCTTTCTGGAACATGCAGTCACAAACTAATTAGTATTCATAAGCCATTCATGAAGGTTTCACTATGGAGGGATTCATAATTTCACCACATATGGCAAAAGATCAGCTCATAAATATTAATTAGTTGCTGACGTCACAACTGGAATTGAGCAATCACGTGAACTAATTAATATTCAAGTGACAAACCTTCTACTTTAAACGATTCGTGAATCTGATTCGTTAGTAAATTTTGCGTAAAAAGCCCAAGCATCGCAGGCTAGTCGAAAAAGAAACGCAGTAAAGAAAGTACTGTAGGTTGAAATTCGGAAGTCACCGTTTTAATCAAAGTTGTTTAGATTGTAAACATTTGCAAAAATGTTAATGCCTTTACTGTTTATGATATGAATAGTGAGAATTGTTAACGATACGTAAACGAAAATAAGAATTTACGCACAATATGGCGAAAATAGATGCATTTACATAGTCTGTAACTACAAGAACTATTGAAATCTAGGTAGATGAAAGAGAACTGGGAACTTCTATCCCTCAAATCTTTGTTTTCATTTGTGTCAAATTTAATACTTTGACAAATTGTCATGAACTAAATCCTAAATGGCATTTCGTTTAAAAGTAAACCTATTCGCAAAAGCAACAATACGAATGTTGGTTTACCGGCTGTGCTGTTTTCAGGACTGGGCAGGAACCTTAGGGAGTGTAGGACCCAGGGGCCTCCGGAGGCAGCGGGGCGGACTGAGAGACGGACAGGGGGCAGCAGCAGTCCCATGACCCCCGTCACCAGCGCTTGGGTCGGGTCACCAAGCCACGGCTCACGCACACGCTCCGCATCACCCTCGGACACCTGTCATACACACAAGGACGGAGGTCATGGGGTCAAATACAGCGAGGTCAAGAGGTCAGGAACACATGGATACAGTAGAGCTGAACTTGTGTGTGGGTTGTTTGACGGAAAGTCTAAAAGGTCTTTCGGGAGCAGAAGCACTGCAGCGCTTTTTAAAAAAAGTGTCAGGATGGTGACATGAAAATGTAGAACAGACTGTGCTGCAGAGAAACAGGAACATTAAAATACACCGAGAGCAAGTCACGTTTAACGCTGAACCTTTTACGCATTTTAAGCGTTTCAATGAGCTCTCAGGAATACTAAGCCGATAAATAAGGCTCTATATTCAATTTAAAAGTATAGTCTGTTGACTGGAATATTAAAAGTTGTTTTTGAATCCGATTCAGTGTGACAAGGTTTGATTCATGCATAGGTGTTGCGTCTTTAACCGTCCTATGTAGTACAATCACATTAGTCACAAATGTCTTGAAATAAGCCGTATTCATCTTCAAAACTGAGAAATTTCTATCCACCCTCTGACTGCAATTGGCAGTGCTGTCGTGAACGACAGAAAAACCTCTTGCTAGTCAAAAATGAAGACGGAAAAAGCGAGTGACATTTGGTACAGTACTTGTCAAGGCAAACAAGTATTAAAAAAATATCAAACTCAACACAAGTGGTGAAATTATGAAAGCTACTATGAAAAACAATTAGGATTGATTATACCAATTTAATTTGACTGGAGAAATTTCAAATCCAACCATGAAGAACAACTACAATTTGTAGAACCAAATGAATCTAAGAGGCAAAATTAAGAATCCAACTGTGATGAACGGTTCACGTCATTATTTCAAAGCACCACAAATGGCAAAAATCACAAATCCTGTTATGACAAAACTTTTGTATCAGTAGTACCAAAACGAATGATCAGCATCTGTAGCATCCACGCAACACTCACACAAAAAAGAACAAAAACATTATGAATGACACCATAAAACTAGTTTGACAAAAAAGTAACATCACAGCTGACAAGTCAAGAAATATATGAAAATTAAACAGGTCACAAAATGTTTTGTTACCTTCCTATAAGGTTCCATTCACATATGAATGATTCAAGCCTTCAAAGTAGGATTGATTCGTTCATTCATTCACATGTAATGTCCAATCCTACTATGACCACTAGTAATTTTAGTGCTTTTTTAAAGCTAAAGGTGTGCACGAATATCAAGTTTGGCTGTAAAGCAGCTCTAAAAAGAAAAAGAAGTGTCATTTTTTCAGCTGAGGTCCATGTCGATTCAAATCTGTTTTAAAGACAATCAATTATTAAACGAGTTCAATTCGGCTATAAAGCAGCTCTGCAGAATACAGTGACGTCAAAACAACTTCAGTTTCTAACAAAATGCGGCCGTTTATTTAAAATGTTTAATTACTCTGAATTAATTATTTACATTAAATAGGTGTGAATGAATAATTCAAAGACCCAATCATATATACTTGTTACTATTGTTCCATTACTGGATGAATCAGTGTTTTTTGAAAGAATCTCCAGAATGAACAATTCAATGACAAATAGGCCTACTTTTTTAATAGTTATGCCGCCACCTGGTGGCGTAACGATGCAAATCGATACAATTGTTATTTGAAGCGTCACATTACTTTCAAAAGGTGAACTTTAAACTTTTATTCTGTGAAAATATGAATATTTTTTACACATAAATAATGATACGGTTTAACAACATGTTAACGTCTCTCTCTGGCTCTCAAATTTGAATTCTCCGCTGTGATTTTGTCAAAGGATTAATAAACACAGGAGAATCATTGTCATTTAGAAATGAGATTACGTGGGTATTTGAATCGAAATCCCAATCCTTTAACGATTAATCGCGCCGCTCTAATTCAAGCTTGCATTTGAATGAACTGAACGTATGGGCCAGTGTGCCCAATCCGTCACCGCCAATCTAGAAACCTGTGCCAAGTCACGACCCACCATATATCTCGAGGTCAAACGTGCCTAACCCGAGTCAGTAATCCCGCAACGCACACCAACTGGGTCCAAATACACTGCACAGTCTGACCACGGTAGAGTGCTGCTAGAGATTCAGGTTACTAAAACCATCAGAGGAGATGCATACCATGAAACACACACACACACACACACCGATCAAAATTCAAGGGATTAGCATCACGCGCGATTTGACAGTAACGCAGGTGGCGGCAATGACAAGAACAGGTGGGTATGACCACACACAAGCACAAATACACAAGCTGTCATCCAAACAGCCAGACGGTCCATCAGAATTACCCGAGACCATGCCATGACTTTTCCGTGAGTGTTTGCGCACAGGTCATTGGCATTATCCCACATCACCGCAGGAAGTAGGAGTGGATAATGTGTCTCTTGATCTTCTTCGGGCTCAAAACGGACCATTCTGGGGCGCAGGGACAAAGGGCGGCACAATTGCGCACCAACTGACGCTTTCAAGGACAATTATGACTTATGAGAGCGCTTGTCCTCCCACACACGGATTGAAACACCTACTGTTGGCAGGAATTACACGAGTGCTGTTCATAAATATCCAAGCATCTCTCTTGCTGCGGGCTAATCTCAGCGCTGCCATATATTTTCCACCGAACACGGCATTTATGTCGAGGTGAAGTGAAAAATCTGAATCTGCATTTCAAAATACGCCCTCAACCGCAACTAACCTCCCCTCCTGCATGCACAACAGTTTTCGCTCCATATTCAATAAGTTCTTCCGAGCATCGCTAGAGAAAAAAAGACTCCCCGCGGTCCTCAGCGGCTGTATATTTTCACAAACTTGACAGTACAGATGTCCGAGTTTGACGCTGGTGGATTAAAAAAAAAAAAAAGAGAGAGAAAATCAACCACCGCAGAAACACACAAACACACCGGCTGTCTCTCAGAAACTACACAGCTGACTACCTAGACAGCATTTTTAGGTATAATTGGTAGCCTATGTTTCCAGTCGAGTGATGCTAAAGAATAACATATGTTGCCTACTTTCTTTAGTCAAGTATGATAACTAAAAATGTTGTCTAGAAAGGTAGCACACTGGATATGATATCTAATGTTTTCTAGCTCGGCAGCTCACTAGGTACTGTTTTCGAGGTAAGATTTCGATGCCCAAAAATGCTGTCTAGAAAGGCAGCTAACTAGGTCTCATCCCCGAAATGCTGTTTAGTGTGGGTACAATTCCTAAAATGGCTGTCTAGAAAGGTAGTGCACAACAATGTTCTCTAGGTAAGTAAGGCAACCTAGGTAGGTAGCTCACTAGATATGTCTAATATTCACTTTGTTCGATGCCAAAACATGCGGTGCATATAGGAAGATCATTTGGTACAATGCCCAAAACTGCAGTCTAGGAAGGTAGCGCACTGAGTATGATGCCCACAATTGCTGTCTAGGCAAACAGGTAATAAGCTTTTGTTGCTTGAAAATGCAGTCTAGGTGACTCAATAGGTATAATGACCTAAAATGCATCCACCTCCGTAGATGTGCTGGCCAAAAATGCTGTCTGTGTAGGCGTATAACAAGGTTTTACGTTCACATTTATGCATTTAGCAGATGAAAATGATGCTTAAAATTGCTACTTAGGCAGCACAAAAGGTATAATGTTTTAAAGGAATCCAGATAGGCAGCTCAAAAAAAAAATGCTGTCTAGGAAGATAGCGTACTAAGTATGATGCACACGATTGCCGTCTAGGCAAAAAGCTAATAATGCCTATAGTCAAATAATGCCTGAAAATGCCATCTAGGTAGTTGTCTCAATTGGTATAATGCCCTAAAGTGCATCTAGAAAACCAGCGCACTAGATCTGATGACCAAAAATGCTGTCTGGGTAGGCAAATAATAAGGTTTTACATTTGCATTTAGCTGACAATATGATGCTCAAAGTATCATGCCCCCAAATGCAGTCTAGGCAAACAGTTAATAAGCTTTTGATGCCCAAAAAATGCCATTTAGGTATGCCTAAAAAAAAAAATAAAAAAAAAAAATAAAAAAAACGCATCCAGCAAGGCAGTTCAAGAGGTATTATGCCTAAAAACGCTGTCTAGGAAGCAAACGCTCTAAGTGTGATGCTCATAAATTCTGTCAAGGCAAACCAGTAATAATCTTGTTATGCTCAAAAAAGGCATCTAAGTAGGAAGCTCTCTAGGTACGATGCCCAAAAATGCTGTCAAGGTAGTTTCCTGGGTTTTGAGACGGTCATAATGTCACAAACCACTAATCCTGGACACAGACTTTAAATCAGACAAACCTAAAACGTCAGCCCACAAACAAACAAATATGACTTTCGTTTAACTGTTTTCCTTTTTTTTCTGTTTTGTCTTAACAAACCACTTAAAAAACAAGACGAAAAAAAAACCCCAAAAGACAAATACATGCAAATGAAAAGAAATTAAAAACAAACACAACCACAACTTTTCACAAAAATGGATCCAACATCATCTCGCTTTAACCTTCTTGTCCAAGACAATAAAGACCATGCGTAATTTCCCATTATCAATTATTAATCACCATATTTCAGGAAGCAGCAAGCACTTACCCTCCTGACAAAAGAAGCGCATCACTGCGCCGGGCTCCAGGCTACACATATTTCACTTCACCCCTGTTTTAGACTAATATGCAAATGGCCCATATTTCTGGATAAAAGCGTTGCTAATGGTTTTCCCTCCTTTTTTCCTCCTCCTGTCACAATCCGTATTCTCAGTGTGTGGCCGCTGTCACAGTCGAGCTATTCTTCTCCTCTCCTCTCCTCTCCTCATCAGTTCATTTACACGATTCGCCACATTAACGATATTAGCCGGGCTGCCTTCGGCTGTAATTTACACCGACACAAACACCCAGCTTTCCGCTGATAGCCGCCTCGGGCGCATTTTTAAATGATAAAATAGAGCAATTACAAGAATGTCATCACAAAGTGTGTGCGCACACACGCACACGAGCGGAGAGTGCAATTTGCTGACACGCAAATTTAGTCACAATGAAAACCGAGGTTTAAAGTCAAGACGGAATTAGCTCTAAAAACTCATTTCGATTATTTTAATCACTTACACTTTCGCATATATTTTTCAAATATTTATTTTAAGACCAATCTCAAATGGTACAAGTGTTTCTTAGTCAAAAATAAACATCTGAAATTTCAACCGTTTTGTTGAAGTCTTTTACTACTTTATGTATTTATTTTTATGTTCACCTCAATTAAAAAAACATCAGCATGCAATTCAACATGTTCAAGACTTCACACACACACACACACACACCTGCCTGTCGTTCATGATCCGCTGCTCGACTCACATCATTAGTTTCCATAGCAGACCGAGTGCCATCAAACGGAGCGCGCTCAGTGCAGCTCTGCTCTCCTCCGTCTGAGCGCGGAGCGTTCGCGTACCTGCCCAAAGCCATCGCTGCCGCAATCCTTCCTGATTCTCCTCTCTCTCTCTCTCACGCACACACACTCTCCGCCAAATCAACAGCTGGCCTTTGTGATGTCATCCCTCCCCCAGCCAATCATAACGCCCTGAGGGCTGGGTGCAGTATGTCAGCGCTAAGCAGGGCTCCACCCTCGAGAGCCAATCAGATGGCCCCTGTGGACCGGAGAGAGAGGCAGACGGCAAAGACACACACACACACACACACACACACACACACACACACGACCAACTGTGGCGAAGTGCCACTGTGGGACAGTCTGTCAGGGTAGGAGCACGCCAGCACTGCAAATCCACCTTATTCTGTTGCAAAGGGTGCATATAAGCTACCCGTCGAAATCAGTGCCGCAGTCACACACACGCCCTACTTAAAGTGACGTCCCCATGTGCCTCAAAAATCTGCACATTTTTGAGAACAAAATAGTACCTGCTGGTTAGGTAGAGGTAGAGGGTGGTTTGGTAGACACCCCGGTTTGACAAGCAATCCCAGTTTCCATTGCTGACTGACACGGGGACGTGAGGTCACTGGGAAAAGTGGGTCACGGAAAACAATTTGCGAGTTTATGTCGAAATGGAGCCCGAAAGAAAAATGGTTTTGAATATGAACAAAAGGTTCACTACAGCCAAACAAGCGTGCTTTACGACTAAACAATTTCCAGACAAAACTAATAAAACTCTGTCTACGCCCAGAAACGCTATTCGTTCGCAGTTTAGTAGGTTTGATGATGCACAAATTTCATTCTGTAGGCAGCTCAATGGGTATGACACCAAAACTGCTGTCTAGAAAGGGAGCTTGCTATGTTTGATGCCCAAAAATTCTGTCTAGATAGGGAAGTAACCTGGTAAAATGCTTATAAATCATGTCTAGGTATGGTTTTCATTAATACACCGTTACAAAAAATTGACAAATAAAAAAAAATTGACATGAAAATATGACAAAATGATTAGAAAAACTGCTAGATTATCAATAATCCAACAATGTTTTTGAATAGCTGAATGAATACCAGTAAACTGAAGCCTGTTCTCTATGACACATATGATTAATCAGATATTCTAGATATACAACATAAACTTACCATTACAACTGGTATCTGCACAAAATGACACAAATGCAAGTGAACTTGAACACGTTACATGCTAACCAGAATGTGTTACTCCTGTTTGTTGATGCACGGCCAACTAAAGCACAAAGAATTCACAACACACTATAGTTTTCTCATTATAATGTTGCGCGTATGGCAGATTGGCGCTGCACATCTTGCACTTTACTGTATTTTCATTTACTTTATCAAGATCATCTAATTCCAGACCTCCCTGCATGTTCGGCACCATGATGAGAAACTACTTTAATAAAAACAAAGGCCTGAAAAATATTATGAGGATAAAATAACACTGATGGATTGTTAATAAAATCAAATCAATCTTTTTGAAAAATAAATGACTAAAAGGAATATACCTTTGCGATGACGCTGAACAGTAAATGAATACACAACTGTATTTTCATTATCAAAGTAATTCGGGCATCACTGCGTACTTTCAAATATAGTTTTTGCATTATTTTGCCGGTCTAGATAGCATGCTGTCCTAACACTAACCAGATCTCAGGAACCGTCCCAAATGCTGCAATAACCAATAATGATTTTTAATTCACGGTGAACGTCGTTTTCATGGCCGATCACCGCCGTCATGCTAACTAGGTAAAACGCTCATGAACACTGTCAAGGTAGGCAGTTTACTAGGTTTGACACTCAAAACTGCTGTCTAGATAGGGAGGTCAGGTTTTACACCTAAAAATGCTGCCTAAGGTAACTAGGATTTATGCCCAAATTTGAGTCAACTTAGGCAGTTCTCTAAGTATCTGTCTAGATAGGTGATCTCAATAGGTTTAACGCCAGATGTTGTCAAGATAGGCAGCTCACTATATGAGATCAAAAAATGCTGTCTAGACAAGTAAGACGGCAAAAAAGCCACATTGACTGACATTGAAAGCCACATTGGCTTTCTCGTTTAGTACTCAGAAACCCTGTCTAGAAAGGAAGGCCAACATGTTATCAGAATGTCATAAAGGTAGGTAGCTCACAAGGCATGATGCTCAAAACCACAGTCTAGGTAGACAATTCAAACCAAAAATGCTTCCAGACAAAACAATATATCTAGACAAAACTACAAATTAACAAACAATCATAATCTTGACATGATGGTGACTGACTGCGACAACAACTACCACCGTTTTTGCTGAAAAAAAAAGGAATAAAAGTGGAACTGACAGTTGCACAAAGCTAGTCAAGTTAAAGTAAAACTCCCCATTCACCGAGCGGATCCTTTCAGTGAAAGAGAAAATCTGCAAAAATTCCAGCTAAACGGCGCATTACATGCGTCTCATTTGCATAACAAAAGACCAGAGGGGGGGACGACTGGCACTGTTGGCTAATTGTAGCCCAAGATGCCGTTAGCCTGCGGAGGAAATGTGACAGCCGCGTTTATTCTACCTTCCCCCTGATGGTGTCCGCAAGTATGGTGGGAATAGCCTCAGGATAAGGGTCGGGATTTGCAGACACCTTCTAATAAGCATGTTGGGGGCAGGGGCGGATAGCGCTTTGCTTTGGCAGTAGCGTGACCAAGAAATGTTACCTATGTAAAACAACAAGAATAAATGAAAAAGATATGGATTACTGAAGCTGTGGAGACAGCGGGAGGTAGCACAGTAGTAATTTGTATCCGATATTATCTCATTAGGGAGAAATGTCCAGCTCCACACTGATTACCGAAAGACAGAACAGGTCAATAACTCCGTAGCGCCCCAAAATACCACGGCGCCATAATTCACCAAAACAGTCATTATTCTCGTTAATACGGAGGAAAGAGAGAAGGTCTGCTGTCCGCCGGCTTTTCCAGCCATGTAAGAACAGAATGAGAAAACGTGTTGACATTTAAAGGTGACCGGTCACAACGGTCATTTCTCTGGTCTAGGTGACACCTCGGGGCAGCTCCGAGACCGGGATGCATCCGAGAAAAATCAGTCGATGAGAGTTTTGTGGAAATCTGGAAGCAAGACGCTCTCAAGGCGATAACAAATCTTACCAAAAAAACAAAGTGGTCCTGCTCTAGAGTACTTACTGGGTGAACAAGGTGCAGAGGGTGAAAGGGTAACATTCAAGATGACAGGTTTTTATCCAAAAGCATAACAAGTTAACTTTGATATCTATTCAGTTTGACTGAAGAATACTGATCGCTCCTTCACGCAAACGTCTGGCTTATAGGTTTAAAGTACTTTTTGGCTGAACAAGGTGCACGAGGCAAAAAGGTTCAATTCTAGATGATAGCATATATTTTGTAAAAAGCATAACAGCAGAACAAGGTGCTCCTGACTTCTTTTGATCACCAATTCAATCAATGTAATGACCAATTCAAAAGTCCAGCTCTAAATGCAAATTACTTTTTAGCATAACAGTGCACACAGCGTGACAAGGCAACATTCAAAATGCTAATTAATATTTTGCCAAAAAAATGTATCAAGGTGATTATAGCCCATTTCGGACACCGATTTAACTATTTATCACTTAGGTCAGTGGTTCTCAACCGGTGGGGCGGGGGGGGGCGCGAGCAGGCTACAGGATGGGTGGAAAAAAAATGATTTTTTTTTTTTTTTTTTTTATCACTAAACTACTGTCATAAAAAGTTATAGTTTTGTATAAACATTGCTCCTGAATAAAAAATTTAATGTGTTTGGACTGATTTAAAAAAAAAGTTTTGAACAAATTAGATTGGTTTTGTCGATAGCGAGCGCAAATGCAGGTGATAAGCGGATTTTATTAAGCGAGTCATTGATTCGTTTATTCAAACGATTCGTTCAAATGGCCGATTCATCAAGAATGAGACAGATGTTTGTGCATGGGTCATTGAATCTTTGACTCAACCGATTCGTTCAAAACGCTGAATCATTCAAAACACGATTGAGTGTTGCTGTGAGATTCGCTATGCTGTGATCTTTGTTTGGATTCATTGCATCTATTTTCGCTGCTAAAATAAACCAAGACAGTCATTATTTCGTCTAAAATGTAAGTGACTTAATATTATTAACTTGTTTGTTGAACTGTCATGAAATCAGTGTCACATTTTCAATTGTGAGCTGATGGTAAATGAAGTGATGGTCAATTGTCAGCTCTCTTGGTCGTCAGGTCGTGTGATGTATGTTGCTGAACTGCATTCAAATGTTATAAATATTATAAAAACACCACATTTTGAAATTTAACTGCACTAATTTAACTTCAGTTTAGTTTATTTGTGTGTGCTGCGCTCATAGACTTTAGAAAACAGCGCTCATTTGTTTAATTTCTCCTCGAGAAGCTGCGCAAGCCTCAAAAGTTTAAGGTCCTTCACCCTGACTGAGTCGTATTAGTCGTATAACTGTCGTATTAGTTTTTCCATATTCGTCATTTTTTGGCTCTCAATTGTCAAAAACACCCCTCAAATATTTGCTACGGATGCGAAAAATGCAGAAAATCGAACCATCCGAATGAATTTTTATGACGGACGGAAGTTTCAGAGGCTGCAAACGTATAAAACGTGAGGTCGTATTAAGTTTATATATATATATTATATATATTATATTATATATATATATATATATATATATATATATATATATACAAATAAACTAGTCAGAATATACGCTACAGTTAAAGCTTTTGAAAAATATTAAACTATTTTAAAGCAGATGATGCCTACTATTAGGCCTAGTAATAATAACAATAATCAAGCATAAATTAATATCAGAGGTCTGGTGCCAATTCCCAATTATAGCAATAGCCTAGTAATGATAATATGCCTACTGATGATAATAATAATAATAATAATAATAATGATAATAATAACAACAACAACAACAATAAAGTGGGCCTAATAATAATAGCCTAGGGCTATCTATCTAAGGTGGCGGGGTGTGGCCGCGGGGTGTGGCCGCGGGGGTGGGGGTGGGGGGGGGACTCTGGGTGGGTACTGGGGCCCCAACTGCAATGAACCAGCTTTGGGGGGGCCCAGCTTGCAAAAGGTTGAGAACCCCTGACTTAGGTGATTATAGCCGCTCTTGGGCATCAATTCAGCTCTCTATCACTGTACTCTCATTAACAAAGTCTGGCTCTACAGTCACACTACTTTTTGGGGGAACAGAGTGAAAAGGTAACATTGAAAACAATAAATACATAGTTCAGTCATGAAACTCTAGATGGCGTTCAAGCTGCGATTATTTTTTATGCACAGCTTGTCATTGAAGAATGGCTTCAACTGCTAATCCATCTGGAAGCACAGCAGTTTGAGTCGGTTATAAAGTACATTTGAAAAAGCATCGCGCAAACATCTTTCCAGACATGAGAAGCATTGATTAACATCTTGTCTGACAAAAGACAACATTTAATAACACGTTTTTACTCCAAACTCAAACAGTTGAGCATCCTTCTGTGAGATGATGTGGTTTCTTACACAGAATAAGGCAGTCGTGTGTTTATTAGCCATGTTTAATCAGTCAAAGCGTTTCAATCTTATGTTTATTCAGCTACAGCAATATGACGCGTTATCTTCTGCTGCGAAGCTTATTGAGTTTCTGGGCAAGAGCGCCCTCTGGCTTTCAGTTGGAGAAGCATGTACTACTGATCACAGAGCCGTACAGCTCTGACAAGCTGCACATTCAATAATCGCAGCCTTAGCCAATTGTGTGCGATTTAAACGCGATAAATTGTGCGGCCCTGGCGCAGGCTGATAGGTCCTTAACGCAAGCTGATATTACAGCATTAACTACTTGGAACAAACCGATTGGTCCATGTCACTTCTGCAGCCAAATAGCTTGTTGCTCACACATTTAAATAGCTGCTTAGTTACATTCACTATAACCCTCCACCTTCCCCAGCTCCACCTGTATAGATCTGCTATGGGTTACTGATATTTGCCATGAGCAGCAGCACCATGTCTTAATCGCAGCAGCGTATTGGCGTATGTATTAGCAGTAGCAATTTCCTGTACTTGCACTGCAGCGACAATCTACATCAGCGTAGCAGATCTATTCCGCCAAAACCAAATACATTAACATTGTCATATGCATTACCATGCTAAAAATCTTCTGTGAGTTGTCATGATTGAACTAATATTTTGCTAAAAAGCATTTATATCAGTTTCATTCGCACATAACATTTCCTGACACTTCCTATGCAAAAGATGGGATTTATAAAAACCTTGACAGTAAAATTTGTGCACCTGCATGCAAACTCTGACTCCATGAATACAAACTCTTTTACCAGAGTGAGAAAAGTAATGACGTAAACGATTTTAAACTTTCATTTTGATATATACTTTTACATTATTATTCCACTTTCATTAATGGTGATAAGCAATGAAATTGCACAGAAGTTAAACTAAAATGATTTGAATTTAGATATGGATGTGCTACTTTTGGTCACTTTCCACACGCCGTTTTAATGACAGCAAAGAGTGATGGGGCACAATAATTCACTGCAGATCTCATGTTTTGACAAAATATTTTGGCGAGAACGATGATCAGTGATGAACACTTCGATATTATGGCAAACACTGCTGGATTTGGTGGTCGAACGGTCCATTGTAATGTGTATGGCGCAAATGGCATTTATAGTCCGTATCAAATATTTTCCAATGTCTCTGATGGTGTTGCATAGTAAGGTAAGGTTATGCATAGTAAAACTAGGCGTTGTAAGCTCCATATACGGAGATTTCGGGGAGGGAACAGGGTGGAGATACACACATGCACAATCTTACACTGACAGATGCATGAATTTATAAATCTGAAAACTTGTGTGTACGTACACTTTTAGGATGAAATCTACAGAAAGTTTATAAATGAGGCATCTGGTGATTATGGCCTATTTTGGAACAATTGAACAGCATTAAACAGCATAATAATAGCATATAACACAGAAACACACACAAATGGGCAGAAAGATTCAAAGTACCTTTTGAGTGAACAAGGTGCATAGAGAAAACAGGTACAATTTTGTACAATCTATATATTTATTTTGGTGATTTTGGCCTCTTTTGGACACCTGTATGGCTATAAACTCCATAACACTGCTCTACATTCAATGTAGTTTTTGGGTGAACAAGGCACACAGGGTGCAAAGGTAGCCTTCAAAACTATAACTAATTTTAAACAAATTTTGCTTACCAAAGTGAATGCGGCGTCTTTTGGACACCAGATCAACTACATATCACTTTACACTGCTTAACGCAATCGTCCAGCTTTAAATTTACAGAACTAAATGGGTGAACAGGGCACATACGGTGAACAGGTAAAGTTCACAATCACAAAAAATTAACAAATTGATCTTGAGCTCCTTTGGACACCAGTTCAACTGCATTTCACAGCACTGGTTTAATTTGTTAACCCAAATGGCAGTTTTTTTGTTGAACTGAGAGCACAAGCACCAACTAGGTAAAAAGTCATTAAATAAAAGTCATCTCATTGTCTATAATGAATGCGGCGCTGCAGAATGAAGTGACGCTCAGGTGAAAGGGGTGCGCAGGTGAGAATCCTCCTGTGGTGATGCAGATGAGCTTGTACGAACAGGAGCTCGTGGATCATTCCTTACCGCAGCGCCTCTCGCGCACGAACATTAATATTCGGCGTGACAGAAACAGGCCGGCGGCAAAGAAAACCAGGACGCCTAACAATACGCTGCATGAGCGTTTAAAAATATATATAAATAAAATAACAGCTGAACAATCGCAGTGCAAGAACCCCACTGCAAGTCTATGCATCATGTCAGCGTTTTACAAGAAAAATTATGTTCACGTACCAGATACTGTTTGGCTGCTGGAAATCTGAATGGCCAAAGATCTCGATTTTAAATGCAAAATGTTGCAGATTATAATATCTGCGATATCACCGATGTGACCGTGAGTTGTAATTGATGTGTGATGTCGAGTGGATACGTACGGAGCAGACACCACAGTTTATCAAGTCATGAAGTAAAATATCGAGCTTTTTTAACGAAAAAGCGTAACTTTGGTCACGTACGGAAGAGTGTAAGCGTTTTGAACTGCGAGAGGCGTTACACTTTCTTTGTAAGTTAAATACGGAAGGCGGTCTGGCAGACGTTGGTTATTTTACTTTGTAACTTGATAAATATGGATATTTTTCTTACACAAATGCATCGATTTGCTTCAGAAAGCCTTTATTAAGTATGTGGAGTATGTTTATGATGGATGGATGCACTTTCTTGAGCTTTATACTCATTGGTCCCATTCACAGCCATTATAAAGCTTGGATGCATCAGGATATTTCTTAATATAACTCCTACTTGTTCATCAGAAAGAAGAAAGTCATCTAGGATGGCTTGAGGGTGAGTAAAGCTTGCGGTAATTTTCATTTCAAAGTCTTTTAATTTGTATCTATTGTATTTATCTACTGCCTGTCAATTACGGGTGTGCGATATATATCTTGTGCGATAATGTTTGAACGATATGCCAAATCATATTAGAGTATTTCACTCAATCTAAACGCTGCATGAAGTGTTCACGAATTCAATGCGTGATGCAGCTAAGCATATACTAAGTACTATTGGTGCACTTTGACAGAAACACCACACTCGCGCGTCTGCAGCAGACAGAGCAAAATCAGAAACACATACGCAACAAACGTTGGCCTAATCATTTAGCAAGAAGCGACAGATGGAAAGATATAACAAACGCTGTCTCCAATTACATTGCCACAGCTAGTACAATAAAACAATTTAGAATGATGCAAAATATCGTCTGATTATCGTTATCGGAAAAATCCAAGAAAATATCGAGATATCATTTATTGTCGATACCGTACACTGTAATGAATTGCTGTAAAAATTACAGCAATATTTTACAGCAGATGGCTGTATTCTTAATAATACAGCATATTGCTGTAAACTGCAATGCATTCTGGGGGGCGTGGCGCTTTGACTCAAAATTACAGGATATTACTGTAAATTTCAAGCATAAAGAGGCATTGTAGGATTTTCAAAGGTTGAGATTGTGGTAGCAGCAAGAGAGAGTGGTCTACAACTGTGGTAAGTGACTTATTTAATTAAAAAAAATACAGCAAATTTTTAAAAAAAAATGTTAATCAAAGAATACAGTAAAATTCTGTAAATTAAATTATAGTAATGGTACTGTAAAAATTACAGTAACTGGCTGGCAACCCTGCTGCCAGTATTATACTGTAAAATTTACAGGTAATTTTTAACAGTGTACAAGCCTACAGTATGCAGATTCACTCCCTTGCAAAATCACCTCAATCATTCTAGAATGATTAATTCTTTCCAAATAGAACTATTGAAGTCATCCGGTGGACTGTTTTCAAATCGCAATATATTGCGCAGAAAAACAAAAAATTGCAGTGTCAATTCTTTCCCATATCCTGCAGCCCTAATCTGAATCTGCATGCATTAAAAAGCATCTCGGGACTAAAAAAAAAAAAACTAAAATTATTATTAAAAAATTTAAAAAATAATTATTTCCCGCCAAAGATATAATACAGAAAAAAAAATTACTTTTAATAAAAACAAATTAAATGTAGATGAATGTGGCAACCCAAAACTAGACACATTTTACTTAAAAATATTTTTAATCATTCAATGAATTTAAGCACTAAATAATGAAATATAAAATAGCAGGTAAGCCGTTATCTACGGTTGATGCACAAAAATGTAGTCCAGGAAAACAGCTCACTAGATTTGATGATTAAGTAGGCAGTTCACCAAGCATGAAACAAACAAACAAGAAAAATCAGTAGAATGTGGATGAGACAAAGCAGCTAAAAATATAAAAAATATTTCCAATTACTCATTATTCAGGGACTTATAAATGGAAAAAAACAAAACATTTTTGAACACTTTTCAAATAAATAAATAAATAAATAAAAAGTGTTAAAAATCAAGAGCCAATGCTAAAATTACGTACCAAAACATTTAAAATAGCATTTTACCATTCAACAGTATGCAGTATGTAGTATGTATACTGTGCACAGTATGCAAATTTTGTATGCATTGAATAACAGGATGATCTACATTTGCCTAAAAACATAAAGCACACAACAAAATATAGGCGTCTAAAATCAGGGTGTAAATGGCCAGGTTAGATAAGTGTCAATCATAAAACTGACTTTTAATAAAAGAAAAAAAAGTGTCTTTTAATAACAAAAACACACTTATTGTCTTGACACATCTCCTCCTGGTGGTTTAATCACCTGCAAAGGCCCTTATGAATGAAGCCTGGAGCTCCAGAAGCTACAAAGATCAACCCTAAAGCTACAAAAACACATCAGCGCTGCGGCTAAATGAAATAAAGCATATTAAAGCATGAACATATCTGTGATTTACACACCTGCGTGTTTATTTACTCCTCACGTGCCTGATCTCTCCTTGGCCCTGATATACAAGATCATTTATCACATTTACTTCAAATACACGAGAAGCAAAACGCACAGGCTGTTTAGAAAACACGCTTTGACACTAAAACGACACATTGTCAGTCATCTGAGACTGATATTTGCTTTAAAAGCATTACAAATAGATTAAACTACTGTGGTGTGTTAGCACACATGGTAAAGCTAAATTAGTTTAAACACACATACAGCTTTTCAAGAGCATTCAAATTCGCGGGAATAACACCAAAAATCGTGATATTAAAGCGTTAAGGATGGTAATGTATACAAGGCTTACCTGTAAGAGAGATAGACGAATAAATATTTGAAGTAATGAAGAGAAATATTGAGTCTAATGGCTGCTAAAGGCTGAAGTCAAAGCTGTCGGTCTGTCAGCGGCATTGAAGACAAAATATTCAAACACCTGGAAGTGAAAATACTATTCGAGGCGGTGAAGTGGCAAAATTATACCGAAAGAGGGCGCAAGGTGGCTCAATTGAACGAGGACGAAATCTATATATTTCATCATAAATTATTATTATAGCCACTTTAAATTGAGATGTAGTAAAGGCTTGCGAGAATTCAAAGATATATAAATATTGTAAACAAAAACTCAAAATAATTATTAGTCTAATTTTTGTAGATAAACAATACAAGATATACCGCTATCTCATACTGTTTATTTATTTAATTAAGAAGTATACATATTAAGCTTTAAAGCAACTTTAAAATGCAATGAGCTTAAATTTAATTGAACTTTATATTAATAAAAAAGTAAAAAGAATAGTTTTTTTTATTAAAAATAACAAATGATGTTCTATCATCTTTATTCTAAACACCTCAATAATGTTATATCATTATTTATTTTAATGACGAATAGGATTAAAGTATCTCGTAATTCATACATTAAAGATTACTAACAGTAAATGTGTTATTTCTTAATTGAATTTATTGGAAGTGTAAACTTTTCCTTTTGAATCTTTGTGACAAAGATAACTTTTCATGTCACGTGACACGAGATCAACCAATCGGTGGCCAGTATTTACGTCCCGGAAAGATTGCTCTGTTTATGCGCTTCTCCGCTCTAGGTTTTGTTACATTTCTAAGATCCACAGAAGGGTGAAAGAAGCCCAGTGAGTGGCATTTACTCTTACAACTTACTGTATTGGATTAAAAGTACACATTCGCCTGTTTTTTTTGTTGTTGTTTTTTTTTTAAAAAAAAGAACACCGTGGCACCTTAACTTTTTAAATAAATTCATTTGAAGGTGTCAGACACACTCAACTCAGCATTAGTTGGCAGTTCAATTTTTTATATGTCAACATATTATCAGTAACAAAACAAAAATAACAAACAGTATACGGATATATATTTTTATTTCCAGCAAACTGCCACTCGTCGCGTGGATATGACGCACGGCGTGTTTTGTGACGCCATTCACTGTATTGCCGCGAAATGTCAAATCATGGCAGTAGGAAATCAGAAAGTCGTGTCCCGGTGAGTGTGAATAAGGAATGCAGTATTATATTATGATGTATTTGTTTTGTTTTCTTTTTGTGGATAATTTAGTACCACAATGCATCTCATTTAGTGTTATGAATCTTACTGCATGTATTTGTGATATACAGAGTGTGAAAACAATGAGACGTCAAGTCAAAGCAGGTCCAGAGGGGGTTTCCCTCCATGGCAGGGATTCACTTGAAGTCCTTCCACAGAAACTGCAGGAAAAGCTGATGCCCTTCCAGAGAGAGGGTGTCTGTTTTGCCCTATCAAGAGATGGACGGTCAGTTTACTTCTTTACTTTTTAAAGTTTCTATTTTATATCTGAAACTACGTTTCCCTCCTCAAATGTATTGGGTTTTTTTTTTTGTTGTTGTTGCTCATAATCAGTTTTTCCTTCTTGATGTCCAATTCTGTTCTCATCTTTATTCCAAAGTGTATAAATATACAACAAATGAGGCGAAAGAATTGAAACTTGGATGTTAGAAATGAGTAGCACTTGCATAACATAAATGCACATCTTTCAAAACTTTAAGACAAATCTCAGATGCATACAAATGCAATCGATACGCTTAAGGCTACATTTATTTTAAATTGTTTATAATATTTCATAATATCACTGATTTTACTGTGCTTTTGATCAGTAAATGCAGCCTTGGTGAGCAAAAAAGACTTCTTTCAAAACCATGCTTTATTTTTTTTTTTAAATAAATAATGGTTGAATATAAAGTAATGATAAAATTAAAAGAAGTTACAAAAAATTGGTAATTCCTACAATTTAACCTTAAAGGATTAGTTCACTTGAGAATGAAAATTTCCTGATAATTTACTCACCCCCATGTCATCCAAGATGTTCATGTCTTTCTTTCTTCAGTCGAAAAGAAATTAAGCTTTTTGAGGAAAACATTCCAGGGGTTTCTCTTTATAGTGGACTTCAGTGGGGTTCAATGGGTGGAAGGTCCAAATTGCAGTTCCAGTGCAGCTTCAAAGCGCTATAAACAATCCCAGACGAGGTATAAGGGTCTTATCTAGCAAAACGATCTGTCATTTTCTAAAGAAAATGAAAAAATATATACCTTTTAACCACAAATGCTCGTCTTGCGCTAGCTCTCTTCTTCTTCTTCTTGTAATATTCCAGCCCTCCACAGTATTACTGTATTACTGCCCTCCACAGGTCAAAGTTTGAACTAAATTGTCATATCCTATATGCTAGTAGTGCAACTATTTAAGAATTAGTTCAAACTTTGAGCTGTGAAGGTCAGTAATACACTTAGCAGCGTTTACACTGCTGGAATTCTACAAGAAGAAGAAGAGAGCTAGGCTGCGTTCAAGTTTTTGTTTGCCCTTCCCTGGCTAACCTCACTCAGTCTCATTGACTCGGATGTATGAGGCCCATTGATGTAAGAGGGCAATGATGGCTATCCTTTCTGGTCCGAGCCTATAGAAGGCCTACTGTGGCATAAGTCACGCAAAATTTGAGTGATGGTTATGGGAGGAATGTGCAACAACACACAGTGCATTGCACTCGGCTGTGTGTCCTCAGACCAATCAGTGAGAATGGCTACGTCCAAATCCTATTTTTGTGCATATTCAATTGAAATCCTATCAGATTTTGCATGTGTGAAAGGTTACATTGTCAAGTTACATTCATTTTAGGTTGAAATCTGTTTCAGTTTGACTACTCTGATCGGATTTTGATTTGTGTGACTTTTTCACTGCACGTAAAGCACGTCAGACGTTGTTATAGGAAACATGCTGAAAGTGGAAACAAGGTTGTGTTGTTGTGGAGACATGTTTTGAAACCGGCGGAGGCAACAGCGTGGAATAAAGCTGCCACCTGCGTTTTTGCACCTGCCTCAGAAGACGCAGTAGTACAGCGCCATGGCTGCACATTATCATGTTGTAAACTGTATTGCAAACCCCTCTGTGTTTGTGATCGTTGTTGTTGTGTTTGCTGTATACTTACCAACGCAACGTCATTGCCGTAGAAACCAGTGTAGATATTTTAAGGAAAACGAAAGAGCAGCACAAATCGGATCTAAACAGATGCGATACACAATGTGGACAGTCAATCATTTTAGATCAGATTCCAATTGGATACACAAATAATCATATTTGGACTGACAATGTGAACATACAGTGGTTCCCAAACTTTTTAGAGTGGAGTACCCCTGAGGAATTTAACATCCTTCTGCCTACCCCCTCTCTTCCACTTAGACTGCAGTCACACCTTTTCCATAAGGAACAATATTTGTCAAATTAAAAGGGTTAGTTCACCCAAAAATGAAAATTCTTGGTAAGACCTTCATTCATATTTGGAACACAAGTTAAGATATTTTGGATGAAATCCGATGGCTCAGTGAGGCCTCTATTGCCAGCAAGATAATGTACACTTTCAATGCCCAGAAATCTACTGAAAACATATATAAAACAGCTCATGTGAGTACAGTGATTCAACCTTAATGTTATAAAGCGACGAGAATACTTTACGAATCTTTTGTTTCGAATCAGTGGTTCAGATCGCGTATCAAACTGACAAAGTCATGTGAACTATTGAAATTGCGAATCATTTATGATGTAACGAAGCCTCGTTTACTGAAAAATCATGTGACTTTGGTTCTCCAAACCACTGATTCAAAAAAAAAATTCGTAAAGCTTCGAAGCAGTGTTTTGAAATTGGCCATCAATAAATATTGTTCAAAAGACATTATTTTGTTTTTTTGACACTCAAAAAGTATTCTCGCAGCTTTATAATAGTCAAGTCAAGTCAAGTCATCTTTATTTATATAGCGCTTTTTACAATGCAGATTGTGGCAAAGCAGCTTTACATTAATAAGAAAATGGTGTCATTGTGCAGCTTATTCTATATATTATTGATTCATTCCGTTCCAAATATCAGTAGTTATTAGTCTAGTTAATTTAGGTATATCAGCACTGCAAGTGTCCCCAACGTAAGCAAGCCAAAGGCAACAGCGGCAAGGAACCAAAACTCCAACAAATGGAGAAAAAAACCTCGGGAGAAACCAGGCTTAGTCGGGGGGCCAGTTCTCCTCTAGCCAACAGTGAACACTTGTCTGATACTCAGGCAGAGTTACAGGTCATTAAACCGATTTGGAATCGCAACAGTCAAAATATTTAATCTAATTCCATGTAGTTTAAGATCTTTTTGATCACGCCGGTATGGGACGGTTTGTTGGGATATGTGCCACTGGCTGATGAGTCGGTAAGGTCTTCACAAAGGATGAGCTAGTTAACACAGTCTCCGCCGACACCACAGGCCACATTGCTGCCGCACACAGGCGCAGGTTCCCCGTCCGACCCGGACACGGCCCAGATCCAGCCAATCACGTTAATTGGTAAACCTCGGGATAAGCAGAGAGACAAAAAATTAGCGTAGACGCCATTCTTCTTCTGATGTACCGAGTACATCTGGTGTTATAGGAAGTGATCCCGGTTCCGGCTGACCTGATCTATGCAGCCTAACAATCCTTTAACGGATATGAAGACAAAAGTTTATAGTGCGTCATGTGTATGCCAGGTTAAATAGATGCGTTTTTAGTCTAGATTTAAACTGACAGAGTGTGTCTGCTTCCCGAACAATGCTAGGAAGATTAAGGTTGAACCACTGAATTGAGGCTATTTGTTCTTTATGGCTGTAAGTGCTACATCCTCACTTTTACATTGTCAAAAACTGCAGTAATTTAGCGCGATCCGCTAAGGCAGCAGACTCTGCATGCAACCTGTCATATGCAAGCTGCTTGTGTGGATGCAGATAGTTTTGACCTTAAAAGATGAGGTAGGTTTGATTTGGATGTCATGGATTTACATCATTTTGCCTTCTAGAAATGCATGCTCGGTTTTGATGTTATTTTAAGGCAGCATAGAATATGAACAGCAGAACTCAGCATTTTGTTTGCGCACCCGCTCTCATGTACCCACAGAGGTACGCGTACCCCAGTTTGGGAACCAGTGCCCTAAGATGTCCACTGTTGAAAGCATGAACAAGCGTCTGAACTAGACCTTGGAGCAGTGGAAGAAGGTAGCTTGGTTCGATGAGTCCTGTTGTCTTTTACATGACGTGGATGGTCTTGTACGTGTGCGCCACTTATCTGGGGAAGTGATGACTCAGCCGGTGGAGGGAGTGTGATTTTTGGGACAATATTCTGCATTTATGTGTACATAAATTTGCCACTTGCCACCTACCTAAACATTGTTGTAGACCAGGTACACCCCTTCATGACAGTGGTGGAAATATTTCAGCAGGATAATGCACCCTGCCACACTGAATACATTGTTTGGGAATGGTTTGAGGAACATGATGAAGAGATCAAGGTATTGCCCTGGCCTCCAAATTCCCCAGATCTTAATCCAATAGAGCATCCATAGGATGTGCTGGAACAACAAGTTTGATCCACAGAAGCTCCACTTCGCAAACCTAGGACTTGAAGAATCAGCTGCTAACGTCTTGGTGCCAGATATCGCAGGACCCCTTCAGAGGTCTTGCAGACTCCATGCGTTGGCGGGTTGGTGCTGTTTTGGCACTATGCGGAGGGCCAACAGCATGTTAGGAAGGTGGTTATAATTTTTTTTTTGGCTCATCAGTGTATATATACTTTTGGTACCCCTGTGTTTCTAGTAAATTTGTTACATGTTGTTTCTAGAAACGGAACACTTTTCTATCTTTATATTTCAATCTATATGTCTGTCTATCGTTCTATCTTTTAACCTGAGCCAGATTAAAGCTGGTGAGGATCTAATTTACTCCAGTTCTGTCAGTCAATGTCCTGGGTCAGATGGGTCAGTTAGTCAACGCTGCTGAGGGGTCCTGGATCGATGGTTGGACACAGAGTTCTGTTTAGTGCAGACAGGGTCAGTCACTTAATTAGGCAGACATTCAGTGGGACGGATTGTACAAAACCCCAAAGGAGCCACAGTGGCTGATGGGATGGATGTACTTATAGATGTTTGATATATATATATATATATATATGTATATGTATTTTTTTGGTTCAATAGCTTTATTTAAATGAGAAAATAAAACAGACAATTACTGATGTGTTATTATAATCATAAACAATGATATTTTCCGAAACGCATAAAACGTTTTCTGTTTTTAGTTGAAAATGACGTCATGTAAACGGCTCCTAAATCTTGTGCTTAGTGTTTTTCTTTTCTTAAAAGGCACAAAAGTTCGAATTTTTTTTTGTGTTGTTGTTTGCATGAAAAAAAAGTATTAACTTTTTTCGTAACCATTAGAGGTGCATCTCAATAAATTAGAATGTTGTGGAAAAGTTGATTGATTTCAGTAATTACTCAAATTGTGAAACTTGTGTATTAAATAAATTCAATGCACACAGACTGAAGTAGTTTAAGTCTTCTTTTAAGTAGTTTAAGGTTCTTTTAATTGTGATGATTTTGGCTCACATTTGACAAAAACCCACAAATTGTCTATCTCAATAAATTAGAATACTTCATAAGACCAATAAAAAATAAATAAAAAACATTTTTAGTGAATTTTTGGCTTTCTGGAAAGTATGTTCATTTTACTGTATATGTATTCAATACTTGTATGGTCTCCTTTTACTTTAATTACTGCCTCAAGGTGATCAGTTCGTGGCATGCTCAGGTGGTCTGGAAGCCCAGGTTTTTTTGACAGTGGCCTTCAGCTCATCTGCATTTTTTGGTCTATTGTTTGTCATTTTCCTCTTGACAATGCCCCATAGATTATCTCTGGGGTTCAGGTCTGGTGAGTCTGCTGGCCAATCAAGCACACCAACATCATGGTCATTTAACCAACTTTTGGTGCTTTTGGCAGTGTGGGCAGGTGCCAAATCCTGCTGGAAAATGAAATCCGCATTTTCAAAGCTGGACAGCAGAAGGAAGCATAAAGTTCTCCAAAATTTCTTGGTAAATGGGTGCAGTGACTTTGGTTTTCAAAAAATGACATTGCACCCCATATCATCACGGACTGTGGAAACTTAAGACAGGACTTCAAGCAACTTGGGCTATGAGCTTCTCCACCCTTCCTCCAAAGTCTATGACCTTGATTTCCAAATGAAATACAAAACTTGCTCTCTTCTGAAAAGAGGACTTTGAACCACTTGGCAACAGTCCAGTTCTTCTTCTCCTTAGCCCAGGTTAGACGCCTCTGATGTTGTCTGTGATTCAGGAGTGGCTTAACAATAGGAATACAATAACAGTAGCCAAATTCCTTGACACGTCTGTGTGTAGTGGCTCTTGATGTCTTGACCCCAGCCTCAGTTCATTCCTTGTGAAGTTCACCCAAGTTCTTGAATCGATTGTTTGACAATCCTCATAAGGCTGTGGTTCTCTCCGTTGGTTGTGCAACTTTTTCTTCCACACTTTTTCCTTCCACTCAACTTTCTGTTAACATGCTTGGATACAGCACTCTGTGAACAGCCAGATTCTTTGGCAATGAATGTTAATGGCCTTACCCTCCTTGTGAAGGGTGTCAGATCAGCAGTCTTCCATGTCACTATATTCTAATTTATTGAGATGGTGAATTGGTGGGATTTTGTTAAATGTGAGCCAAAATCATCACAATTAAAAGAACCAAAGACTTAAACTACTTCAGTCTGTGTGCATTGAATTTATCAAAAATTCCACAATTTGAGTTGAATTACAGAAATAAATCAACTTTTCCACGACATTCTAATTTATTTAGATGCACCTGTATTTATTATCAGCTTTGCTCATAAATATGCTAGTTAAGTATTATATTGTGCCATCTTTTAAAAAACATTTTATGCACTTGTCGGCAACCAGAAACCTTTTTTTGTGTAGTTTCACATTCACAAACAGGCAGATGTTTTGTTTCCTTTAAGCTTCCATAAATAATGCATAATTTATTGAATGTATTATTGAGCAAACAGCTCTAGAAAATTTCCCACTTTCCACACAGACAGATCTGATGTAATGTGTTTGTTGCTGACCCTTGAAGGGAAGTGCCAAAAACACAAAATAATGACTTTTCAACAATATCTAGTAATGGCTGATTTTTTACTTCGAAGCTTTCAAATCAGTGATTCAGATCGTGTATCAAACTGCCAAAGTCACGTGAAAAATTTAAATTTCAAATCACTTATGACCTAACGAAGCCTCGTTTACTGAAATCACGTGACTTTGGTGCTTCGAACCACTTTTGTTTCGAATCGAAAGAAAAGATTCATAAAGCTTCGTAGCAGTGTTTTGAAAGCAATATCACTAGATATTGTTGAATTGTCGTTATTTTGTGTTTTTGCCGTACAAAAAGTATTCTTGTCGCTTTGTAATATTAAGGTTGAATCACTGTACTCGCATGAACTGTTTTAAATATGTTTTCAGTAGATTTCTGGGCATTGAAAGTGTTAATTGTCTTGCTGGCAATAGAGGCCTCACTGAGCCATAATTTATGTTCCGAAGATGAACGAAGGTCTTAGTGTTGTAGAACGACATGAGGGTGAGTAATAAATGACAGAATTTTCATTTTTGGGTGAACTGACTCATTATGTTAAGAAAATCCTCAGTAATAATTGTAGGGGTATTACTTCCAAGGGTTTTCTTCCTTTAAGGGGTCTGGTGCATCTGCTGGCTGCAGAATAAATGAGCTTTTATTGACTGTAATCAAGTCTGACTGTATTCAGTGAGCCAACACTAATTTCCTCTTTAACTAGACAGGTACGGTTTCGCACTGTGCCAGCTGCTGATAGATGACTCTCTTCAATAAATACATACTGTTTTCCTCCCTTTGATTCTCTTCATTTAATATCAGATGGTTTGATGACCTGGTCTGAGTACCGTATCCCACGATGCAACACACTCAACTTGACCTTTCATTTGCAGAGACGTTTTTACTCACACACACACAAAAAATAATTGAATTCATAATATCAGGATGAAGTTATGTGACAACAATGTAGTAAAATAGTGTGTTAAACATTACCTAATGGTAGACTTATCAAACAATAGAAAAGATGTACAGAGATTTCTTTTTTTATGATTGATATTAGGGGTGTAACGGTTCTCGGTAAAAAATTGAACCGTTCCGCACACACGGTTCGGCACGCACTTGCACCGCACGGTTCATCTCATATCATGCATACGCCTCTAATATGGTTTTTTAAAAATAAATAGTTTTGAAAATAAAGAATTTTTAATATGCAAAACTTGAGTTCTCTTTCAATTCTTGAGCTCGAACGGACAAATTCATATACAAATTATGCCAACATGCCCGTCTTGTCAAGTATCCTAGCAAAAATAAGTCTTAAGTGAACTTAAAAAATGAATGCACATGTTCAGTATCAGTGTACTGGATGTCTTAAAGGGAAAGAAGCCTAATATTCTTGCTGTCTGTATGTTTTAAATGTTAAACAAACAACAATAGACAAGGAAATCATTTACTGCTCTTGACTGAATAGCTTTTGAATAATGATTAATCTTTATTTAATTCATACAGTGGAGATTATATGCAGTGTTGTTTTACATTTGTTAAGCTACTAGTCTACCGTTAGACCTGAAAAACCTGAAAAGTACTCTTTATTTTATTTCTATATATTTACTCTACTGTATTTGTGTTGTTTGTAGTTTGATTATTTGTTCCAAGTTTCTTTAGTTTTATTTGACAGTAGTCCTTTTTCCCCTGAACATGCACATACCGAACCGTAACGAAACTGTGATCCTAAAACTGCGCTAAACACCAAGCTTCGAACCTTTGCACCCCTAAATGATACAAGACACATTTCTTATTATTATCAATCGTTTGAACAGTTGAGTATTTAATTCTAAATTTAACTTTCCACTCAGATGCACTTAAAGTTTAGATTCAGTAGGATTCAAAAATATTTATTATGTATTAAATATATTAAAAATTAATATTCCAAATGTAATATTCATTTTTTCATAATGCAGTGTCTCTGTTCAGCGTTCTGTGTTCTCTGTTGGATCTAGACATTATTGATAAAAGAAGCAGCTTAGAAGTTCCAACATCGAGCCAACATCAGTAACCTCTATGAAGCTATCACTTTTTATCCGAATGGGTGTGTGGTTCGTCCTTTGTTTTTTGTTCTTGAATCTAATATAGCGATTAATTTCCCCTTGTGTAACGCTTTGATCCCACTAATCAGTTAGTATGCGGATTACGGGCCCAGATAATTGCTCTCTAATTAAATATGTAATCTCCACTCCAGCCAATAACCCGAGCAATCCTCGACTGTAATTACTTTATCCGTACAGAGACTCTCCACCTACCGTCTAATGAACTGGGACAGGCGTCCACACGGCTGTGTGTCATCTCCAATGACTAGCCACGTTTGATTTAATGTTTTTTTGCCATGGGAAATGAAGGTGGTTAGTTACTGTTTACTTTTCATATTAGGCTTGACAGACTTAAGCGAAATCTCATTAACGTGGACGATTTTAGAGCAGCGCCGATGCTGAAACGGTAAATTAGTAAACTGAAATTTGCTTGCGTTTGTTTAACGTTGACTTAACATTGGCACATTCTTTTTGAGCATTTTATTCATTCGTTTCTCACTAATGTCGAAGTTTAATGCCAGATCTTACTTCGTTATCTTCATCCACACCAATTATTGGAATGTCTTTGTTTTTCTTTTTCAAATCTCAGAAGGTTACAAATTGTTTTGCATACAAAATGTTTAAACAAATGGCTTTTTCCGTGTTTTTTGCCAGGTTGTTAATCCAAACAAAACATGTCACTATTATGAGGAAGGGATTTTATTTGCATCTTGAAGCATTAGATCTGTGGCTATAGATTATGATAACTTAAAGTCAAGTCACCTTTATTTATATAGTGCTTTTTACAATACAGATTGTCTCAAAGCAACTTTACAGTTAAAGAAAGTTAAGTCACCGGTTTCCTCTAAAGTACCTTAGTCAGATATTGTTACTGCTGTAAAATTGTAAAATAACTTGATCTCATTCAAGCAGAATTTAGGATTGGCTTGATAGACTTAAATCTCATTAACGCGGATGGTTGTACAGCAGCGTCAATGCTAAAACACGAAACGGTAAATTACCAAACCGAAATATGCAGAGGGTTTAATTAATGTCGATACATTTTATTTATCCGTTTTTCACTAACTTCAAAATTTAAATCATTCCTCATTATCCTCCCCACCAATTATTGGAATGTCATTGTTTCATTCACAAATTCAGAAGTAAAATTGGTTTGTGTTCGAGTGTGTTGATACGTTCTTTTTGAACATTTCTCTTATTAGTTTTTTGCTGCTATCAAAGTTTAATATCAGATCATAGCTCGTCATCTTCCACCACACCAAATCAGAAATTTGTTAGTCAAATTGGTTTGTGTATAAAAAAGCACGCTGTTTTTCTAGTTTTCAGTGTCAGGTTGTTATTCAGAATGAGATGAGATGTTGCTGTTGTATGGAAGGCCTTGTCATCACAAGCGATGAGCTTGACCCATTGAGCTGTGGTGCGCAAACAATTGTTGCATGTTCAATTCTGCAACAACACAGACTGTTTTAAATGAACACTTTTTTTTTGCCAACTAATGTTGAAGTTAAATGTCAGATCATACCTCATTATCCTCTTCCACACCAATAGTAATATCCCTATTTTGTTCAGAAATTCTGAAGGAACAACTGGTTGTTTTCAGTGTCAGACATGAGATGTAACTTTGATAAGTAATAAATTTAAATAAAACATTTGATTGTCTTCAATCGCAAGACTACATATTTGTCGTACTTGGTGGTATAGAGTTGTGGCCACTGAGAACTGAGGCAGGAAGTCATTTAGTGGTGTTTGTGTTTGTTTACGTATTTGGAGAGTCTGTTTCGTTTAATCGTGTGAATCTTTACCTTGTGGTTTGGAGTAGATGTGCCTCTCATGTAATAGAATACAACCACTCTGTGTTTTCTAAACCATCGATTTCCGTTTTTTCTCTCTTTATCTCCCACCTCTCTCTCTGCAATTCAATAATCCCCCTGAAGCAGAATTGCTTTTTTTTTTTTTTTTTTTTGTTACAGCACAGCCAAACCACACACTGAGACACGATACTTGCTCAGATGATGCAGTGTCTTAAGCTTCTCTGTGCTACTTATAGCAAGATTTCATCAGCAGCTTGTTACCAGTCGAGAAGATAGATATCCATGGTTGCTTTCATATCTTGAAAGCACAAAAGGTGAACGGCAGCCATTACTTGATAAAACCTTACTTGAATCTTGAAGTATTAGATCTAAGGCTATAGATTACGAAAAATTACTACGGAAACCGCAGTTTCCTTTAAAATTCATAGCCGGTTATTGTTACTACTGTAAGTCGCAGTAAATTAATTTGGGATCTCATTCAAAAAGGTTATTTCTCATTGCTTTTCTGAGCGATTGTACTAAGATTTTCGTGTAGTAAAATAGACAAAAAAGATCAGAATATTATAAAGACTTAAGAGTGAGCTCTTTTGATCAAAACAAGCACCTAGCAACCTTTGCAACTCCATAGCAACATGTCAGCATCGCTTTGCGACTTTTTCTTCAGAAATAATAATAAAAAAAGTTAAGTGTAGTTTTTTTGTGTGCCGTGGTGGCTAATGTTACGTTCTACCACAGCTTTACTGTAGTAATAAGGTGTTCATAAAAGTAAAAACAAAGCATCGCTTCAGTTGAAGAAGTCATCTTATACTGGTACAGCTTGTATTATTGCTGTTTATTTTACGACCCCCCCCCCCCCACACACACACACACACACAGAAGCTAGCTAGCCAGTTAGCATGATGCTAATTTTGTCCTCTGTGCTTCACAAGAGGTAGACACCTACATTTATCAATGGCGTGCCAACACACAACACCCTCACACTACATTACGGATGCTAATAAAGCCATAATGCACCAGCGTATGGACTATGACTAAAAGTTAATTCATCATATCGGATGATGAAATGCTACGTGAGGGTGGATTAGCATATGCCGTGCTGACACAATTACTGCGGTTTAATGAGCCCTGAACTCTGAACCACCAATCAAAGCGCTACACCATGAGCCACCATGTGCCACACAGGAGCAAAGCTATATCTGTCTCTGTATTGAGCGCTGTGGCTGAGACGGTCGATAGATATTGATCTGAGATGGAAGGCTGCAAAGAAGGGATACTGTACGGCCGCTTATAATTGCATCAGAGGTGCAAATGAAGGCATGGAGGAAGATTAAGAGATTATTCAATATTATGCTTGTAATGAAAGTGAAATAACAAAGCAAATTAGTGCAAATTAAGTTGTCTTCACCTCTTCATGTCAGGGGTTTGTGGTCTGTAGTTTTAAAATGCCTCGAGAAGGTATTAAGGATATGCAGAACTATTTATACATATTTTGATACTTGACAAGTATTTGTTGGTTAGCTTATTTTTACTATTGTGAATTAGGAAACAAGCTAAAGCGGTAACATTTAAATTGTACTGGAATTAAGTTCATGGTGTTGACAGGCAAATCAGACGGGACCCACCTTCAAGACACAGCGGTGCGTCGGTTGCAAGCACCGTTATTTAAAGAACAGTGATTAATGTGTGAAACGACACACACAAACACGCAACTGAGAGCCACTCGAGGCATGTGAGAGCGCATTATACAATGCTAGCAAGTGCTCCAACAATTTGAAGGCAAAAAACAAAAACAAAACACCGGCAGGACAGGGGCTGTTAATCATCCTTTTCAGCAAGGTAGGAGAAAACAAGATGAAGAGGGCATCATAGCTGTCTCTTTCTCTGTTTGTGTCTCACCTCTATCTTTATTTGCTCCTCAGTCGCTCCCATACATTTCAAGAGGTCACTTTATTCTACTATTGATACAGATAAAAAATATCATGATTAAATTAGCTTGTTTTTCTGCCGTATTGTGTTTCTAAAAAGTATTTGGACCATTTCATAATACAATGACATTAATGCTGTGGTACTTGTGTGTGTGTGTGTGTGTGTGTGTATATATATATATATATAGTGCTATAATAGTAATAAACCAAAACATTTAGCGTTTTGAAAACAAAGAAATGCTATAGAGATTATAGACTATTATTTTCAAATAAACATATTAATGCTATTGTACTTTTTTAGTTTATTTTCAGTATATTTAAAAGGGAATATTTTATAGAAATATATGTATAATGTAAAATAATATATATATATATATATATATGTATATAATATATATTTTTTTATTCAAAAATAAAAGAGGATGTCACAAAATATACATGTTTCTTTCGTAATATCACAACAATTCCAATACTTTCAACATTATGGACTAAAAAAAAAAGAATACTTGGTACTTTTACATTTACATTTATATTTAATCATTTAAGCGACTCACAAGTGAGAAATACAAACAAGCGATTCTTCATGAAGAGGCAAATAGACACAGGAAGTGCTCACAATACAAGTTTCATACATTGCTCAGAGTAACATAGGCCAGAGTAGGAAGGGAAAAGGAAAGGATAGAATTTTTTTTTTTTGTTCGAATGAATAAAGAAGATGGATTTGTTTCTAAAATTGTTAAAATACATTTTGCTGTATTAGCCTCCTGTGTAATGGACTATTGTTTGGAAAATACACTGTATTTGTACACTGTATGCAAATACCGCATCAGCATTAGCTAAATGCGCCGCTTGTCAAGGTAGCGCGTTTATAACGACTGTCCCGTATGTGGTCGCCATCCAAGGCGTTGCTGGAATCCACATTAATAATAAACCAAAAAGAGCAAATAAACAAAAAAGCCAAAAAAAGATGCAAAGCTCTTTCATTTTGTGGCCCTGCATGTATCTGCTTCATTTGTTCCCAGTAAATCCTTGAACATTGCCTGACGCATGAGCAATTAAATTTTTTCCCCTGAAAGAATCCGCAGAAGATCAGTGTCTCTCGGCATTATTTAAAAAAAGAAAGAAAGAAAGTGAGATGAAAAAGAGGAAACATCTCCCCTCTAATGAGTAGATCCGCTGTTTGAACAATGGATACGGGCGACTCGCGGAGCACTGTGACATTTCAGTAAGGAAAATGAAAAAAAGTCTTGATGCTTTGCTTTCTTACTGGTATCACCAGGATATAGACAAATGTTGTAGGCTGTTTTACTATGTTTTTTTGCAATCCCGCTTCAGGTGGCATTCGAGGAAATTTGAGATCTTAGTAGATTTATCATATACTAAACACTAGGAAAAAGATGAAAAGAATATACAAGATGCTCATGAAACCCTTTTATGTGTTATTTTCTTTTGAACAAGTGTACTATGTAGAGATCATTATAATGATCACAAAGCTGCCTCTCTACTCAGCCTCAGATCATTCATTAAAACTAAACTGCAAAAATGATTTTCTCAAAAATGTCAATAATGCAGAAATTGGCAACCAAGAAATTATAATACATTTTTAATGCTTTATTGTAATATTTGAATGATATATTTAGTAATTTTATATGCCAATCAAACATGTTCATTTAATTAATTAGTTATGGAAATCAGCCAAAATGCCCCTCAGTTTTTGCCTCATATTTATCTCATACAATATAGTTAAGATATAGTGCTACAAATGTGATATATTGATTTGATACAACAGTTAACTGAAAGGAACTTGCACATCTTAAAATATATCAGTGCTGTTGTTTTGTCTCAAGATGTGCGTTTATTAAAGCTACTTAAATATTCTAATTGAACTAAGATCTAATCCTGATTTATTCTAAGCCCTGTCTGTCAAACCAGGCCATTGTGTTATGTTTTAGACACTGTTGTCTGTTTTTGTTCAATTTTGCCAACGATAATATTACCTATAAAGCCAGAGCAAAATTGTTGTGCATCTCAGTGCAACACACAGTGAGTGTCTTTTCGTTTTTGAATGAATCTGCGTTTTGAACGAAGGGAGTGGTGGACCTGGGAAGACTAATTTGCTGCCTGTGGGGTTTTATACTGGGGTTTTTTCATTTTATGAGTAAAATAAGGTCTGTGGTAAACATAACTTGACAATACTTTGACGTCTTGTTCTACAACATGTTCTTACTTATTACAAACATACGTTTTCAAAAATAATCATAACTGTGTTTTAAGTATACGTAAACATTTAGTTATGTTTACCACAGAGCTTATTTTACCCATAAATTGAAAAACCCCATAGGAAAATCTCATTTTCATGACATCATACCTGCACCACTCTATTGGGTGAATCAATGTTTCAATCGCCTAGAGAGCCATTTACTTGATTCCTGAATGAATAAGCCTGTTTAAACCAATCGAATGAACTCAATTACTCATTTAGACATTTACCACCACCTACTGGCAGTATTTTGAAAATGGAACTAGGCAGGTGAACCTCTTCTGTGAATTGTCCAAATGCGCACCGTTATCGGCCGTTTACGATATTCTCAAATATATTCCAACTTGTAAAGTACAGTAACAAAAACAGCCCGTTTAATTCTAAAGCCCTTTTCACACTGCCAGTGACACAGAGTGACAAAGTCACATGGTTCCATTCATTTTCAATGGAGAGCTGGCGACTTCTGCCGACACGAACAGCAGTGACCGTTGGCGACAGATTGTGGGTGTGTCAAGCGACGTGAGTCACATGACAAGTTCAGAAAAGTGTAACTTTATCCAAATGAGCTGCACTTTTTGCGAGCATCAACCGATAGGAGTGAAGACTGTCCGTTGAGCTCACGTCACTGTTTCGAGTGCAGCCGAGACAGGACGGAGTTCTGGAGCGATTACACTGTTATATGATTTGACTGTAACCACATATATGGATATAATAAAATGATACGTGGAAAAGAAACTGTTGGTAAATGTAGAGTTTGCGTTGTTAAATATATGATGCAGTGAGTTTAGCACTGCTGCAGTTCATTTTACAGTTTCTCCTGCGTTATGTTGATTGTTAGGGACAAGAAAACTGATTTTGTCATTTTTGGCAGTACGAGTGAGTTTAGTTCACACATTTTTGGTTGAAATTGTAAGGCTGCAAAAGTGTACAATATTTTTTAACTTCTTGTTGCTGCACTGATCAGGAATCAAGTAGCTCATATCTTCCACGACAACATGCTGAGCTCTGGATGTTGGGTAAATTTAATTTAGGGGAGCTGCTTGATTGATTCAAGGCCTATATTAGTTGTTTATTGAGGTCTTAAATGAATGGCCATTTTAAATAAACCCCTGTATGCTGCAAATGGGCTCCACATGGCTCTGCCTCGGGATTGAGTTTTTCCATGCCGTCTGGCTGCCAGTGCGAAATTGGTCGTTGAGTTCAGGTGTGCGGGAAATTATATTGAGCAATGTGCACTGGGTAGGAATCCCAGCTTTCTCAATATTGCCTGGATCAATATGTGCCTCTCCAGACATCGGTTTAGGGAAGAAATTAAAAACGTGATACAGAGGGTAATTATTCAGAGCATGACTTGAAGATGTTCTGGTGTCTGGGTAGGTCATCGTCACTGAACTCTGAAACCGTGAGTTTGATATGCCTTATTAGTTTTCATTTCTCTTTTGCAGGTGTATGATCGCCGATGAGGTAAGAGCAATTTGCTTTTCTCTACTCTGATCAAATTCGGTTTTACCAGAGACTCCTAAGACCACTAACCATTTTCCCCATCAGATGGGTTTGGGAAAGACGATCCAGGCCATTTCTGTGGCATATATCTTCAAACAGGAATGGCCTCTGCTGATTGTGGTACCTTCGTCACTGAAATACCCTTGGATTGAAGAGCTGGAGAAGTGGATTCCTGAACTCGACCCCAGAGACATCAACTTGGTGGAAAGCAAGACCGATACAATGTACGATAACTTCAAGTTCAATAGAATAGATCACTTGAGAAGTGAAGTGACAATCACATTTAGTTTCTCCATAGGGAAATTCATTCTTGGTGTTAACATCTCAACTGATTTATATTTATACCTTAATAAAAAAATAAAAAATTGAAATATTGATTATTGTTATTAATAAATATAATTTTTTTATTTGTAAACTAAAAATGTAAATGATTTATATATATATATATATATATATATATATATATATATATATATATATATATATAATTTTATTTTTATTTTTATTTTTATTTATTTTTAATTATTATTTGTATTTATTCAACCATTTGCTAGGTGCAGATTATCTGGAAAAAAAACATTGCATGCTATTTTAAGAGAAATATTTCTGTCCAGACATCTGCTGATTTTCTTAAAAACTGCAAATTAATATACAATCTAAATATTAAATGTCACATAAACATCTTAATGTTGTTAAAGTGGAGAAAGTTTAATGCCTTGTAAATGTTACATGACAAACACGCAATGGGCATCTTGGGTAATCGATCGGTTTAGTTTGTTTTGCAGTCCCTGACAAAAAAAAGGACATCGGTTCGTAATTCATTGGGATCCAGTGGAGCGTACTAGAAGACGTCTGCACTGGTGGCCGAGAAATTTTTTGCTCAAAATGAAAGATTGATTCTTTCAGACTGTGTGTGAGTTTAATCATAGTGGCAAAATTGATTCATGAAATTTATGAGTGAGTATGACTTTGCAGAAGCCTCCGGAAAAGTTAGGAAGAAATCGCTTGATTTATTTTTTTTCCCTCTTTGTGTCACACTTTTATGAGTAGCTTTAGAAAGTTATGAAAACCATTCTTGCAGATTCTCAGCCTGTAGAAATACAAAACAGAAGTCAAATCTCCTGTTCAGTGACTACAAAATTATACCCCAGACGTATGAAATCAAATCACCTCCCTGGAGAGATATTAAACAAATCCTAAATTATCTCCCCTTTTACGGCTACGAATCTTCCATGAAGAATACTTTAGCTCTATCTTAGGATACAAAGAGAGCTTATGAGAGCTGCCCTTCCACAGAGGATGCTGGGATTGATTGTACAGCCCATGCAGTCAGAGGGTCATGTTGTCTTTTTGCCTGTTATTGATGCTTCTAAAAAGAGGCTCACAAATTGCTCTGTTTACCCTGAGAATTCTGGCCCGGGGTTGAGTCGACCTGTAAAGTCGTTACCATGGCAACATC
This sequence comes from Opsariichthys bidens, assembly GCA_037194245.1. NCBI lineage: Eukaryota > Metazoa > Chordata > Actinopteri > Cypriniformes > Xenocyprididae > Opsariichthys > Opsariichthys bidens. The sequence continues at coordinate 15,295,897 of CM074291.1, forward strand.
TCCCTCTGAGCTTGATGAAGCCCTGTCAGCATGGTGAATGATATTTTAACTCTAATGGCTCATAGTGCACAAACACCATTTTCTCTCAGCATACAGCTGGCGTGTTTACACAGTCTGTAACTGAAAACTATGAGGCTAAAAATCGTAAAATGCTTTTATGACCTTGTGGCTCCAATATAATCACTAATATTTTAAACTATTATAAATTTGTCGAAGTGTACACAATTCCTGTTGCGATGGGTGATGTCATTTACGACTTTGGTTTATGCAAAAAAAAGTAATGCAAAGTGCTAACCATAAACTAACCATATAATCGTTTATAGCTATTTTCGACATTTGTTCGCCAAAGCGCGTACGTCCAACTCCACGGCATTTTGATGCAATTTTTACCTGTTCGTTTTTCAGAAGCAAGCTACATTTTTGTAAATGCCAACATGGAGATGTTACGGGAATTTTTTTTTTTTGCGTTAAATTTTAGCTTAGCTAATCTTAGTTGCATATATTATGTATAAAAGTGAATTTCTTCACTTCCAAGTACGTTTGTTTTGTTTTTTTTAAATAGTCTGCAATAAAGGAAGCTGTGAGGCTACAATCTATTGCAAATTTTCCATTGAATTTTTTCGTAAACTTTAAGCATACACAAATCCTACAAGGTTTTTAAATGTATTAAATATTAAATTTAGTAAATCGTATTTTTATAAATATTTTTTAGTAAATTACTCTTTAGCTTTATTTTGTGATATTGTGTATAAATGTAGTTAAGTCTTTAAAGATAACAGACATGCTATACATTCACAGCACAATTTTCGTAATGTGACATTTTCAAAGTGGAACTGGATTTAATTGTAATAATTCGGTTTCATTGGCAGAACCATTGTTTTGGAGATGGAGCGCTACCATTTAGTTTTTTTTAGCGTGACATGCATTACAATTTGTACACAAAAAGACCAGGAACATTTATTGAGAAAGTGAATATAAATTTGCTGAATTAAGTTGTTTCACTTCTGCGTTACAGGAGTATCAGCACTAGCAAAGTGACAGTACTGGGATACGGGCTGCTCACGACGGACGCACGCCCCCTGCTGGAGGCCCTGAACAAGCAGCGTTTCGGCGTCGTCCTGGTGGATGAATCCCACTACCTGAAATCTCGCAATGCTGCTCGTAGTAAAATACTGGTGCCAATCATTCAGAACGCCAAGCGTGCCATCCTTCTAACTGGCACCCCGGCGCTGGGCAGACCAGAGGAGGTACAGTTTCCACCAAATCTGTTTGTCATTTGCTTTGATTTATTAAGCCATTTGGTAATATGCGGCACGGTTTTGTTTGAGCTAAACCAGGAGGAGATCTTGTCATTAGCCGACATATTTCCCATCCTCCAGTCATTAGTCATGTCCCCCAAAATTGCTAGTACGATAATATCATAAACTAAAAGTTTTGATAAGTTTCTCCCCTGAATATTATCGCTAAGTTATTAAAATCATTTATTTTTACAATTGTACTACTACTCACTATAAAATGATCGGATCATTACATGAAGTTCTGGTTCCTGTGCTACACATTAGTTTACGTTAGGAATAAACATGTGTAGTCGTTCTCATTTCTTTTGTAAAGTGACAACTTGGAATTTGTCACACAGTTAACTCGCAGTGAAATTAAATTAATCAATCAAACAAGAGATCATTTTCAACGTTTATCCTTTTATATGACACAGCCCAGGAATTTGACACCAGTGACATCCCATTTCATGTGGTTTTGTCCACCTTGTTCTGTTTGCTTCGATATTACGCTGGCGTGGGTGTTTATTTAACCCAGTGACCTCTATTGAGGGGGAATATCAATGCCAAGGAGTGATGTGAGTAAAAATGAGGGGATTTTAAGTGATTTTAGAGCAACTGCTATGAATGAGAAGGAAGGAAGAGAGAGAGAGAGCTGTCTTTCTGAGGTCTCAAAAGCACAACGCTCATCTCTGCTGTTATTACTCTGTCCAGAGGTGTGCCAGCAATATTTGTAGTTTGCACAAACACCTTCATCCTTACACTGTCTTGCTCTGTTCCTCTCTCTCTCTCTCTCTTTCTCTCTCTCCTTTTTTTTTTGCCAAATCCCCTTCTCTTTTACCTCGTCTGTCTGTTTGCTTTCATGTCCCAATATTTATTCATAAAAATTTTAGAACTACAAGAATCAGGCCTCGGAATTCTATTAGATTTTAATCAGGGTGGACACTATATTATATACTCAAGAAATTGGATTGTAAAGATGTGGAAAAGTGGGAGTGTAGAGGGTGGGAAGAGTGGGTCAACCATAATATATACGAACTGAGAAAAAACTACAGAGTTGGGGACGTCTTGATATATTTTTTTAAAAAATATAACACTGTTACAACAAACTCACAAAAATCTTACAAATATTATGAAGAAATCTTTATTCACATATAAATAAACATTGATCAGCGAACATGAACAGAAGCTCAACAAACCTGAGAACAAACCTCTTGCGGAAGCTCAAACGTGCTGCGTAAAACACGAGAATGAAACTCGAACAAGATTGAGGTGTGAGTTGATGAATGTTTATGTTTGAATATAAGCCTAAATTTAAACTGTTCATCATATAAAGTGATCGTGTCTCTTCAGAATTTTTGGATTAAACCGCTCAGTTAATATAGATTAGTTTTATGATCTTTTTATGAACTAAATTCAAGCATCAAAATGTCCGTTGCGTAGCTGTCTGTGGAGGGACAGAAATTAATTATTTGTGTTTCAAAGATGAATAGCATGAGGGTGAGTAATTAATGACAGAATTTTCATTTTTGGGAACATAATGAGTGCTATTTTGTTTTATCATTGATGTGCAGCTGGTAAATATCTGTTATCTCAAAAAATGTGTTTCAGGATTTCTTGACCATTTAAATTGAACCAATCAAAAGTGATGGTACAATAATATGTCACATTGTTTTGTACTTGGATGTCAAATCATTCAGCTATAGAAAAAAAAAATCTATATATTTCAACAGAAAAGACGGTCAGTTCATTTTCACAGACTTTGGTCAGGGTCGATGTCATATTTAATTTGAGGCATACAAAAATGATCATTTAACAGTATGTCACGTTGTTGCATGCATAGGTGTTAATTGTTTAATTTTTTAAAATTTTGCAATTAGTTAATTTCTCTGCATATACAGGGAGTGCAGAATTATTTGGCAAATGAGTATTTTGACCACATCATCCTCGTTATGCATGTTTTCTTACTCCAAGCTGTATAGGCTGGAAAGCCTACTACCAATTAAGCATATTAGGTGATGTGCATCTCTGTAATGAGAAGGGGTGTGGTCTAATGACATCAACACCCTATATCAGGTGTGCATAATTATTAGGCAACTTCCTTTCCTTTGGCAAAATGGGTCAAAAGAAGGACTTGACAGGCTCAGAAAAGTCAAAAATAGTGAGATATATTGCAGAGGGATGCAGAAGTCTTAAAATAGCCAAGCTTCTGAAGCGTGATCATCGAACAATCAAGCGTTTCATTCAAAATAGTCAACAGGGTCGCAAGAAGCGTGTGGAAAAACCAAGGCGCAAAATAACTGCCCGTGAACTGAGAAAAGTCAAGCGTGCAGCTGCCAAGATTCCACTTGCCACCAGTTTGGCCATATTTCAGAGCTGCAACATCACTGGAGTGCCCAAAAGCACAAGGTGTGCAATACTCAGAGACATGGCCAAGGTAAGAAAGGCAGAAAGTCGACCACCACTGAACAAGACACACAAGCTGAAACGTCAAGACCGGGCCAAGAAATATCTCAAGACTGATTTTTCTAAGGTTTTATGGACTGATGAAATGAGAGTGAGTCTTGATGGGCCAGATGGATGGGCCCGTGGCTGGATTGGTAAAGGGCAGAGAGCTCCAGTCCGACTCAGACGCCAGCAAGGTGGAGGTGGAGTACTGGTTTGGGCTGGTATCATCAAAGATGAGCTTGTGGAGTCTTTTCGGGTTGAGGATGGAGTCAAGCTCAACTCCCAGTCAGGACAATGCTCCATCACACGCGTCCAAGTACTCCACAGCGTGGCTGGCAAGAAAGGGTATAAAAGAAGAAAATCTGATGAAATGGCCTCCTTGTTCACCTGATCTGAACCCCATTGAGAACCTGTGGTCCATCATCAAATGTGCGATTTACAAGGAGGGAAAACAGTACACCTCTCTGAACAGTGTCTGGGAGGCTGTGGTTGCTGCTGCACGCAATGTTGATGGTGAACAGATCAAAACACTGACAGAATCCATGGATGGCAGGCTTTTGAGTGTCCTTGCAAAGAAAGGTGGCTATATTGGTCACTGATTTGTTTTTGTTTGGTTTTTGAATGTCAGAAATGTATATTTGTGAATGTTGAGATGTTATATTGGTTTCACTGGTAAAAATAAATAATTGAAATGGGTATAAATTTGTTTTTTGTTAAGGTGCCTAATAATTATGCACAGTAATAGTCACCTGCACACACAGATATCCCCCTAAAATAGCTAAAACTAAAAACTAAAACTTCCAAAAATATTCAGCTTGGATATTAATGAGTTTTTTGTGTTCATTGAGAACATGGTTGTTGTTCAATTATAAAATTAATCCTCAAAAATACAACTTGCCTAATAATTCTGCACTCCCTGTAGTTCGCAGAACCATTCTGAAGGGCAGAACAGATTTGTGCAAAATGTTTGTAAAACCGTTCTTAAGGGCAGAGCAAATTTATTTGCAAATTGTTTTTGAAGCCATTCTTAAGAACATAAATCTTTGTGCCAGTCGTTCACAAAACCATTATGAACATTACGAATTCTGTGTACAAGTCATTCTTAGTTTTTTTTTGTGCAGATCGCTCTTAAAACATTATGTAAAAAAATAACCTACAAATCCTTTGTAAAGCCGTTCTTACCAGTAAAACAAATCATTTTATGAACACAATAGAACATTACGAATAGACTGAATTTCTGTGTAAATAGTTAATAAAACCATTTTTTATGATGTGTTTTATTCAGTTGGCAAAAATGGTTTTCATCCTGTTTGTTTTATGAATGAAGCCCACTGAACAGACTGTAATTCCAATCCTAACAGCCTCAGTTTTATGCATGTTATGTTATATATTGTGTTTACGCTGACTTTTTTTTTTTTTTTTTTGAAGCTGTCCTACCAGTCACTGATGGCCAGTTAATTGACCAATACTTTATGCAGGGCATACTTAAGGCTTCGTTTTGAGGGCTGTTACATTCTGTGTCCTTTCCTAGTATATTGTGAGAGCTGCTATTTTTCTTCTTGAAAATGTTCACTGGACAAAAATGTAAAGGCATCTCAAGTCGACCCTTGTGTGTATATTATGGGAGTCTCAACCTCTATTGCTTCCCTAATTCCCCTGAAACATCTTGCTGGACCTCTTATGAAAGATAATGTTTTCTTAATTCATCAAGATAATCGTTGTTTAGTTTACTAACTGAGCATAATGTGCACTGTGAGACTTTCTCTTAGAGAAAACACATTTGCATAAAATGAACTTAATACCTGATTTAATCAGCTTTAATCAGCAGAGTATTCGTTTGCACCAGCTATAAACAGAAATTTGCTGACCGATTCTCAATAAACTCATGATTGCAAAGGTCCAAGGTCAGTACTATGAAAGTGACTCTTTTCAATGCTGTTTGTTCACATTTGGAAGTTGCTTCTCTAAAGTTAGTTCTGTATATGACATTAATGATGTCACAATGTTTGATGTTTGAACATCCTGCTCTCTCTTTCAGCTCTTCATGCAAATCGAAGCTTTGTATCCACGGAGATTTGGAACCTGGAGTGACTACGCCAAAAAATACTGCAACGCACACTATAAGTAAAAAGCTGTCTGTTTTTAATGTACAATATTGCGGTTTAAGTACTATCCAAACACTAAAACGCTGAACATTCCTACATTTATTTAAAGGGGGCCTATATTGCCCCTATATAAGATGTAATATAAGTGTCATATAAGAAGTTTCAGCTCAAAAGACCCCACAGATCATTTATTATAGCAAATTTGCCCCTATTTAAGGTGTAAACAATAAGTTTTGTTTAGGTTCAGTAATTTCACATTAATGGCAATAAAAGGTTATCGGTCAGTTACTGAAATGCCTTATTTTCATAAATGTCACTTTAATCAATTGGTATTCAATGAATTTGCTGCAAAACCAGTCAAGTCCATGTGTGTTTTTTTTTTTAAGTTCACCTCTTTGGACAACAAGACATAATAAAATGTCCGTTTTACAGCAGCAAAAGGAACACTTGTTTTTAGTTGCTACTCGCTCAATCCTGTCATTGCCGCTGTAACAATGGACTAAACATGATAAAAACTTGCAGCTCGGCAATTGAATTCCGGCTCATACACACGCCGTCATTCATTTTAAAATCATGTTATTCAATTTGCATTTTTCTATTGGTTCTTCTGTGGACTTACAGGCTTTCGCTGACAAAGGGAAGTGGCGTTTAGCGGTTTCTGCAAACTAACTGGTATTTCTGAATGCGCTGACGCTGAGATTTAGTGGATTTAAAGAGAAAGTATTTGATGAACTTATGCTATTTGTGGAGAGCGTTCACTCAATATAGATATAGTGGCTTTTGCATCTGAACTCTTCAAATGTCTTCCTTTGCATTGAACTTTGAGCATTGTAACTTTCCAGATTTTTTATACTCAAGCAGCAAGATTACACACTAACTAAAGTTTAAAAAAAGAAAGTCACCATAAAGGACACCTTGAATTAGAAGACATTCAGATAGTTGTTTTTCACTATTATTGTTATTATTATTATTATTATTATCATTATTGTCTCTCGGGCAACTTTTACTGATGAATTAATTTGTATTTTTAAAACGATTTAGTTGTGGGAACTTTTTTTAAGTTCCACCCAACGATTTTTCCAGGTTGAATATTCCTGATATTTTAATTATTATTCATTTTAATTATATTTTCATTGATATTTTTCTCTGGTTTATCACAGTGTATTCTGGGATTGTTTTGTGACTAACTTAAAATTTGGTAAAGAAATGATATATAGCTTTTTAAATAGATTTTTCATTGGTAACACACCTCTATGATGCCTTAAAATGTATACAGCTGCCTAAGGTTTCGTGCAGAGCTAATACGTTTATTTATGTGTTTAGTAGCAACATTAATGTGAATTTGAAATATGAATTGTGTCATGAAGATGAGTGGTGTTCAGAACATCTGAGATGAGTTTTGTTCCTCTGTTCTTCTTATCAAATCTACAGTGGAGAAATGAAACGTCAGTGATTCACACAAGGGTCTCCGAG